>CM053783.1:9765000-10182500 GCA_028749045.1 Cupressus sempervirens | reverse complement strand
TATATATATATATATATATATATATATATATATATATATATATATATATATATATATATATATATATATATATATATATATATATATATATATATATATATATATATATATATATATATAATAATAATAAGTGATAAGATAAAATAAAAGGTAGTATAATAAGTAATTTTGGAATGAGGATCCTAAAGAATCGCCTATACCATGTCAATGTTACAATATATATACTAGAATCATAAGTTTTTACGACATCTTGTTCTAACAATGCAACAATGTTGTGGAAGCATGAAGTATTATTTAGCCCTGAGTTCATTTGAGTCACGACATCATTTGAGTCACGACACTAACTTGAATTGTATATTCTATCAATCAATCTAAGGGAAATCATTTATCATATGATTTAAAGCATGCAAGACTATATAGGCATATCCATAAATCTAATCCACTGAGTAGATGCAGTAGGAAACACCTAACCATTCAAAACTCTAAACATGCATAGTTCCTTAAGCCTTCCTTTCAAGGTAATTAAGTACAAAAAAAAAAAAAAAAAGTTGGTTGTGTTTTGCCTCACAAATTTAGGGCATGACATTTTGGTATCAAAGCATTTGGTTACAACACTAGAGCCTAACCCATTATACTTAACTCACTAAAACTACAACTTGTGTGTAGGATGCCTGTTGTTACTTGTAATGGCTGATGAAGGGCTAGAGGCCTTAGAGTTGTACGTGTAGCACAGATTGAAGAAGGGTAGGAGATTCAAACACCTCTACAAGAGCAACCTCTGAGTCTTAACCAAGACCTCCTAAATGCCATCTAAGATGTTATTAGAATAATATGATAAAGGTTTCCACCTATAGCATTGTAACCAGAACAACAAGGTTACCAGGGCTCTAAGCCCAAACAAAGGTAGCCACAAGGACGTAGGCAAAATCAGAGGACACATGTTCCTTATGCACACCCAATTAGGGTTTAGTAGTACTTTAGGGGTGGACTCAAGGGATCTGGTAGGATTGGAGAACAACAAGAGTCAAGATCGAAAGGAATTTAGAGCCTAACTCGTGGACCATGTTATACTTGTGGTAGTGTGGGTCATATTGCCCGAGAGTGCCCACAAGGCCTGGCAACAGGTGACCAGCATAGGGTCGCAATGAGGAATATGGGTAAGCCCCATAGAGTACTTGTAGCAGTTGAAAACAACCAAGCAGAACACCAGGCCACCACTATTGGGGCCACAGATGGAGTCGGACTAGCAGTTAGCATGGAAAACCATTCTTATCTAAGCCCTACAGAACCTCACACTATGGATTAAGGAATTGAACCAAGTTTAGTGGAACATATTGGACAAGGTGACAGCTTCAAGGGAGTATGCAACACATAGAGGATACCATACCCACACCCTTTTGATGAACTCTGGGAGGAGGTTCATGCCTAGTGGGGGAGGATGTGAGGCCTCACCTAATCCATCATAGTGTAGATGACATAATTACATTATGATACTTTTAATTTGATATTTTGATATACTTTTGAGACTATAGGGTTATGTTATTTTAATATCTACATTTTGATGATCCACACTTATGTCTTCACATTAAGGCCTAAATGATATAACTAATGATTTCATTCATGAACTAGATCTTTTCAATTATTTTGATAGAGGCTAAGTTGCATAAATGCTTGTGATTCAATGTTTATGTGGGAGGTATGTTACCACATTTGATATTCGGTATTTGGCATTTTGACATTGTTAAAGATCTAGTAGGACAATTGCTTACTTTATCTATTGATTTTGACACTTACAGTAGTGTTCTACTTTTACGATATGCACTATGAACCTGATAGTGTGAATGGAATGATCAAACACATATGGATGCAACTTTATGGCATGATAAAATTAGATCATAATATGAAGATTACAATGATCTATGATTTAATAAGATATGTAGATAAATGTTAATTTGATTATGATGGCTTATGATTTAAATGCGGATAAATGTTAATTTGATGATGATGATTTAGGATTTAATGTGGTATGCAGATAAATGTTAATTTGATTATGATTATTTATGATTTAATGTGATACATAGACAAATGTTGATTTGATTTTGATGGTTTGTGATATGCAGATCCTAATATTTTAACACTTTGAATGATTTATTTGAAATGATTAGGAAAGGAAATTTATTTTAATAAGATTACGTAATGTTTGAAATTATATGCATTTATGATATTATTTATATAACCTCCTTGGTCTACTGATGCTCAAGTTGAATGTGCAGGAAGTGGAACCATGGAAATTTTGGGGGGGGGGGGGAAGTTCCAAACCTATGTGAACACAGTTTAATCAAGGCGAAAGTGTTTTGTTTCGTAATGTAAAATTGTTGTGAGGAAATGATGAATCATAATTTAGATGCATTAAGGACATGTCATGGTGAAGTGTAATCTATATTTTGTGTGTCACTTAACACTTTTATTTGTCTATGTGTTGATGACATGTCACCTAGAGTGTTGATCACAAGGTCACTTAATCTTAGTCCTTTCATTTTCTTCCAATTAATGTTTAAGTACACCCACTTGGGAGAGAGTGTTAGGATGGGTCAACATCATTTTGATTTTCGAATTCAAACTTGTGAGGGATTTTAGGGGCCCTAAATGGGATCCTAGAGTATCTTTTTATTAAAATTAAGCCACCCTAATGGTAGTATAACATGTTAGGGGCCTAAATTCAACCGTTTTAGTGATTAGCTAACCTAGGGGACCCCTTAAACAATGCCCTCTTGAACCAATTCGAAATTTTGGGTTTCCCATGAGTGTACCCTCACCATCCCACTTGGTCAAATTTCTTATTTTGAAGGAGCAACAATGTAAGAAAAAAGAGGCTTGATGTTCCTACTAAAAAAAGGTTGGTAGGGAGTCTTTTTAGAGGAAGGGTGAAAAATTAGTGGGTTATTCACCCACTCTCTAAGTTTTAGAGACAGTTAGATTTTGGAGGGAGATTAAGGGAGCTCTACTACAACTATCATTACCCTATCTTGGACAAAGGTTGGTGCTTCCAAACTATGCTTCATGTCTTTCTTGAGTATTGCAAAATAAATCTACAAGTAGGGAGAGTTTGACAATGGAATATGCATTGCATTGTGGAATTAGGTATTGTGTTGTGACCATGTGAATGTGTATAGTGTTCTTGATGATTTCTTGGCTTTCTTTCTTGATTTTGTTTTCTTGTTGATTGGAATGTGAATTTGATCATAAGTGTGAGGACTTCACTCACCCTTTTGGGAAGGGAACAGAAGTCCAGCGTGACAGGCATAGTTGGACTTCAAACATAGTTGAGGACCTTGGACTATGGGCTCCATTGTATGCCATTTTCATTCATATCTTTCTTTTGGGGTGATAAGGGAAGAATGTGTTGGAAATGATTGAAAAGATCATGAATGAAGAATGATGGAACTGGCAAAGAATGTTTTCAATCATTGTTTTGTCATTGATGTCAAACTTGCTACTTGTAGGAATGACAATTGCTTAAGTGATCCAAATACTATCAATTGGTTGATTGACAAGGAGGAGGCAATCAATAAGATGTAACTAGAGCACCTAGAGAAAGGTTGAAGTTATGATGTTGTAATGAAGTATAAGGATTAGCTAAGCCATTGATGAAATAGTGTATTGATGACATACTCTAAGACACAGGGAATGGACACACTAAGACACATTAAAGATGTAAGGTTTAACTAAGTCATTTGTAGAACCTGGCTAAGTTCATTTGTGAGTGCCAAGAAAGCTAGTTAAAGCTGAGAAAGTTCAACTTCAGTGTGTGCTAAGTAATCCTTCGGGTGTCGAGTAACACAAAAGGTGTCGAGCATCAATAAATGTAGTAGAAGCCGAGTAACACAGAAGGTGTCGAGCATCAGTGAATGTAGTAGAAGTTGAGTAACAAAGAAGGTGCTAAGCATCAGTAAATGTAGTAGAAGCTGAGTAACATAGAAGGTTTTGAGCAACAGTAAATGTAGTAGAAGCTGAGTAACACAAAAGGTGTTGAGCATTAGTAAATGTAGTAGAAGCCGAGTAACATAGAAGGTGCCAAGCATAAGTAAACCAATGATGTCAAGTTGTTGCATTATTGATAAGACAAAAAGATTCACCAGATCAGTAATGATAAGTTTGTTACATTGAATTTTATGAATTAGTTGGATGATAAGGATGATGAGTAGATGTCACAAAATTTCATGTAAACCATGCAAACCAGTTTTGAGTGAATACTGATGGACTTATCATGAAGTTTATGGAAGAAATAATTTGGAGGGAAAACAATATCATTCTCTCAGATCAAATCAAATTGATGAGCGGGAAATGAAGAACATAACTTCTTTATAAGGAGTTACAGACCAGAGATCGAAAGTGAGGAGTGAGTTGGTCATAAGTGTGGTCATGCAAAGAAGCCAAGAGAAGGCTAGTGTGAAGTCTTAAGAAGAGGACACAGTGAGGAGTAAGCATAGAGCATCAAGACTCTGAGTTGATCAAGTGACCATAGAGTGCATTGGCATAATGAGTGAAAGAACTCAAGGAGACAAATCTTGAAGGGTGGACAAGTTGTCAGCACTGCAAGGAAGAAAAGCCAAGCAAAGAAAAGAACTAAAGAGTGATTTGAAATCTGCAAGGTTAGAGTTGCAATCTTTATTAGGTCAAAACCTTTCTAATACTTTTTTACCATTGTATTAGACATTGAAATCCTACATTGCTAGGTTAGCTTAACAGCTAGGTGGATAAGCCTCAAGAAAAAGATAGAAGATCCCCAGGAGAAGGATAAGAGATCCTCAGCAAGAGGCTAGGTGATCCGTAGAGAGGGACAAAGGATTCTTTTGAGAAGGTGACTGTAAATCCCATGGACTTGGGTGGGCCTAACAACTCTATGTAAATCCTTTAATAGGGTGGCATTCTAAGTTGACTTTTCTTAAGTCCTCTAATAGGGCACACTCCTAACAGGGTGTAGAAATCCTTTAATAGGGTCACATCTAATAGTGTGTAAAGTCTTTAATAGGGCAAGCCTTTAACAGGGAAAACCTTTAAAAGGGAAAACCATCAGAAGTGGTTGAAATCTATTTCGCAGTAATTTTGTGGGTGTCATCCCCACCCCAGTTTTACATTCTTATTCTTGGAGGGTTTCTAGGTCACCAAAATCCTTTGTGTTATGGGGTGATGCATGTTTACTTTTCATGATTGTTTAATGTTTAATTGCATGCATGATAATTTCAATTATATGCCATTAAGGATTTGACAAGAAAGTAAAAAGATTAGTACTTCTAATTCACCCCTATTTTATTAAAAAAATTGTATTGGACATTATTGGACCTTGAATAAGTGATTCACCCCCCCTCTCAGTTATTCTACGAGAATTCTAACAGAACGGTAAAGAAAGGAAGTTAATGAAGTATGGATTTCAAGGAAGATATGGTTGTTGGAAGTGTGTTTTGGAGGATGTTTGTGGTAGCCCCGAAATGGCATGATATTTTGTTGGATTATGAAGCCTCGAAAGGGCATGATATCTTGTCGGTTTTGTGAAGTCCTGAAAGGGCATGGCAGTTATCTATTATAGGTATGATATGATATGGAAAACCTCCTTATGAGAAGCACACCTTCACCCTATGTTCAAGGTTCCATTGGTGAACCTTTGTGAAATACCTTGGGATGGGATTGTTAAGTGTTGTAAATGTGATGTTCATGCATTATAGGATTGGATTTAAACCTGGTTTGGATCTTGTTTCCCATGCTCGGTGGGTGGCTTCATAGAAGCCTAGGATGGGAGGTGAACCTCCATGGTTCCAAGTTTTGTGTTATTTTGTAGGTTTTGTGAAGATGGATTCCTTGGAGACATTAGGGCTTTATGTTGGAAACCAAGTGTTTGTGGAGATATAAATTCTCCCTATCATTGTAAAGTTGTCATTGTGCAAAGAAAGACCAATGTTTTATGTCATCTTAAATGTGTTGTGATTCTAAGTCTTCACTATTATTTCAAATAGGATGTAAAATGAAATTTTTAGATTTTGGTATAGTGACAAAAGGAGTCAAGATTTTTATTGAGAAGTTGTATATAATTTTACTTGCAAGGAAATATTTATTTAAGATTGGATGTATTAGGAGGAAGTTATGTAAGAGATCTTTCTTCTTATTTAAAATTAAATTGGTAGACATATGTCGTGAATTTTTTGTGGATGGAAATTATGTGTATAGTTGGTGAATTCAAAATTCATAGTTGTTGCTTTACAAATTAATTGCACTCAATAAGATAGAGGAAAATAGTTATGTTGAATAGCTTTTTTATATGAATGATTATTATTACTTTTGAATTTCAAGTTCAAACAAAATCCTAATAGAGAACACCATCCTCTTATCAAAATGATCTCAAAAATTTATGATAGGATAAAACAAAAATTGCCTAAGGAAAGGAAGCCCATAGTCCAAATTCATGAGAAACCTTGTTGTAGGTGCCCATTTTCCTCTCTAGAAAATGTATGGAAGAGGAAAATAATGTATTCCTTAAAATAAGACTAATAAAATAATAAAGGATATAACTTGATACCCTAATAGAAGTCTATATAATATAGGGGTCATATTATAGGTTGCAAATTAAAAATGTCTCCTAAACATCCCTAAGGTGATGTGATCTTATAGAACGGACATATATGGTTTTTTAAAAAATGATAATAATAAAATAAATAAAGTGATCGTAACAATACTAAGTCTCCCTTAGAAGGGTCACATGAACATAATAGGACATGACTTGTCCCACTTTTAGTATAAAACAAATAACAATAAGGAGCATATAATAATTTAACCAAGCAAAAATAAATAAATAAAACACCACCCCAGGTGCTTACCATCTATTTAAAATTCCTAGGCGCATGTGGGAAGGGCTTGGGTGGAAGGGGAAGAATTCTGACATAATGTCAAACCCCCAATTCTAAGCCCCACCTTGGGCTAAGGGAAACATGTTGCCCAATGAACCTAGTTTCCAAATTTTCTTGAGGACCAATGAAGGGCTAAATAACTTTGCATGGTATAAAGGTAAATGCTATGTTGGGCAGAGTTAATATTAATAATGGTGCGGTCAGTTGATGTTGACATGAGTCAACTCCTACCTATAGACATCATTGGAAGGGAAGCAAAAGTGCTTGCCTTGGGATCCATTCCACCTCCCATGCCTAGAAAGGAGCAAACACCAATTTGGGAAGTGGGGCAAGTTTTGAAAAGAATGCCCAGTTGAATTGCCTTGCGGTAAGGGCACTAGCTAAATGGCCGAATATTTGCACCGGTCGTTAGCCAGTGTCATTACCTCCATCCGTTAGTTCACTGTTTGAATCAAAACCCAAGTACTTTTGACAATCCCTTACTTAGATGTGTTTTGACCGGCCACCTGTCCTTACTCATAGTACAATTTTTATCCTCTCTTTTGATTTTACATTTCATTTTATCCTTTCTTTTTTGATAATTAATAAAAAATATATTGGAAAATATTATATTAGATATATAAAATTTATTTTAAAAATATAATTGTTAGTATATATATAATTGAAAAAATAATTAATTACTATTTTGAAATTATATTTATATAATTTTAAAACTATATTATAATATTAAGTACTTAAGTAAATTTATCATTTTATTAAAAAAAATTATATTTTAAAAAGTATATTAAAATTATGTTTATTTAAAAATTAAATCATTTAGTATTTAATTAATTAATAATTTATTTTACAATTCATAATGTTAAAGTTGAGTTATAAAATTAAGTAATTTAGTATTCAATTAATTAATAATATTTTTACAATTAATTATTGAATGTTAAAATTAATTTTAAAAAATGTTAATTTTTTCAATTAATGAAAACGGTTTATTCATCAACAAAATGTTAAATTGAGTTAAAAATTATTGACTTTCCTCTTCAAATAGGGGAGATGGTTTTTATGTGTATGAGAAATGAAATTATTTGAAGAGATTTCAAAATTTAAATATTTTATCAGTTTAAAAATTAATTAGTTATCAATTTAAATATTTTGTTGTTTAGCCAGTGCCCAATGTTGGTTGTTTTTAATTGTATCCTACCGTATTTGATTTGACAGATTAAATGGTGCAAATATTAGTGGGCAAAATAAAATAATAATTTGTTATTCTTGCAATTTAAAACATAATCAAATTTTTTATAAACTTTATTGAAAAAATTATAACTCATAGACAACTTATGTTTATAAATGTTAAAATTATATTAATTACCATATTAAAAATACTATTAATTAATAATAATTTTACAATTCAAAAATAATTAATATGTAGTTTTTAAAATATGAATAAAATAAATAATCTATTTTATTTTCTAAGAATATAAAAAATTAAATAAAATTTAAATTGTTTTAAGATGAAGAATTTGTAAGTCAAATTTATGTTATTAAACATAATAGCTTAAAATATAATTTTTTAAATTTTTTTTGAAATGATATAATATAAGTAATTCAAATTTAAAGATTTAAAAATTTTCTTTTTTTTTAATGAATTAGTCTTAAATTGTAATTAACTAAAGTAAATATATCAAATTAAAAAAATTATTTGGAAGGAAAAGTTGAATATCTTAAAATTTTATATATTTTTAAAAATTTAGAAATATATTTATTTAAGTTATTTTAAAAACTCATAACTATTATTCACAATCATTTAATTTGATAACTAATTAATTTTTAAATTGATAAAATATTTAAATTTTGAAATCTCTTAAAATGATTTCATTTCTCATACACATAAAAACCATCTCCCATATTTTAAGAGGAAAGTCAATAATTTTTAACTCAATTCAACATTTTGTTGATGATAAACCATTTTCATTAATTGAAAAAATTAACATTTTTTTAAATTAATTTTAACATTCAATAATTAATTGTAAAAATATTACTAATTAATTGAATACTAAATTACTTAATTTTTATAACTCAACTTTAACATTCAATTAGTATGAATTGTAAAATAAATTATTAATTAATTAAATACTAAATGACTTAATTTTTAAATAAACATAATTTTAATATATTTTTTAAAATATATATTTTTTTAATAAAATGATAAATTTACTTAACTACTTAATAATATAATATATTTTTAAAATTATATAAATATAATTTCAAAATAGTAATTAATTATTCTTTTGATGAGAAAGGATAAAATGAAATGTAAAATCAAAAGAGAGGATAAAAATAAAAATAAAAATTGTAATATGAGTAAGTATAGGCGGCCGGTCAAATCACATCTAAGTAAGGGACTGTCAAAAGTACTTGGGTTTTGATTCAAACAGTGAACTAACGGATGGAGGTAATGACACCGGCTAACGGCCGGTGCAAATATTCTGCCATTTAGCCAGTGCCTGCAATAAGGGCTGCCAACTTGATTTGAGAGCCTATCATAATGTGTCTCCTAAGGGTAGACCTTAGGGACCTAGGGTAGACACTTGTCTTGTCATTAAGAGTTGGAATTCAGTATTAAGTGAGAGGGAAATTTTGTTTAGATTAATGTTGAAATCAGGTTAGGACTTGTGACAAGTGCTTTTATCTTTGGGGAAAAAAAATTAGTTAATAGGAATAATAGCAAGCATAATAAGATTTAGTGGCTAGCTAGATAACTAGATTTAGATTTAGGATTAGATTAATAGTAGTTTGTTGAGTTAAATATATAGGAAGTTAATAATGGTTTAGGTGTTAATGTTAGGATTAGTTTAATATTTGAGCCATGTGATAGGTAATGGAGGAAATTAAGATAGTAGTCAAAATTGTTATTAGATCTTGTATTTAAATTTAGTAACAACTAAAACAATAGTTAGTGAGTATAATGGAATGGTCAAATTTAGATGGTAAGTGCAAGACTTAAGTAATGATAAAGTGTAAGAATGTTAAGGGAGTTAGCTAGTAAGTTACTAGGTGTAAATATCTATTGACCGGATAAAATAAAATAATTTAACACGAAGGAGTTCATAACTATATGTTATAAACTCGTGCCTATATGAGATCATATTTTGCATTATTCAGTGCATAGAATACGTACATCAAGTTAGTGAAGCTTAAGAAGCTACATTACCAAGTACACATAACTTAAAATGTTAAATAATCTTTTTAATTATAATAATGATCAAGGAATTAAAAAAGAAAAAGATAATTAAATAAATAATTAATTTAAAATAGATAAATTTAAGTAAATATATGTCGATAATCTAGTAATTTAGTTAATAACCTATTTGAGAGGATATGGATGGGATGAGAGCGTAACAAGATGGAGTCTTCTAGTAGGAAAACTTAAAAGTGGTTGGTAGATTTATTGTGTAGAAGGAAATTGTATATTATTAATGGGTAGTGAGGGTTGATACTAATTTTTTTGTTAGTTTGTCAAAGGGTTAGAAATATGGAATTAACGGGTAAGTAAATTTTAATAATATCCATGGAAATTGTATAGCTAACTTATGCTAATTAATGAATAGTTTAAGAGAACTATGATACTTGTAAAATAATCCTCTAAATGATATATATAAAGCATTGTGTCATTTTATATAAATATTAATCAAATATTCATTCCCTATCACAAGTATGGGAATTCGGCCAATAGCATCTCATAATATATTATCATATGATTAGTTGATTGACGATGTACTAGCAAAGCCAAAATGTTAGCAATTAGATTCATTTTGTTGTAAAGTAGGATATATCGACTAAATATTGAGTATGGGTGGTAAGTCTCTAGGTCAAATATTTAGGATGCCTTCATATGTAAGTATAAGTACATATATAATAGCTTATTTTGCAACCCTAAGTGAAATCACATTGGTTATGAGTTCCTTGGGATCATGTAAGTGATAGCTAGTAGTAATATATGGTATGAAAATAAAAATAAAAAATATATTATAATAATAATAATAAGTGATAAGATAAAATAAAAGTTAGTATAATAAGTAATTTTGGAATGAGGATCCTAAAGAATTTCCTATACCTTGTCAATGTTACAATATATATACTAGAATCATAAATTATTACAACATCTTGTTCTGACAATGCAACAATGTTGTGGAAGCATAAGTATTGTTTAGCCCTGAGTTCATTCGAGTCACGACACTAACTTGAATTGTATATTCTATCAATCAATCTAAGGAACATCATTTATCAGATGATTGAAAGCATGCAAGACTATATAGGCATATCCATAAATCCAATCCACTGATCGGATGTAGTAAGGAAACACTTAACCATTCAAAACTCTAAACATGCATAGTTCCTTAAGCCTTCCTTTCAAGGTAATTAAGTACAAAAAAAAAAAAAAAATTGGTTGTGTTTTGCCTCACAAATTTAGGGCATGACAAAAGCTCTATATTTTGGAGAAAATATCTCCTTATATTTATTTATGGCCTTAGCCATTGTTGAATTATCCAAATCTAGCATTACTCTTGCTAGAGTAGTCTCCCTTATATGTCATTCAGTTGTTAAACTATATTGCCACTTCTTCTCAACTCGGTAATAAAGACTCTTAGGTAATGAGTTGTCAATCTCAATAGGATGTTGAGATAATGGGTGTTGCACACATTGCATAATATTGTTATTTTATTATTTTATTTTTATTATGTAATGTTGTGCCTAGATGGACGTGCAACATGTAAAGATTCCCATGGAATATTCTTGATGAGTTGTATTGTAACATTGTGATAATATTTTATGTAATTATTTAATATTGGAGAAAAGAATTAAATGCCCAATATTAAATGTGGGGTCAGTGGGTTAGGTAGCACATGGTTTTAGCACATGGTTTATGTAATACCACTTAGTGGTTTTGTGGGACTTGCTACTATATAAGCAGCCACAAGGGTAGTTTTTGTAAAGAGAGAAAAAAAGAGTGATAAGGAGAAGACAAAAGGCAAGAGTCAAGCGGGACAAGGCTTGACAGGTTAGCCAAGGGAACATTTGTGAAGGTTGAAAGCATGGCATGGGATGTGTGGATTCATGCTTGTTCACATAGTTTGCTCGGTTGTGGCTATGGCCATGAAGGCTTCCATGGTTGTATGACAATGGTATTTTTTGCTGAATAATACATGGTGATGGATGCTTTTGGAGGCTGGGTTTTTCCCTCAATGAGGGTTTCCCAGGGTATATCTTGTGTCACAATTTTGTGGGTATGTTGTCTATTCTCTTGCATGTGGATTTTAATTCCGTATTTATTTTCAGATCTATTATGGGTTATGTGGAAACGGTTATATTCTTTATTGCCAAGTTTCCTTACATAGGAGTGGTCTTAAGTGTGGCCATCATCTCATTATCTAGAGACTCTTTCCCCTTATTCATGTCTAACTTTCCAAGCTTATCAAACTCAACATGTGTGAACCCTGATAAATTTGCATTATTCTTGATGTTTTCACACAAGTTTTCTAAATCAAAAGAAGGACTATGGCTTACCACTTGGAATTTATTGTTGTCATCTAATTTTGTCCTCTCCTTATCTAACTCAGCTAGAGCAACATACTTTCTCATTTTTCTCTTCTCAGGCTCATCCTCCTTTGTAGCAGCAATATCTCTTTTGCCTTTAGGCTTCTCAACTTCTTGTGGCTTCTTTGTAGTTTCCCTTGTGCTAGCCCTGGTAACAGGTATTGCTGGCTTCTATTGTGTAGGTGTCACAGTTTTCTTTGGTTTATTCACTGCGGGCTCCTTAGCTTTCCTCTTCTTCTTTTCTACTGGTTTAGGTACTTCCTTGGCTTCTTCTTCCTTGACACCTTCATCATGTTCTACTTCTTCTTGGTCCTCTCCTTGACCTTGTGTAAGTGCAAGTGGGGCTTGGGCTGGTTGATCTTCTTCATCATCCTCATCATCTTCTTCATCTTCTTCCCCTTCACCAAATCTTTCCTCAAGCTTCTTCACAAGCTTTTTTTTCTTTCTTACAAAAAAATTTGTCTTTAATTCTATTGTGCTTCTTGACTTGGCTTCCTCATAATTACCAAATGAGGTTGCACTCTTGACTATTTCTTCTACCAGTAAAGTTGTGATGGTTGTAGATGCCACATCCACATTGATTTCATAAGGTAACAGCCTGAGCCATCTAACCATTGGAATAGTTGCTTGTACATATGTATGATCAACATCAACTAGAAAGAAAACATCATTATATTATTTCTCCACTAATCCTCATTCTCTATTTTATAGGCTTCTTAAAGTCCTCAAAATAACTTATCATTAATGACTCAAAGTTATCCCCAAGTTGCTCTATGAACTCTCCAATCTAAAATACAATAGACCTTTTGGTCTTCCAATAAACTTTTCCAAATGAAGGAAATGTGTTCTACACATAAAGGAATATACAAACTAGTAGTGAGCCAAATTTGCATTTTCACTCTTTCTCTTTCTTATGGCCTCCAAGTTTTCTGATAATTGTTGGAGTTGTAACTCAATGAGGTCATAAGTGTGGTCCTTCTTCACTATCTTGTAGCCTAATCCACTACCATACAAGACACACTATTCAATCTATTAGATTGAAAGAACTTGTGAGAAATTATTCTCACTACAAATGCAATTAAGGGATTAGCAAATTTGTCTATAGTCATTCCTCTTTTGTTCCATACTGCCCCTATATTCTTCTCTATTATCTCCTTAGGATCACTTCACATGTTCTTGGGTCTATCTAGGGAAAGATACTCTATTACTCAGTGGATGATCCTTTTTTTGATCTTGGTAGGGCCATTTTCCCACCATATAGAGTTGTCACGTATTCTGCTAAGCACTATCTTAATCCATTCCATTTTGAATACATTTGGAAAGTCTAGGGTACACGTTAACCCTTTTCTCTCTATGTTTTTTTTTCTCCTTTAATACTCCAACTACACAGTTTTCTATACAAATCTCTACTTTTTATGTCTCCAATACTTCCAACTTTACAAGTGTAGCAGCATCTAACATCTTGTATCATCAAAACCTATGGTGATATCATCGATAATGCACTAGAACATCTCCCTTATATGCTATCTCAGAAAGAGCTCAGAAGGGTGGTTTCCTAATCACATTACTAATTAATTGAACATTCAAAACTTGTTTTCCTTCCTTCCTAATTATAGTAGAAGAGCTAGACACCATTTTTAAATAACTAGTGTTTTTGATAATTTAGACAATGTAGCTCAGCACATGATAAATACGTTATAAATCTTATGATTGGTGACAAGTAGTAGCTGAATCTAGTTCAAAAGTTCTTGAATCTTTCTCCTCAATTCACCGTATACTCTTCATGCTCTCTTTAATCTTAAATGAATGCAAATGAGTTGAAAATTAACTATATAACCCTTAAAACTCGGCAATAAATGCTTAGTTCTTGCACGATTGTAAGCTCAACTATCATAGCAATTTCAACTCACTCATCTTACAAATAATTTCTACTACGCTTAGCAACCACAGTGAGCTTGGACAATACTATCACCCTTAATAGCCTAGCATCAAATAAAATTTCATTTTCACTCAGCATCAACTGTGAAACTTTCCATGCTTAGCAACAACATGAAAACTAACAAAACTAAATATTTGTTCTAGGCTCTAAATATTCCATTGCATATTAATTCATGCATATATAATCTTTTCAAAACTTAGATTCTTGGAACTAGTGTAAAATATATCATTGAAATATCAATCCCACGTACCTTTTAATTGCCTAGTTGGGGGTGATGTGATCATCTTATCCATTGGATGGAGTGACCTCATCTAAACTTGATGTGTTACAATCTTCCTATTTCTTCCATGTCTTATTCATTGGCACTTTAACTTTCTCAACATCTACCTTCTCTTTTTCATTATTGAATTCACTACTTGGTGCTTTTGACCTTGTTGGATAGCTTCTACTAATGTGACCAATCTTCAAATAGCTAAAACATGTAGTTTGACTCAACCATCTACTGTAATAATTTATGCAATGTATTTTAATGCAATTCTTAGGAACATGTCCATACTCTTGACAATAGTGACAATTGTACCTTGTATTGTAATCCCAGTTGTAGGATTCTCCATTGGGTTGTACCTTTGTATGTTTGTTTGATGTCCACTTGGCATTAGATTTGCATTCATATGCTTTATGTCCATACTTCTGACAATTGTGGCAATATCCTTCAAATATTTTTATGCTTAAGGTCTTCATCCTAAATTCATGTGCTTGATGTCCTTGCTTGTTGCACTTATGATAGTAACCCATGAATTTTTTCTTAGGGTTCTAATTTGCATTATTGCTCCAACAAACATTTGTTGTATGCCATAACTTTCCATAATTATGACAAGTGGGTTTGTAGTTCTTACCTTTTTTTTATTTGTTCACCACTTTTAGGTGATTCTCCTTCCTCAGCATTGGTGTATCCCAATCCAGTAGTATCATTGTTAGATTTAGGAAATCTCATCAATTTCTCAAAGTATTTGATGGCTTCATTGGGTTTATTGAAACTTTCAGCAAATTCTTTTTCTCTTCTTAGTTCATTCCTCATTTGTTCATTCTATAACTTTAAGGTTGTGATCTCAATGTCCTTTCCATTCAATTCAAGATTGGAAATCATCACTTGATTTATTGTTTCTAGTTTCATGTCAACAATCCTTTGTACCTCCGATGTCTTCTCTTCTAAATTGTTGGTCAATGTCCTTTTGTTATCTTCAATCATGACTCTGTCTTCCTCAACTTTATTTTTCTACTTGGTCACCTCACATAGCAATACTGATTGGACTTCTTGTTCTATATTAAGATTTATGACATCTTCAATTTGGGCACCATTCTTTTACATCGGATCTAAAATTGGTGCATCAAACTCACTTGAGTTTCCATCTGCAAACAATTCAGTAGTGTCTTCCTCTTAGTAATGTGTGTCATTTTTCTCAATAGCTATCTATTTCCTTCTCTTTAATGAGCACTTCAACTCATCTCTTGATTCATTGAGGTGGTGTAGGAAAAGATAGATTTCAATCTTTTTGGTTCTCATTGACTTTTTCCAACTTTTAGACTTTCATCTTCAAGATCTTTCCTCAAAGCTCCAAAGCTTTCCTTTCTAGAGAAAAAGACTCTTATACTATTAGTGTAAATAATTATTATTTATGCTTCACTTAAGTTTACTTAGGATAAATGCATTATTTTATTATTTATTAGGTTAGATGCCTAGGATTATGCATACTCATATGAGTTGTCATGTTGACAACACAGGAGTAAGCAACTCTATTTTAGCACATGGTGTCTACAACATAATTTTATGTGATACACCCATGTAAGCTTATCCTCTCATCATCACACTAACTTCTGTGCTCAATGGAGGATAATCTAGTCCTGGTCGACATGTTCTTAGTTGTGAGGCTTATCATATTGCTAACTCCTAGTCATTCTAGAAGCCTTTATATTTAGGCACTCATAGTGTACTTGTACGTAAAACAACATCAATTGAATTTCATATTGTTATTATGATCATACATCATTTGATCAATATTGTGCTAGTCTTGTGCTTCTTGATTTTGGCATTATTTTTTCCTAAGGAAAATTCTTACATGGTATAAGAGTCATAGGAGCATCATTTCATAGCCATTGGAGACCATTCTTGTTTCACATCTCGGAGGGCTACCAATTCAGATCCAATATTTTGCAACTATTGGGAGCGTCTAGAGCCAAAGTGGACCTCACCATTGCATCTAGAGTGTTGATTTAGCAAAATTTGACTATAAATTAGCCTACCCTAGGCCATAGTCAAATTTGAGGCAAATTTTTATTTGCAAACCAGCACCCAAAGGCCCAATTTGCAAATTTGGTATGGTCATTTCAAATCTCTGAATTTAATTTTTGGATCTGTCTATTTTATTTTCTTTGCAATATTTTTGAATTTTTGGATCTACAATTTTCCTATTGTTGTTTGAAAAAAAATTGGCCTATTAGGCCTATAGAGAAAATTATTTTTGAAGGAATCAGGTGGTCAAATCCTAGCTCCCGCAGTGACAAAATATACTCTACAAATTTGGAATATTCCTCATTTTTTCTAGGCACATTCAACACATAACTGCCGACCACAAATTATAATGATTACACACATAACCCAATTACCATATCAACCTCTGACAGCCTCACTTTACTTCCCATCTAGCGGCCTTACCTTTTATATAATGATGCACTCACCAACTTGGTGAATGTGGGACTAAACTTCCCACACTCACCCACCGTGATTCTCTTCCTTGCCAACCACCAAATAGCCGATGTGACTTCCCCAAACCCTTGCTAGTCATTGTGGTAGTTTTTTGAGCTACCTACCATCACCGGCTTCCAATGTCAACCACCTCCACTACTAGCTAGACATGCGGCGACAACTCCTCCCATCCACGTGTCTACCCAGTCAACTATATCTAACACGTAGGTGCCAGCAAGACAATGGACACATCAGACCCCCATATACAGTCAGTCACCCTTGATGACACATAGTGTAGACACATGGCTCTGTCACATCATCAATCATGCAAGCATTCTGTATGACACGTCAAAGTAATCTGTACAATCTGTACATGGCACGTCATTTGGGGAACTATTTTTTGTTGATGTCAGCCAATCACTATCTTAAATTTGATGATCATTTGACCATCATCAGTAGACTAGATTATACTACCATGATTCCCATTTGGATGTCACATTTAACCTCATAGTTTGTTGATCAGACCCCTCACTAGATTCAGTTTTGATTTGACAATTTGACTTCAGGAGGCCATATCTCAGTCATCTAGAGTCCAAATCAAGTGCAATTTTTTTTATTTTGGTTGTAATTTCTTGAATTTTTTAGTAGTGCTATTATTTTATGTTTTTGGTGCATGGATTTGTCATAAATTGTAGTTTTTGGTGATTGTACCTGTCTAATTTTGCATTTTGCATTTTTTAACACTCTGTATGGGCAAATTTGGACCTATTTTTAGGTTCCATTTTTTGAAAGTGAATAATTTTTTGTCTACTTTCCAGATTTGTAATTAGATTATAGGCTTGTGTGGAGAAAAATGCCACTTTCAAAAATAGGTCCTTTCTTTGCATTGTATTACATTAAAATTATTGTATTTTTGAGCTACATTGTAAACTTCCAAATTTGAACTATAGGAGGGGGTTGTAAATAGCAAAATCAAAAGTCCACTCTTGTCCATTTTGGCATGTGGCCTATTGTAATCACACTAAATATAAAGTGTCAAATCATGCATTAGGGGGGTGGGGGTTCATTGATTATTTTGGGGGGTGTATACATTTATTGATCTCATAGAGTTTTGTTTCACATGTCAGTTTGGTGTTAGACTAAGGTTGACAAAGAGGGACTATCATAAATGAAGTGCCTTGATAATTGGTCATCTAAGAAGAGAGCATAAGGAAGTATTTCCTTATCTATGTTCCAAATAATTGCCCTTTAATGATCCAACCTCTGTTAAAATAATTTTAGATGTCATTATTTTTAGTGTCAATACTGATGATTTAGCTGTCATTGGAAAGGAAATTGAACCTTATGACATTTGGATGCAACTTTGGAAAGCATATGGAGATCCAATAGTTCCTCCATTTCTAGAGGATATTCTACCACAAGTCACTCTAGTAATGGTACCTTCAACTCTGGATGAGATACTACCTCTTGATGCTTCTATTGCTTATATTGATCCAGTTCCAACCATAGATGCTTCTGATTCAGTGCAGCAAGAATTACCATGTCTTCCTACTTCAACTTCATGGGATGACTTCCTTACAAACATTGTAGGGTTATTTATGGAATCTTACATTGAAGGTGTGGGAGACATCACTAAAGACATCTATCTTCTCTTTGTTGAGGAGACTTCTTCTTCACTTATTGCAAGGGAACACTTTGACCCTCAACCACTTGAGCTTTCTTTTGAGATTGAGATTATTGTGCACACTTCTTTACAAAAGATGGAGAAGGATTCTTTCACTTTAGGGGAGACATCTTGGTCTTTGGAGATTGTATTCTAGTTTCCTCAGACATCATATCTTTTACAAATTCTTCCTACTAGTTGGGGAGTATTCTCTACTACACCTATGGCACTACTTCTTACCACAAGGAGGAACATCATTCAACTTTCATGGTGCAGATTCTTCAATCATCGAGGAGCTTCTATCATGGGTGTGCATTCATTATTGAGGGGAGGCTACATTGCTTCTCTTCCTACATCTTCCTATTAGGATGCTTCATCATCTTTTGAGGTTGATTCAGTTTCATACATGGACATGTTACCTTCTTTGCTACCTTCTTTTGGGCATCCACTAGATTGGTTTGTGGCATCGACATTCATCAAGGACTTGTCGACATTTGAGTAGACTTCAGAGGTAGCATCCATACCATACTATATATGGATCCCTCTTCTATCTTCCTATCCATAGTGGGAAGCATACTTGCACCTATATTTGGTGTATCTTCTTCCTAAAGGGAGAAATATTGTTTGTCAGCATTGTATTTTATTTTGTCTTCAAGAAATCATCATTACGAGATCCTTCATTAAGGGGGTATTTCATTGAGGTTTTCTCTATTGTATATGCATGACGTATGTCATAATGGGGGGTCTTGATTACTCCATCCATACATGCATCTTTCTTTATTGTACTTATCTCTCTTTTTGGGGGAGGGTTTTTCCCATGAGGTTTTCCCTCTTTCTCCAGTTTTAGAGAGATTGCATTGCATTTGTACTTGGGTACCTAACATAGCCTAGTAGTCGGGACCCATTATGCATTTCATCATAGCTTTTGTGAGCTTAAGTGCATTCCCCTAAGTTTCACTTAAGGGCGGGTGTTAGTGTAAATAATTATTATTTACGCTTTACTTAAGTTTACTTAGGATAAATGTATTATTTTATTATTTATTAGGTTAGACACCTAGGAGTATGCATACTCATATGAGTTTTCATGTTAACAACATAGGAGTAAGCAACTCTATTTTAGCACATGGTGTCTACAACACTAGAGTTTGCATAATTAACTAAGTTGTCATGTAGACAACACAGTTGTTCGCACTCTTAATTAAGCACATGGTGTCTACAACATAATTTTACATGATACACCCATGTAAGCTTATCCTCTCATCATTGCATTAAATTATGTGCTCAATAGAGGATAATCCACTCTTGGTGGACATGTACTTAGTTGTGCAATTTATCATATTGCTAACTCCTAGTCATTCTAGAAGCCTTTATATTCAAGCACTCCTAGTGTACTTGTACATAAAATAACATCAATTGAATTTCATATTGTTATATGATCATACATCATTTGGTCAATATTGTGCTAGTCTTGTGCTTCTTGATCTTGGCATTATTTTTCCCTAAGGCAAATTCTTACAAATACTAATTGTTGGAATTAATAATAGGGAAATTAAACTCTAAGAAGCGAGGGTGGGGGGGGTGAATTAATACTTCAAATCTTTAACCAAAAAAAATTCACCACACATCCATCTCACAATTTGCATATAAATTGAAATAGCAAGCTAAACCTTTTCATCCATAACATGAAAATAAATAACACATAACATAGTAAATTTGTTACCCAGAAACCCTCCAATGAGAAGGTAAAATTGGAGTGGGGATGATACCCACAAATCTTCACTACTGTAGTTGTAAAGTGTATCAACTAAAGGTTACAAAAATTTTGATCATAAACTATGATCTACCCTACAAATTTTTTTTAAATCTTACCATGTTAAAGGATTTCAACATCCTATTAGAAGTGTGCTTGGTTAGAGGACTTCAACTTACAATAAAGTAAGAACCTTGTTAAAGGATTTACAAAATCCTATTAAGACTACTTTGTTAGGAGATTTTGACTGATTTAGTTGTTCGAATGTTTCAGCATTGATCCTTTGGTTAGCACTAGTCTACTAGATATCAAATCTTCTCTTTCTAAGTATATTGTTGATCCTCTTGATCAGATATGTCTTCTCTATCCTCTAACTTCTCTGTTATATTCTCTCTAACTAATTCTACAATTCAATTCCTTCACATCTCCTTAGTCACCATGAATTCTCTGTCTGCACATGCAAACCTCTCCCTTCACACATGAACTATTTTAGTGTTTTCCCTCTTTAAGAAGACTTAGGTGACCTAAGGTTAGGTAGGAATCAATGATTGTGATTCACCCATTTTTTTGCTTAATTCATGCCTTTATCTGATTGGTTGCAAGTACTACATAGGGATCCTCAATGTAGATTCATTCTTATCTTCTAGAATTGTAAAACAATCCTTAAGTTAGCCCAAAAATAGTTTACATAGGAGTTTGTGTCATTACAAACAACTATGTCCAAAACTATTTACTTGGCACTTGAAAGATTTGATGCTCAACATCTATTACATCTTTAATGTTGCAAATTGTCCTCTAAATGACATGACATCCACTATTCACTCGACATATATTAGTTTTCTCGTCATTAGAATGACTCGGTACTAACTGTCTACTCGACACATGTTGGTGCTTGGTACATACTGTATATTTTTCTCAGCATACACTAATTGCTCGACATGCACTAATTATTGTTAAGTAATGACGTAAGTGTATTGTCGCTCATATGTCAAAACCAAAATAAGATCAACACTTTCCTCTTTTCAACATTTATTATTCAAGGTGGATACAAAAGCTCAAATAGAATCTTTCCTATGATTATTTACATGATATAATCATCAATCATTTGAAACATTGAGACACTCTTTATCTGTTCAGTTCAGACCTTTACTAAGATGGTCATGCACTTTTACCAAAAGACTCGTCTACTTCACAGCTAAGATAAGGTTCTTATTCAACACAAACTCCATAATCAGCCAAGAGTGGTAGGAAAAGTTGAATATAAATGTCATAGCCTTGGAAATGAATACAAAATGAGATATGATTATTCTTATTAAAGGGAGACATACTCAATAGTGCCAATCATAATTTTGTCAAGATAGTCAATGAAGTTTTAAGTAAACTAGGACAAATCCAATCATGCTCTCCTTGGAATATATTTGAGGAGGAAGGTGATAGATCATTGGAACATCCTCAATCATAACACATCACTAAAACTCATGTTCATCTCAACAAAACTTCAAGGAAATCTATTTTTATTACCACATTAAGTAATATTCACTGTTCAAGTTGTCTTAGCACATCAACAAACATAATGAAAACCTTGACATACAAACATGCAACCTGGTAATATCAAAACATATATTATGAGGAGGAAATACACCAACTTTTAGCTTTTTTCCATGGTTCAATCAAAAGTTGTACAATTTTTAAATGGTATAGGCTACCCTAATAAGGATAACACGGAGATTTTACAAATTGCCTTTAAAATTTATACATACAACATTCAAAAATAAAATCAAACTTAACCAGAATAAAATGCATTCATCCAAATATGATTCCCGAATGGATTTATTGCAAAATAAAATGGCACAATTTGAAAATAAGCTAAAGTGAAGAGAACTTACAAACTCAAGTAGTAGAAAACATGATTGCTTTCCTAAACTTCTTCATGTCATCTATCCACAGGTTGGCTGATATGCTCTATCTTCAATATCCATTGAAATTTTCTCTCCAAATTTGATATATTTGATGAATCTCTAGCATTATTTCAAGTTTTAGCCTAAAGCTTTGGATTTGAACACATAGCTACAGAGGAGACACAAGATGAAAAGTCAATTTGGAATTTGGTAAGGACAAATGCAATATTCCTCAAATGCAAATTGAATAGGCTCCAAAAATTCATTTCCCGCATCTACCCCATGCTTCCAAAATGTGTGTTGTATTTTTTTCTCTTAAAATAGTTTTAATTTTTTATTTAAAATAATATTATAAAATCTTAAGATAAGATATTAATTTTGTCTCCAAAAATTATCTTAAATTGTCCTCCTATTTAGTAGTGAATATTTTTGAATTCAACTTAGATTCAAAATTTAAATAGTCACATTGCAAAATGATTTTTCTAATTAAAGTAAAATTTTAATTAATAATTTTTTTTATTGTTCATTAATCAATGATAATGTTATACATTTTTTCTATGATATAGTTTTTGAGATGTTATTTTGTCATGTATTATACATAATTGTTTCTTCAATGTGTTAGATCATTTTTTAGGGAGTTTTCATGTTAGACATTAGGAATGCCATATGATTCCAAAATCCATATTTATAATTGTGTCATCACCATGAACAAAATTATTGTTTCCCTATAATGAGTTCTGTAGAATGACATGAAGATGATTTGCCTAACATATAATTTTGAACAAGCTAATTTAGTTAAAGAAAGTGGCACTACTTCAAAATTCTAATATCCATATATGTGTGATGTTTAAGGGAGTATATCAAAATTCTAATATCCATATATACTTGATGCACTCCTTGCATAATATTAAAAAAAATCAGATAGAGTACCATTAATGAGAATGGAAAAACAAGCCCAAGATAGACAAGAAAGAATCTTCTTAAACCATTTATCTAAAAGCCAATTTTTTTAAGAACCTTGATAATAAATAACTAGTTGAATCTATTATAAGTCTTTATTTACTAGTTTGGGTGACTAATTATTATTAGTGACAAATTATTTAGTAGCTTATTTGCTCATTTATTTAGTCAGTTGGCCTTATGATTTTACCAAATGGCCAAATTAGTCACTTATTTAGTCACCTATAGTTGTAAATTGCACAAAAATAGTGGAATGTGATCAGTTTTAGTCACCTCATTAAATATTTTAGTGGTGTGACCAAAAAATTTAGTTACGTAATCACATATTTGCCAAAATGTACTAGTGTTGGCTTCATGGAGCTTGACCAAAGATTTCAAACTATCTTTCCTTTCTTCTAGTGATTTTTTTCTTTCTTTCAAACTGTAGGGAGACTAAGATCTTGAATCTGTTGCAAGTTTATCTAGGAAAAGGCCCCACCTGAGTGTTATTTCTAGGCTACAGTGATATCAGAATAACCTTCCTTCATGGGTGTGAGATGTTGGGACAAATTTATTTCACAATATTTTTGCGGAAGAGGTTGGTCGATTTTTTAAAAATTATTTTCTGTCTTTTTCACATTTTCTACTTTTTTTGGGAGACTTGCCTTTTTTTTTTATGTATAGTATTTAGTTTAAAATTATTATAACATTTAATTATTAAATTTAATAATAATATTGGAAGATATTTTAGATTAGGAAATGTATCCATGTTTACCAAAAATAAACTAATAGCATAAGTTCACTGAAAATAAAAGTCACCCACTTCCTCTAGGTCATTGCCGATGTGGGCCTCTTGGGTGATTTTTTTGTCAAGTCTCGGTCAAGCAAAGAGTCCAACTAGATTTACTATGTTTCAGTGGCCACAGACTAAGGAAAAGAATACATTGGGAGATAATACATTGTGCTCATATGGAGAGGCATCATTTAGGATCATGAGTGTATTGACATGTCTAACCCTAGACACTAGTGAATCACCCCTCTTTTGACCAAATCTCAATGTTTGAATCCTTTTAATTTGGTATATATTATGTTTTTGGAGCTCCAATATAAGAAAGTTAGAGGAGATTTTTGAATTTTTCATATATATTGGGTTGTATTTAGAGTGGGTAAAATATTTTAGTTTAGTTTTTTATCCTTGTGTTTAAAAAAAATATTTGTTGTTTATATTCAATATAAATTTGTTTCTTTTGATCTTTAAAAATATATATTTTAGCATATATTATGTGTAATGTTCCATTTTTTTATCAAAGATATTGATGGTTAAATAGGGTAAAAGGATTTTGTTCATGAGTATATTCTAATGGGATTAATGGTTGTTCTTTAAATGCCTACACTAGTTGATTTAATGTTTACAATATTTCACTAATGACACAAGAAGCAGGGCAAAATTTAGTAGAATCAGCTATGTTAAGTCTATGGACATCCCTTGCTCAGAGTTATAGATGGAAGAAACATACAAATCAATGTTTATAAGGCAAGATTCTAGACTTTTACTCATGTGTAATTAGTAAGTCACACATTGAACATAAGGCTCGACAACTGGCCGCCACACTGTTGTAATTATTAGAAGGAATCAAACAATATGCCCAACTATGAGGCCTTCTAGTTTATGACTATATAAAATGAAATCAAGGAGTAATAATCCACACACACATGCCTATCATCTTCTTTAATGTTCTCCTATTTCTACTACTTCTACCTCTTTTTTGAGCTACCTCTAACCAAGATTCTTATATAGCTAGCTAAGCCACAAGTTGGCTAGTCAAGAATTTAGTTATATTAAATAGGTCTAAACTTGGAAGAGTAAACCAAACCAAGAAAATATAAGCATAAGGCAATGTGCACTCAAAGGTGGATCCACACATATCTGAGGAGTCAGCTCCTAACTTCACAATACGCCAACATGATTTAGAAAATTGTGCCAAAAGAAACAATGTGCCTTGCTAGAAGAGAAATGTAGGAAACAAAGATCACAAAGAATGACACACAACTCAAGACATATGAATGATTAGGTCTCGCACACTTAGTATGAAGATCCCAAATAGGTCCTCTTCAAGATATTAACTTCGCATGCCTTAAAAATAAAAGCAACAAAAACCACTTCATGGACAATAAACTAATACATCAACAAGAAATATTTTTGGTTGATGCAAGATTGCTCCAAGACCCAAGATGATCTTGCATCAAACACCTAAGGTTAATAAATAATTATTGGCCATATCAGTAACTTCTCATATTCTAACCTGAATCATCAGCATGTATGATCCATGAACTATCTTTAGTTGGTTTGTCTTTCTATTGAACTAGGTATTTCATGTAGTCTTTTCCTCTAGTACTCTTTCTTATTCTGCTATTAAGAATCTTCTCAATGTTATATTTTGGCTTCCTAGGATAATCTAGGTTATTTTCATTCTCATTATCAAACTCATAGTACTCAAAGATATTTGCAATATTGAATATAGGTAATATATCCATATCTTCTAGTGATTTTACTTTATAGGCATCTCACTATCAAAATTCTTCAAAATCTTACAAGGTCAAAACTTCTTCATTTTCAATTTATTTTAGGTACCGATTGGAAATCTATTATTCTTCAAGTGAATCATAACCTCATTACCAACTTCAAAATATTTGTGTCTCTTTCTTTTATCAACTCTCTATTTATACTTCTGATTACTGTCTTCCAAATTCCTTTTAACTTCCTCATGTAAAGTCCTTAAGAAAAATATAAAATCTTCAACTTCAACACTCCTTGTCTTAGTAGGAAATTCTCTCAAATTAGTGGTTCCTTGGATGAAATCTAGTAACAATCTCAAAATCTATCCTCTTAGTGCTTCTATTCACAGAATTATTCTATGCAAACTCTACTTGTGCCAAAATTACTAATTCTCAATTAGTAGGATTATCTCCAACTAAACATCTTAATAAATTATCCAAGCTTCTATTCACTAATTTTCTTTGTCCATCTATCTGAGACTGAAATGTAGAACTAAACTTCAATTTTATATCCATCTTTTTCCAAAGTGTTCTCCAAAAGTAACAAGTAAACTTAGTGTCTCTATCTAAAACAATAGTCTTAGGAAAACCATGCAATTTTACCACATCCATCAAAAAAAACTCAGCGACATGCAATGCATCAAAGGTCTTCTTACAATGTATAAAATGAGTCATCTTTCAAAATCTATCAACCACTACCAAAATAGAAGCATTACCTCTTTGTGCTCTAGGCAATCCAAGAAAAAAATCCATATTTACATCTTCCCAAGGTCTATCAAGTACAGGTAAAGGTGAATGCAATCCCACATTCTAACTAGTTCCCTTTTCTCCTTAATAAATTATGCAACCTCTAACCATTCTCTGTGCATCTTTGTAAATTTGTGGCAAAAAGTATCTCTCAAAAGGTAAATTCATTGTCTTATCAATCCCAAAATGCCTAGCAAGTCAACTGTGGTGTTTCTCCTTCATTATGTTCTCTCTTATAGATCCTATAGGTATGAATAATTAAATTCCTTTGAATAACATGTCCTCTTGAATGAAATAATCAATCTAGTTGTCACTCAGTGTTGGTTCCTTACAAACTTTCTTAGGTTCTACAAAATCCATATCATTCTCATACAAACACTTCAAGTCATCAAAACCAAGAACCTCAAATCTTATCTTTGTTAGCAAATTTCATCTTCGGCTCAAGGCATCAACAACTTTGTTCAACTATCCAATGTTATGGTTCAATGAAAAAGAAAAATTATGTAAGAATTCAACCCACTTCATATGTCTCAAATTCAACTTATTCTGACTTCTCAACTATTACAAAGCTTTATGGTCAGTATAAAATAAAAAATCCTTAGCAATCAAATAATGTCTCAACTTCTTCAAAGCTTGAACAATAACATAGAATTCTTGATCATAAACTAAATATTTTCTCTTAGCATCATTCAACTTCTCACCAAAGAAAGCTACGGGTCTTCCTTCTTGACTCAAAATAGCTCCTATTGTACTTCCACTAGCATCACATTCAACTTGAAAAAAATTACTAAAATCAAGCAAGGCAAGTGTAGGAAATTTTGTAATCTTTTGTTTTAATGTTTCAAAACTCCTTTATGCACTATGTGTCCATTTGAAATCCCCTTTATCTCATCTCTGGGTTTTATTCATAGCATTACAAATAGAACTGAAATTCTTGATAAACTTCCTACAAAATCTAGCCAATCCATGAAATGATCTTACCTCTCCAACATTCTCAGGTGTAGGCCAATCAAGAATTACTCTCACTTTTTTAGGATCCATCTTAAAAGCATTAGCTGAAATTACAAAAGAAAGGTACAAAATCTCTTCTTTCATAAACAAACATTTTTTCAAGTTAAACAACAATATTTCCTCCTTCAATCTCTACAATACTTGTTTGATGTGTTCAAGGTTCTCTTCTTTACTCTTAATAAATATCAAAATCTCATCAAGGTATACAATCACAAACTTACCCAAGAATATTTTCAAAACTTCATTTATCAACCTCATAAGAGTAATAGATGAATTATTTAAACCAAAAATCATAACCAACCACTCATACAATCCTTTATTAGTCTTAAAAGTTGTTTCCATTCATCTCCCTCTCTGATCCTAATTTGATGATATCCACTCTTCAAATCAATCTTTGTAAAATACTTTTCTCCACTCAAACTATCCATTATGTCATCTATCCTAGACAAAAGAAATTTGAACTTCAATGTTATCTTATTTATGGCTCTAGAATCAATGTACATTCTCCATTCTCCATTTTTCTTAGGTACCAACATAGTAGGTATTACACAAGACTCAGACTTTCTCTAATTAAACATTTCTAAAGCAATTTATGTGCTTGCATGTTCAGGCCAATCTTCTCATCAGATGTTAACCTATGAAATGATTTATTAGGAAAACTAGCTTCAAGTATCAAATCCATATAATTACTCATACTTCTCATAGGAGATAAACCATCAGGTACATTAATAGAAATGATGTCATGAAATTCATCCAAAAAAGGTTCAATCTCAAGTGCATGTTCTAACTCATCTTGTTTCTCAGTTTTCCTTAGAATCAGAGCATGGAAAAAAATTGGTACTTTCATTTCTCTTGCAAACTTATTACCCTCAACCAAGCATACTCGGACTATAGTATAGTGAACTTCATCCAACTTTTCTATTAAAGGAAACAATATTTGTTTCTTCTCATTCACCCAAATAGTATATTGATTCAATCTACCATCATGCAAAGCTTGTCTATCATACTGCCAAGGTCTACCCAAAAGAATATGATAGCAATCCATAAGCATAATATCACACAATAATTCATCATGATAATTCCCAATTTAATTTTAATAAGGCATTTTTCACTTACAATTAGTTTATGCTCCTTTTGGATCCAAGCAACATGGTAAGGAGTGGGATGTCTCAATCTCTGCAACTATAATTTTTTAACCAATTCTTCAGATGCCAAATTATTAGAACTTCCACTATCAATTATTACTTTGCAATATTTTTCAATGATGGTACATCTAGTTTTGAATAAACTTCCCCTTGGAATAGGTTCCTCATAAGTTTCTCCATTCCACAATATTCTTCTTAGCATTAGGTTCTCACCATTATTAAGTTCATTAGATGTCTTGTCATCTTCTTCAAAAGCCAAAGTATTTATGCTCTTACCTCTAGTCTTCTTTCTAGATTTAGTAAATTCAGAAGCTCAATGAACTTCTTCTCCACATTTGTAACAAGTACTCTTAAACCAAGATCTATCTTCCCTTTTTCCATTATTGTTACTCATAGAGTAACTAGTATAGCTACCTCTAGAGTAATGACCTCTTTCACTAGTAGGTTCATCCTTCCATCCTTTGTCTTGCATTGTATTGTTAGATCTACTACTTTCTCCATAAGTTCTACCTCTACTTCTATGAAATCTACCACCTCTTCCTCTTTGTCTTTGATAATTTTTCTTTGTTAATCTTTCTTTAGCCTTCAATGAAAATTGATATGTTCCTCCACACTATCCATATTGGCATAACTGATTTTATCTTGAATTGATATCCTCAGGTCATTAAGATATCTAGTCACCTTTTCAACTTCATCATCCACATGTCCAGATATGATATCCAATTTGTAGAATTTCTTAGTATATTCCTTCACACTCATGCCTTTTTAACATAATAATTTTATACACTATTTTTCATAATTGATGGCATAGTTAAAAGGAAAAAATCTCCTTTCCTTCTATTATATATTCAATAATATCTATATAATGCACATTTGAAAAATAAAATATGAGGTTAAAATTTTAGTAAGAACCATGAAAAGAGAAAGATAGTTCAGCATATGGGTAAAGTCTTTTTCCCTAGAACTTGCAAATTGTCAAATAAATTTTTTATCTATAAAATAATTAAGCAAAGAAAATAAAAATTCTCCATCAAAATATTTGTGTCTATCAATCAAGGAACACAAAAAAATTCCTCAAATTTGAAGCAAGCAATCAAAATAGGTTTGTTTAAATAAATGAACTACCTCATCAATTGTCAATGAATATTCCTTGATGGATGAGCATGTTGGATCCTCAAATGAAATGGAAGTAGTTGAGCCAAGAACTTCCAAAGATTTGTCCAACCACACAAAATTTGAAGAAAGGCAAGTCTTTCATGTTGTTGAAATTCCTTCATATCTGTAATCACAATGAAGGCAAGGATAACCACAATAATCTAAGAATTTTTGCACTTTGACAACTATGATGGGGTTGTAGGTGGTTGTGTTGATACTAAATATCTCACCAAAAAAAAATCCAGTAATAAAGAAAGAATATCAAGTCCTACAAATAAAATCTAGTATATTACATTTTTATCTACCAAAGACAAGAAACTTATAGTGCAAACTTAAAAGAAATGTAATATTTACCCTTTGCACTTTTTTTTTTGTTTAGTTTCTTTGAGAAAATTCACCACCTAACTAGATAAATAAATCATTATAAAATATTATTGGAAAAATGAACAACATTAGTATTGGATCAATGTTCCTAATGGTAATATCTTATTTGCATATGATCAGTGTGATGGTTGTTGGTCTTAGATAGTTTTTCCATTTGAGTGTCAACACACACTTAAGAATTTTTTGTATTGAAGCCAAATACACTATATATGTCGAGCCATAGTATGTGTGTCGAGTTAGTATTTCAACAAGTGTCCAGTGACTTCAGGTGTCGAACAGTATATAAGTGTCGAGTGACAAATATGTGTCAAGTCACAATTGATGCTGAGCAAGCCAGAATGCAATATATGCCGAGTGAGCCAAAATCATGTAAGTGTTGAGTGAGACAGAGTGTAATAGGTTCGAGCAATCCAGGATAGTATGTGTTGAGCACCAACAGTCCAGTATGTGTAGAGTAACATAGAATCAGCATATGAGTTTGTGTCCTCACAAACTCAAATGTAAACCATTTTTGGAGCCGACATAGAGAGATTTCGAAAAGGAAAAAAGGATAAGGACAAATCATTTACATTTCCTATGCGATCAACATGTAGCCAATCAGAAAAATGGAGAAGGCATGCAACTAATGAGAAAAATGCAAGGTATGAGCAATAATTTGAGATTCAATGTGGATCATAAATCCATACCTAATCCTAAGTCTTCACAATCTTTAAAAGGAGTTTGAAAACTCTATAAAAGAAGAGGAAGAGAATAGTGTATGGAGAGATTATAGCGAGATTTCAGAGTGAAGAAGGAAAGGCTTAGAGGAACAGTGTAGCAGTTTCATATCTAATTGATCATAACAGAATAGGGGACACATACAAAGATCAGATCAAGAAAGGATTAGAACAAGAAGAGTAGATCTAGTACCTGAACCCAACAATTGAGGATTGCACTCTATCAGGTCTAATGTTCTAGTACATTCTCACCATTGTATTAGATGCTGAAATCTTATATTGATAGGTTAGCCTAACAGCTAGGTAGGAAAACCTTTGGAGAAGGTGATGAAAAACCTATGTATTAGGTGGGTTTAATAACCTATTGTAAATCCTTTGATATGGTGACACTTCATGTAACTGTTTATAAATCCTCTAACCAGGTCACTATTGATACAGTGTAAAGCCTTTAACAGGGCAAGCTTTTCACAAGGCAGACCATCAGAAGTGGTTGAACATATTGATGCAGTAATTTTTGTGGGTGTCATCCCCACCCCAGTTTTACCTTCTTATTCCTAGAGGGTTTTTGGGTTACCAAATCTCTTGTGTCATATATTGATGCATGTTTTCATTTCATGTTTGTTTATATGTTTAGATGCACATACTTTACTTTTAGTTATGGGATTAATGAAGGTTTAAAAGAATAAAAACTAGTTACTTCTTATTCACCCCCACCCCCCCCCCCCCCCCCCAAGAAGTACTCTTCCCATTTGAACATTCCAACAATTAGTATTAGAGAATTGGTTCTCACAAGGAGAAGTCTAACTACTTGGAGAAAAAGATCAAAAGATGAAAGTCTTCAAACTTGGGAAGATTATTGACAATCAAGTGACTGATGTGCAACTAGCTCTACATAAAGTAGAAGAAGCCAAAGAGGAACTGAGAAAATCATTAAAAAGAAGAAAGGAGATAGCCATAGCTGAAAATGACATACGCTACAAGGAGATTGACACCACAAAAGTATTTGCCAATGGAGATTCCAAGGAATTTGATGTAGCAATAGCAGAATTGATGGAGAAAAATAGAGCTCAAGTAGAAGAGATAAGATCTCTTAAAATGGAATAAGAATCACAAGCCATAATGTTATGTGAAATAACTAAACAAAAGAAGAGAGCAATTGAGGATAGAGCCATGCTTGAAGATGATAAGAGAAATCTCACCAATAGATTGGAGGAGAAGACATTTGAGTTTGAAAAGATCTCAAACATGCAGCTAGAAACCTTAAGCCAAATGATGAATGCTCATCATGAGCTAAACATGAAGGACATTGAGATCTCCACCTTGAAGATGTAGAATGAACAATTGCAGAATGAATTGAAAAGAGAAAAGGAGATAGCAGAAAGCTACAACAAATCAAATGAGGCTATCAGGTACTTTGAACAATTACTGAAATCACCAAGGGCTAGTAATGATACTTCAGGACTTGGTTACACCAGCACTGAACAAGGAGTGTCATCCAAGACTGTAGCAAAAAGGAACAACAAAGGTAAGAACACAAAACCCACTTGTCATTTTTGTAATAAAGAGGGGCAAACTACTAATGTTTGTAGGAGTAGAAAGACAAATCAGCATGACACATCCAAAAACAAAGGTTATTGTCACAAGTGTAACATGCAAGGACACTCAACACAAGACTATAGAACCAAATTTATGAGGACACCAAGATTTGAAGTTCACTACTACAACTACAAAAAGTATGGACATAGAGCTTTTGAGTGTAGATCAAAGCCTATGTGGACAACTAATCAGCCTGCAAGGAGAAACAACTATGCACACTACTACAATTGGGATTACAATACTAGGAAAAGTTGTCACTACTGTCAAGAATATGGTCATATCCCTCAGAACTGCATAAGAACACACATCAAGGGAAATTATAGCAAATGGTTAAGCCAAACCACATGTTTTAGTTGCTTGAAGACAGTACATGTCAGCAGGAACTATCCAACAAAGCCTAAACACTCAAGTCAGAAGTCAACGAGGGTAAAAAAAAAGTTGATGTGAAACACATCAGGATAGAAATGAAAAAGACATAACAAAGAAGAGATGGATCAAGTACACCCAATGGAGCGATCACTTCACCCAAGAGGTCAAGTGATCACACTTCATCCAATTAAACACAAGACAAATACATGGGACTGATATATATAAAGATATATCATACATCAGTCCAAAAGAACAAAGAAGTGCTACCAAGAAGAAATTTGCATGAGAAAAGATGTCAAGTTAAAAATTAAAATTTTATAGAAGATGTCAAGCTACCCTTGGATGACAAGTGAAACTTCAGTATATGTCGAGCTAGAAGGTCTAGTTAATGTCGAATGAGATATGTTAATGGAAGCTGAGTAAATAAATCACAATAGGAGCTGAGTTATACTAAATCCTTCAAGTGCCAAGTGTACAACTGTAAGCACTATGCAATAAATGCTAGGTTTTGAACCTAATAAAGTTGAAAATCACTCATTTTCAAGCCATTCGAACACAAGGTGAAGACGAGAAGAGCGAAGAGGCGACCAAACAGTGATTTAGCAGCAATTTGCACTAATTCCAAGAGCAATTCAACTTGAACTCTTCGATTCAAAGGTAATTCATCAAGTGTTGAGCTGAGGAATATTTGAAAGTTTATTTAATATTAAACCCTAGTTCGGTCAAGATGGCATCTCGGTCTAAAACCACAAATGGAAAGGATGATCATGAGACTCAACTTGTTAGCAATGAGGTTAACAACCTGAATTTAGGCCAATACCTGAAGTTGCCTATAAAAATGACCCAGCTGGTGCTTTGTCATTCATTCCAAACAAAGTTGTAATGGTCCAAGATGTCTGAAAATGTTATAACTATAAGATTGGAGCCATAGGTGACCTAGAAATTTTCAATGCCTTTGATAAGTTGTGTGACAAGGGTGTATTGAAGGATGAGTTTCAAATTGTTGAAAAGAAGAGTTTAACTAAAGACTTAGTTTTCCCCATTGTATTTAAAACTGAATGGATTCGTATAGTGTTAAGCCAAATTCATGATGGATCATTTTGGATAGAAATAGGGCCAGTGAAGATCACAAATAAAATTGTTCATAGGGTTACTGGATTCCCAACCCTAGATCGGCCTAAGACCCTGAGAAGTGATAAAAAGGAGGCCATAGAGAAGAACACTGGTGTCAAATGGAACAATAGGGGAATGACCATAGATACCATCACTGATCCCCTACTTGATTTTGCTATCAAAGTCATATCTCATAAATTCTATCAATCAAGAAGATTGAACAATGTGTCATGCATAGCAGTAGATGTTGCATATAAACTTGTGAAGAAGGACCACACATATGATTTAGCAGAGCTCATGCTACAACAAATCAATGAAAATTTGGGAGCCATAAGGAAATCTAAAGGAGCTCAGTGAAAATTTGGGTCAGTATTGGTTTGCATATTTTTCTATGTCATGAAAGAATTTCCTTCAGTTGGAAAGGTAAGATGGGATCCTAACAAGACAATCGTCATGCAAATCAATGAGTTTATTGAGAAAATGGGAGAAAATTTTGATGTTCGGATGACAAGCTATGAGGACTTCAAGAAGTCCATGAAACAAAGGATGAGGATACTAGTATCACTGGTTGAGCAACATGTAAATAATATTTGTTTCTTGGTTGACATAGATTACACCTACATCCAAGAAATGATACCTAGAGTAAGATGGCTTAGGCCACTTGGATATGAGCTTGATGTAGACCAAGCTTCAGCTGCAATCACTGCTTTACTTTTAGAAGAAATTGACAAGGATGCTCCTCATTTTGGAACTTATGATATTATCAAATCTAGGGTGGTAATAGATTTAAAGGCAACCTCTATAGTAAATAAGAAAGATAAAATGATAAGAAAAATAAAGAAGACATTTGGGGCAGATATTGAAGGTGAAGTAGGTGAAGAAGAAGCTGAAGGTGATAGTGAGGAAGAAGGTGAGCGAGGGCAAGAGCCAAAAGAATTGACACAGGGCCTAGAAGAGGATAAAGAAGAAGGTGTTGAGGAAGAAGAAGCCAAGGAAGCATCCACTAAAGCCAAAGCCACCAAAAGAAAAGCCAAAACTTAGCCTGCACCTCAGCCCAAGGTAAAGAAAGGGTCAAAGCCCATTGAAGTCAAAATAAAGAAGCCTACTACAAGGGCTACCACTAGGGCTGCAACTCAAAAAGAAAAAGATCAAGCCAAAGAGAAAAAGAAAGCCACAAAGAAGACTGGTGAAGAACCAAAGAAGAGAAGGAGATATGTTGCCCAACCTGACTCAGATGAAGAAAGAACAGAGTCAGATGATATCAGCCAGTTTAAAGTGGTAAGTCGTCCCACAAAGTTAGCCATTGACAAGTTATGTGTAAATATTAGAAAAGTAAACTTGAATGGTTTAAAGACTATAGACTTTAATAAGCTCAATAAAGAAGAGCAAAATAAAAGAGAGGAATTAGTGTATGCAATAATGGCAGAATACAAGCACACACCTCTAGAGTTAGATAGTACAATGCCCAAGGAACTATACAAGATAGTTGCAGATAAGTGGCATTTTTGTTTGCAAATGAAGAAGAAGATAAGAGAATCAACCCTCGCTAGAGTACTGCTAGACCTAACTAAAGGTCAAATAGCTAAGGAAAATAAAAGGCATAATAGCAAATTTTCTCTTAAAAATAGAGCATTTTGCATTCTCCAAAATAAGATAGAGGATGTTGTAAATAAATTCACAAAATTGTGGAAGTCAATATACAAGTCAATTGATGATGTATTTGATGAGGAATATAAGGCTAAGGACAGTTCAAAGAGAAGAGAAGAAAAGGAGACAAGAAAGAAAGAGGAGAAGAAAGGTGAGGAAGGAAGGATAGAAAAGGAAGCAAATAAGGAGGAAGAAGAGGAGAATACAACTAAAGGAGAGAAAAAGGCATTAGATGGACAAGAAGAACAAAGTGTGCAAGACACACAAATGCCACCTCCTAGCCCTCCTCGTGCCTCTATTACACCTGCAGAGACCATAAAAATAAAGGATGTTACTAATACTTCATGTCAGAATATCAATCCTTTAATTGCAAAGGATCTCTCAAAGATCCTTCACCAATCTACTCTACAAGCAGAACTGTGTACAAGCCCTATACTAGTGAGTGTAGATGAACTCCAAAGAGTAGTAGCAACACAGCAATAGGGGAAGATACAGTAAAACAATAATAGTCAATAGGTTCACCGCTAACAATTGTTAGTGATACAAGGAAATCAAAAGAAAAGAAGGAAGAGACAAGAGATGAGGAGCAAGCTACAATCCAGACATTGGTTGAATTACCAAAAATTGGTACTCCCACTCAGAATCTTTAGAAGCCGAGCACAGAAATGACATCAATGCAAGTGCAAACACCATGCTCAAGCTCTAAAAAGGTAGCTAGGATACTTCACTATGGAGATCCTGAACTTGATGAAGAGATCATCATTCCCTCCTATGAATCCAACACCCTCACCGTAGAAAAGATAAATGAAATACAGAGTGCAATGGATAGGAGAAAGGGACAAGAAGTATTGTGATCAGGTTGGCAGTAAAAAAATACAAAAATAATAAAATTCTTCGGTATTTTTCTATGTCTCAGTAAATTGCATTTTTGAAGGCCTTCGGAGCATTTCTGGGACAATCTTGGATGTCCCAATTTTAGTTCTAGATTTTTTGACCAGCTTTCCAACGAAGTAAGCGGTTTACAAATCGGAGCTAGGACTAGAAAGTTATGCGTTGTCCAAGTAGACCTAAATTTTTATATAGTTTTTTGATAATTTTGATTGTTTGAATAAGTTTAATTGTATTAAACATTTAATGACTCTTCATTTTCGTTTTCTAAGGGGATTTTAGTGACCCTTGAGATCCTCCATCTTTGTATAAACTCATATTTCGAACAGAATGGAGTGGAGTTTTTGGTTGGCAATCTTGTTGTTTATTATTATTATTTCAATACCGCAGGTTTCACACCAGGTATTATAATCTGAAGATTTAATTCAGATCATATTGAGAAGAGAATACAAGTATAGGCAAGCATTGAATGAGATAAAGGACATATTCATGGATGCCTTCAGCTTGCAATCACCAGATGAAACAAGGCTTATAGTAGAACAACTATCAAATATAGTTGATCAGGTGACTAATGAAGACCATGATACAAATGTAAAATTAATGGAATGGTCAGAAAGAAAATTCCAAGGCAAAGTAAATAAGAAAATATCAAATGATATAGCATTAGCACAAGTTGAATTGGCTAAGAAGTTGGAAAGAGTAAAAATTGTACTTGGGAACATTTTCTCATTGTACACCAAATTGTGTGATTTTTTCAACTTCACACAAGAGACTAGCCAAAGAATAATGAGCTTGAAAAGAAATCTCAAGATTTCTAGCATGCAACTTCCAAAAAATCTAGCTCAGAGTGAGAAGCATTTTTCACAGACGCTTCACACACAAAGGGAATTAGTTGTATTAACAATAGAGGAGGCAAACATAAAAGCAAAATTAATGCAAATCTTGTCCTCCATAACCCCACATTTAAAGGTCCTCCACAAGGAGCAAGCATACACAGAAACAATCCTAAAGAAAGATCCAAATATTTCTACCCTAAATGGACTTGTGCACCTTGCTACAGAGACTACCATCCAACACAAGTCACTGGACATTGCATTGGAGAATTGGGATGTAGCTCTGAAAACAATAATGGAGGTAAATAGTACATTTTTGGCTAAGTATGGTATTACTCCTTAGAACCCTTTGACATCAGTGTCAAAAAAGGGGAAGATATATATACATTAGGAGGAGATATGTATATATGAAGATATATGGAGAACTACCAAATTTTGATAATTTTGATTACATTCTCTCATTCATTTTGGGAATAAAGTGGAAAGTCTATAGGTAGCCAAAAAGGGACAAGAAATAAGACAAAGTGAGGGGAAGATGCAAAATTTTGGAAAGCATGTGGAAACCAGATCTAAAATAGGGAACAAGAATAGGACAAAGGAAAGAGAGCATCAGGCACATTCAACACAAAATTTTGATTGCAAAAATGACAAGGCACAAGTCAGCTCAAGGGGAGTTAAGGTATTCTAATATAATTCTAAACAATTTTGAAATTTTGTGGATAAGGTACTCATAGGGATAGATTAACAATGTCTAGTTAAGTGTTTTTGACACTCATGTCAAAGGGGGAGATTGTTGGTCTTAGATAGTTTTGACATTTGAGTGTCAACACACTTAAGCATTTTTTGTATTGAAGTAAAATACACTATATATGCCAAGCCACAGTATGTGTGCCGAGTTAGTATTTCAACAAGTGTCGAGTGACTTCAGGTGTCGAGCAATATATAAGTGCCGAGTGACAAATAGGTGCTGAGTCATAGTTGATGCCGAGCAAGCCAGAATGCAGTATATGTTGAGTGAGCCAGAATCATGTAAGTGTCGAGTGAGATAGTGTAACAGGTGCCAAGCAATCCAGGATAGTATGTGTCGAGCACCAGTAGTCCAGTATGTGTCGAGTAACACAGAATCAACATCTGAGTTTGTGCCCTCACAAACTCAAATGTAAACCATTTTTGGAGCTAACATAGAGAGATTTTGAAAAGGAAAAAAGGATAAGGATGAATCATTTACATTTCCTATGCAATCAGCATGCAGCCAATCAGAAAAATGGAGAAGGCATGCAACCAATGAGAAAAATGTAAGGTATGAGCAGGAATTTGAGATTCAATGTGGATCGTATATCCATTCCTAATCCTAAGTCTTCACAATCTTTAAAAGGAGGTTGAAAACTCCATAAAAGAAGAGGAAGAGAATAGTGTATGGAGAGATTATAGAAAAAAATTTGAGTGAAGAAGGAAAGACTTAGAGGAATAGTGCAGCAGTTTCATATCTAGTTGATCAGAACAGAATAGGGGACACATACAAAGATCAGATCAAGCAAGGATTAGAACAGGAAGAGTAGATTCAGTACCTAAACCTAGCAATTGAGGACTGCACTCTATCAGGTCTAATATTCTAATACTTTCTCATCATTGTATTAGATGCTGAAATCCTATATTGATAGGTTAACTTAACAGCTAGGTAGGAAAACCTTTGGAGAAGGTGATGAAAAAACTATGTATAAGGTGGGTTTAACAACCTGTTGTAAATCCTTTAATAGGGTGACACTTCATGTAAGTGTTTATAAATTCTCTAACCAGGTCACTATTGATATAGTGTAAAGCTTTTAACAGGGTGGGCATTTCATAGGGCAGACCATCAGAAGTGGTTAAACATATTGCTATATTAATTTTTGTGGGTGTCATCCCCACCCCAGTTTTACCTTCTTATTCCTAGAGGGTTTCTAGGTTACCAAATCTCTTGTGTCATGTGTTGATGCATGTTTTCATTTCATGTTTGTTTATATGTTTACATGCATATAATTTACTTTCAGTTATGAGATCAATGAAGGTTTAAAAGAATAAAAACTAGTTACTTCTGACTCACGCCGCCCCCCCCACCCTCTTAGAAGTACTCTTCCTATTTGAAGATTCCAACAATGGCCATGTCATTGTGACAAATATAACCTTCCTTCTATGTAATACATTCACACTAGGTTGTAACAAGAATAAATTTAAAGACTTAAGTAGCTTCAACATAGCATGTAATTGTTCAGAAGACAATATTTGGAAATAGTAAAACAAACAAGATGATAAGACCAAGATTTCCTCCCTAGTATATGAGCAACACCACAAACATTATGATGTACAAGATACATGGACTACCTAACTATCCAAATAAAAATTTGAATGTTGATTTCATCTCCAAGAAGTTGTTTCCAACAAAAGATTGTTGGGAGAATATGTGTTTCATCAACTATTTACTGGCTTAGGATGAAAATGGCTATACAACAGAAAAAAGGAAATTGACATGAAGTTTTTCTAAATTTATTGATTAATTCAAAAATTACATAACAATAGTTGTGGGAATTTTTAAATTAATTAATAAATTTGAGAAATAGTTGTATCAAGTGAATTTTTTCAGTTGTATAGCCATCTTTGCTTGGGACTATGTTATTAAAAAATAATGTGAATTGAACTCAATGTTAGACTGAACAAGAATGGGAATAGAAGTGAGGATAGGATGGGAATACTATACCCTTTTTACTTTAAGGAACATCTTAAGAATAGGTTGGTGAAAATCAATTTTTAGCTTTTGTTGTTGTGTATACTCCCAAGTATCCCCATATATGTACTTGGGACATTCAAATGCCTCAAAAGAAAAGTACAAAGAAACAAATGATATTGAAGATGATAACATGACCAATGATTCTCAAAATACTATAGATTGGGGAAATTTTTTTATAATAGAGTAGTGCATCTGATATAGCCTTAGAAAAATAGATGGGAGCAATAAGGGGAAAAAAATTAATAGATAGAGATGCTTGAGATGAAATAGAGAAATGGTCATTCTCTTGGCACCAACAACAAACAAAACTATAGAAATAACCTTCACTTGAAAATTTACAGTTTTGAATCTGGAATAGAAGTTGGGCATGATCTAGATCAGACTTCCAACCTTCCAATAGAGATAAAGATAAGGTGAAAGTGAAAAACATAATATATTTTGTAAATAAGAGATAATTTTGGATATGCACTATTATAAAGAGAAGTTAAGAATAATCATTTAATTATTATATTAGATTTCTCTTTTTGAACAATAGCAAATGCATTGAGATAAACACATTTGTTGAAAAAATCATGTGTTTCAAAATGAAGGGAACATTGATGCATTTTTTGCATAATTTTAAGAGAAAAGCTTAGGTTCCAAAGAGGCGAGATAAGACCTCTGAGTTAAAACAATTTTTAATGAAAATTATGCTAAAAACCCAAGTTAGATAATGAAAGAATAAGAAAGTGGAAATCAAGATGTATGAAGGACGGTGCATGAGAAGAGAAGAGAATTTCACATACTAGATCATAAAGTTCATAGTCAAGAACACAAATATATGATATCAAAACATCAAAATAATAAAAATACATGTGTAGAGCAACATATTCATAAGAGAGAAAAAGAAAATGTGCATTCTTCATGAAGAGAACAATAGTTTAAAAAAATTATGAAAAAAAAAAAACATTGCAAGTTTGTTTGCACATGAACAATAGAGGATCATGAAGAATTAGATTCTAATGAATTAACAACATCTAGGAAGAAGAGAATAGTATTTGATGAAAGAACATCACTTTGTACACGAGGGAACAACAACTCTAAAACAAGGAGGAGCAGATTTGAAATGGACAACAATAATCTAAATTGAAAATTGAAAAGCATTCTTTTTGCTGAAATTTCTCAAATAACATAATAACTACCATACTATACTTATAAATTTGTAATGATGAGCATACTCAATCTTCCATAAACCTTCAATAACATATGCTTCACCATTTGCTACATAAAAAATATTGAACATCAATGACTCGTTCGCTAGTGGAAATTCTAGTTTCTGCAGGTGGATGAATGAGAATTTCAAGGTACACTTATATTCTTGTGCAACCAAATCCCCTAACTTATTGATCAAAATGATTTATATTATACTTTTTTTGGAAAACTATTGTAGAAGATGTTGAAAGAATAGATCACAAACGACAGCTAGAATTGAAGGGAGTGAAGAGAATGGATAGCTAGGGCTATAGGCCAGGGCATGCATGTATGTTTTTTCATTAAATATACATTGTGCATTATATTTTTACATGGTGTGTGGCTCAAGGTTAGAGGATATACTAAATAAACAGATGAATGCCATGGAACGGGCATGTTGTACAAATGGGCTAAAGGGTTACATTTGTGATGCAACTTAGTGTTTTCAAGAAGTCATCCCGAAAAAAATGGTGCCACAAATTGTGTTGCTCAAATGTGATAAGGGCTATAGTGTTCTTAGGGTGTAATTGATGATGTTTTTGCACAAATTTTTTGTGGTTTCTAGGGGCATGCATACTATTTCTGCACAAATTTCTTTCAAGCCTAGATAAGCAAGGGTTTATTACATTATTTAAGGAGTAGAGTAAAAAATAATTTTATTGAGAAGAAAATACATGGTTATAGATTTAAGAGACACCAGAGATTTTTGGCATCAAAAGACTTAATCCAAAAGAAAGGACATTACAACACCACTTAATGTAGGTTCCTTGTACAACATTGCACATTGTTTGGAAATGACAGGGGAATTTAGAGAAGGAAATATTTCTACAAAATATGATTGGTTTTCTCATCTAAGAAGTTCTTTGGAGCTAGAAGGATTCTCTGTTGACTCTAAAGAGATGTGAAATATTCATTCCACAAGTAGAAAGGTTGCAAATAGCGAAGAAATAGAGGAGAATAGAAAATATTCATTTTATTAAAGTTCTTGCAATTGAGACAACAAGCAAGTGGTCATTGTAAGAAGAGTTCCAAATCAATAAAGTACTAGTTGTTGCTATTACCTCTAGTCTTATTTCCAAAGTTAGTACATTCAAAAGCTCTGTGACCTTCTTCTCCGTGTTTGTAATAAGTACCCTTAAACCAAGATCTTTCTCCCCTTTTTACATTTTTTTATTCCTAGAATAACTAGTATAGCTACCTCTAGAGTAATTACCTCTTTTACTAGTAGGTTCAGCCTTCCATCCTTTATCTTGCTATGTATTGTCAGATCTGCTACTTTCTCCATAAGTTCTACCTCTACTTCTCTGAAATCTACCACCTCTTCCTCTTTGTCTTTGATCATGTTTCTTTGTCAATCTTTCTTTAGCCTTCAAAGAAAATTGATATATTCCTCCACACTATCCATCTTGATATAACTTATCTCATCTTGTATTGATATCCTCAGGCCATTTGGGTATCTAGCCACCTTTTCAACTTCGTCATCCACATGTCTAGATCTGATATCCAATTTGTAGAATTCCTCAGTATATTCCTTCACACTATGACTTTTTGTCGTAGATTTTGCATCTTCCTCAACAAGATAACTTGGTAATCTGTAGGGAGAAACTTCTTCATATTTCCAAGTATCTTTTTCCATGTCTTGATATTTTCTTTTCCTCTCTTTTGTCTATCAATTTGCAAATGATCCCACCAAATAGATGCAGGACCCTTCAATTTTGTAACTGCTCTCTTAACCCTTTTATTATCAAGAGTACCTTCATACTCAAAATATTCTTCCATTTTTGAGATCCAATCCAATACCACATTAGTTTCAAGTCTTCCATAATAGAAAACAACTCCAATAGCAAGTCTAGCATTCGCTCTAGACAACACTCTCAAAAGCCTTCCTTCATCTTATTCAACTTCAAGTTTAGGATTAGGTTTAGGTGCTTCCTCTTCTTCATCACCAACATCTTCAAGATGTACACCTCTTCTCTGGGATGTCTCCACAGCTTCAAGTCTGGTTGCAATCTACCTCAACATGTTCGTTATAGCATTGTTTACATTTTCTCTACCACAAACCATCTTGACAATAGTTCTTGCAAGATCATAACCTTCTGCAAGTTATAGGTTAAATTTCAAATATGTTGACCTACAACGAATCCAATAAGGTTCTCCACGATCCAATCCATAAGAAAGAACTCGCTCTTATACCAGTTGATGTAGGGAGTAGGGAAAACTTAAGTAGAATCAACTCTATTTAAGTCTACGAACATTCCCTGCTTAGAATTACACACAGAAGAAACATAAAATCAATGTTTATAAGGCAAGATTCCAAACTTTTTTTCAGGTGTAATTAGTAAATCCCAAAATGAACATAAGGCTCGACAACTGGCCACCACACTATTGTAATTATTAGAAGGAATAAAAAAATATGCCTGATTGTGAGGCTTTCTGAGTTATGGCCATATACAATGATATTAAGGAGTAAGAATTTGCACTCGCATTCCTATCTTCTTCTTCAATATTCTCCTATTGCTACTACTTCTACCTCTTTTTTAAACTACCTTTAACCAAGCTTCTTATATAGCCAGCTAAGCTACAAGTCAACTAGTGAAGCAATTAATTACATTATAGGTCTAACCTTGGAAGAGTAAATCAAACCAAGAAAATATAAATATGAAGTGATACGCACTCAAAGGTGAATCCACATGAGTCCAAGGATTCGGCTTCTAACTTCACAACACGACAACATGACTTATAAACCCACACCAAAAGAAACAACACACCTCGCTGGAAGAGAAACATAAGAAATAGAGATCGCAAAGAATGACACACAACTCGAGACATACAAATGATCAGGGATTGAACACTTAGGGTGAAGATCCCAAATAGGTCATCTTCAAGATGTTAACTTTACATGCCACAAAACTACAAGTAGCAATGACTACTTCACGAATAGGAGACTAGCACAAAAAACAAGAAATATTTTTGGTGGATGCAAGATTGCTCTAAGAGCCAAGATGCTTCTGCATCAACTAATAATTGTTACTTTAAAGTTTCTATTTTTTATGATAAGTACTCTTAGTAAAATGAAACGTATCTTGAAATTCTCAAAAAATAATCAATCATGTGATGCCACATCAACTGCACAATTATGGGTCCCCATTTTTCACCATCTTTAGCGTCACTTTTTCCTCTGGCTATTTTGGACACCTCAGAAAAAAAGTATGCTAATCCAACATCATATTTGATGATGTGACCCTAAACCCCTATTTATAAGTAACATGCCAAGTAAAGAAAATAAAGACAACGAATCTTATATTTCAATGATAGAATGTTTGAACATAACACTACAACAAGAAAACTTTTAATTGTTGGTTGAGAGAACATTCTATAAAATATATTATACTCTTCTACATTTGAGAGGACCTTACGACAAGTTCCCTCACCCTCCAAAGACCATGCAACCTTTGGTGGTGCATCTTATTCCTTCTATAGTGTCATACAAAAGAAATGGAAATTCGCCTATATTTAGGAAGTCAAAGTCCAATGTTTTTTTTTTTTTTTGCTCTCTCAGATATCCATTGTCCTACTTTGTGTGAAACTTAGATAAGTGATGCCCATGTGTTTGTCCCCCACCAACAACACCCATCTCTTAGCTTCTAAGGGCTCCTTTTGTTTCTCCAACTAATCCCAAAGAAAATATAAGAAAGGCATTCATATTTGATTCTACAAAATTTATCTTATTTAATGTCTCCTCTTTCATTGCTTAAGTGTTTTCTTCCATCAATAATGGTGCAAATATGTCCATCTATTCCATATAGCCTTCTAAGTTCTTTGCCATGTACTTTGATCATCTACATTGCAATTGGCCTACACACGAATGTAAGCATTATTAATAGTTGATGCCTAGGGAATGCACGACTACTTTGCAGATTGAGGATTATTCATTGATTTTTTCTCAAGTTCCCTCTACTCTTAAACCTATTATTTTTGTTTCTATTAGGGTTGCTCTTCTTTTCACTTTATCATATACTCTACTTCCAAATTCCCCTTGTGAAATTTTAATGATTCTCATCCTATAAGAATACAAGTGTTCATTCCCCCTCACGCTTTCCTAGTTGCATCTTATCAGTTGTCTTTCAAGTACCCTTATGTATTTGCAACCCATAGACTTGTTGTACATGTAAGTAATGTGTGTTGTGGCCATGTATGCTCCTCTGGTTTCCTCTTTGCTCCTCCATCAAAATTTAATTGGGTCATCTGACTTGCCATAATAGATATAAAGGTTCCACCTTTTCCACCTAAGCATAAGTTTGAACTTGGCCTACCCTCACTTTTTTGTTGTATAAGTTAGTAATATATTTGTCTTCATGGATTCCTTTAGTTGAGAAGGTCACACATTCTTTAAAGATAGTATATTAAAGATCTAATTTCTTATAACACAATCTTTTAAATTTTAAATTTATTTTATAAATAATTACATAAATAGAATCATTTAATTATAAATAGTCACACATTTCCAATCATATCCTAATCTAAAAACCATACCATGCAGACAGTAAATGCGCCCAACGCCTCACCTTTACTCCCGTGCTTGACTGCTAGATAGATAGATATACATCCCCATCTACCCACCTTTTCTAGTCTTCACTGATGGATGAGAATGCATCGTACGCCATGAATAAGGATGATGATTTGTAAAACAACAAACAAACAAACAAACAAAAAACTTTGTTCAAGCAAAATAGCTTTGTAGAATGATTCGGCTCTGATCTGCGTAGGAGAATGGAATCCGCATCCAACTCCTTTCACTACTTAAAATTGTCAATCTCCTTAACGTCAGTGCTGTTTCATGCTTCCCTTATAACCTGCCATGGGAAAAGCACGCTGAGTTTAGGATATTCCTCTGCCTCCCCCGAAAAAGTCCGGACTGTTGTCAACTCTAGCGATGGCACATTTTCTGCTGGATTTCATTCTATCGGCACCAACGCCTACGGTTTCGCCATTTGGTACTCTACAACATCCTCGCTCGTGTGGATGGCCAACAGGGATGAACCTGTAAACGGAAGGAATTCTCGTCTCCATCTTCAAAAAGACGGGGACTTGGTCCTATTCAACGCAGACGGGACGGTCACATGGAGGACTGCCACAACGGGCCCCTCTGTCAAGGAAGCTTCTCTTCTCAACACCGGAAACCTCGTGCTGGTCACTTCTTCTGGGAGAACAGTTTGGCAGAGCTTTGATTCTCCTACTGATACTCTTCTTCCAGGCCAGCGATTCTCCAACAATGCACAGCTCATCTCCAGAATGGATAATCTCACCTACAGATCCGGCTACCATCGTTTCTATTTCAATGATGAGAACTACCTCACCCTCATTTACCAGGGTTCCAATCTGTCTAGTAAGTATTGGCCTACGCCTTGGTTGATTCCATGGGATAATGGGAGAACCACTTACAACATCAGTCGCACGGCGGTTCTCGATGAACTGGGTGGGTTCAGAGCCAGCGACCAGTTCAGTTTCAATGCCTCTGACTATGGAATTGGCCCCATGAGAAGATTGACCATGGATGTTGATGGAAATCTGAGATTGTATAGCCTTGATGCGGATCACAACAGGTGGATTATCACCTGGACGGCAGTTGCAGAGCAGTGCAGAGTTCATGGCTTATGTGGACTCAACGGTGTGTGCGTTTATACACCGGAGCCCAGGTGTGTGTGTCCCCCGGGTTATGAAAGGGTGGATTCGACCGATTGGTTCAAAGGTTGTCGGCTGATCAAGAAATTATCTTGCAATTCGACCGGTGTTAAGCTGCTCCAGCTTCCCTTCACAGATTTTTACGGGTTTGACAGTCAAAAGTATACAAATGCAGTGTCATTTGAAAAGTGCAGGGAGATTTGTATAGAAGATTGTGACTGTGTGGGGTTTGCTTATAGATTTACTGGGACGGGACAATGTTACCCCAAGACTCTACTCATAAGTGGGTATCAGTCTATTGGGGTCAAAAACGACATGTATCTGAAAATTATAGATTCCTCTGTTACAAACGTCTCGTCTCTCGTGTCGACTTTATCGCGCTCTGCAGGATCATTGCAATGCTCATGGCGATTTGAGGGAGTCACCCCCGCTGTGCAGGCGAATGCGAGCATGCCCTTATTGGGGGCTTCAAAGAAGAGGAAGCGGAATCACCATGAGCTGATTATTCCCATGGCGTCTTTTGTTTCTGCAATTGGGGTTGCGGAGATTGTTTGCATAGCGTTGGGATGGTGGTTTATGTTCAGAAACTTCGACGATGCCGTTGTTTACAGTCGCCAGGGCTACTTTGCCGTTCCCACTGGACTCAAGAAGTTTACATTTGCGGAGCTGAGAGAAGCGACCGAGAATTTCAAGGACATCGTGGGAAAGGGAAGCTTTGGGACTGTTTATAAAGGATGCCTTCTCCCTGAGAATAAGGTTGTGGCGGTGAAGAGATTGGAAGGTGTTTCTCAGGGCGAAGATGAGTTCTGGGCAGAGGTGAGTATGATTGGCAGAGTAAATCACATCAATTTGGTTCGCATGTTTGGGTTTTGTGCAGAAGGGAAGCACAGGCTCCTGGTGTTTGAGTACGTGGAGAATGGATCTCTGGATAAGCACATCTTCACGACCCAGAACGGTTCCATGGTTTTGGAGTGGAAGAAGAGACTTCAGATTGCGGTGGGTATGGCGAAAGGACTGGCTTATCTGCACGAGGAATGTCTGGAATGGATTCTGCACTGTGATGTGAAGCCGCAGAACATTCTTCTGGACGGGCAGTTTCGACCGAAAGTGTCGGACTTCGGACTGGCAAAGCTGGTGGACAGAGATCGGGCGCTCAACTTCTCCACAATCCGAGGGACGCGTGGGTACATGGCGCCCGAGTGGACCATGAATCTGCCCATCACGGCAAAAGCAGATGTTTACAGTTATGGCATTCTGCTGTTGGAAATGGTGAGCGGACGAGAAGCTGCCAAGTTCAGTGTGGGTGGAAGGGCGGTTAATTTGGTGCAGTGGGTTGCTGAGAACGTGAAGGGAGGAGAATGGATGGAGACGGTGGTGGATGGGAGGTTGGCAGTGGCTGTGGATAATGAGGAGGAGATGAAGAAGGAGATGGAAAGAGTGCTGAACACGGCATTGGCATGTGTTGAGCAGGACAGGGATCGCAGGCCTTCCATGAGCGAGCTTGTGGAGATGTTGATGGCCGAGTAAGCCTCTGGATTATTCACAAATTGATGGCCAAGTAAGTGCTCTCGGGATAGTAACTTTTTGATTATCCATGGATATTGTAAGCAGATCAGTTAGATTATGTTTATCAAAACTAGTTTTGTTGAATGAATCAACTAAAATAGTCATAGCAAATGAGTAATAGGATAAATTACTTACCTTTTACTAGTTAAATTCCATAGCAACTAATGATTATACGGATGAATATCTACATATCTTTAATATTCTGCTTAATATTCTGTTTTTTTTACAGTAGTAAGTCAATTGTGATATTGCTATCATGTCTAGTTTGTGAGTCAAACTCATTGAATCATTTTTCATGAGTAGTGATTCACGCATGATTCTATCTCTTATAAGAATGAATGGAATACTTAGCACTCATTGGATCTAGGTGATTCTCACAGAGGTGAAGCATGAGGACTTCCCTGGAGGTCACCCTCCCCAGTACTACTCCAGCTCGAACGCACTTAACTATGGAATTTCTTCCATGGTTAAACTCACTTTGCTTGCAACCCTATTTGAAAAACCTGCACCAAATGTTGTGTCTTGTAAGCATTCATTAGAAAGCCCATAAAGCTCATTAATTGATAATAATGATAAGCTCATCAATTGAATCGGTATGCATTTGGCCAAGATTTTGAAATTGATAGTTTTTCTTGCCCAACTATTCTTCAATAGGCTCTAAATAGTTCATTAAATAACCCAACATAAATTGAATGTGACTTTCTCTCAATTGAATATTTTTTTCCTTATCACAGAGCATAAAATTTGTTCCTATTGTTTTACAATTTGACCCTATCATTGTCCCCTTCATCCTCCCTAGTCTTCTAAAATCACCCTACTAACACTTGACAAGAACTATATTGCACTGCAACTCTTGTTAATAAGTATACATCATATTGTACAATGATTAGGATTTAACACAGAAATTTAGAGTAGATGAAAAAGAAATTGAACCTATTTGTAGAGAAGTGTGACATCAATATATATCTATTAATTTTTTCCAATTTTTATTACACCATCCATTCTTCTTCATGTTTTGAATGTTGTTATTGTTTTCGGTCATTGTTCAATCTATCTATTTTACTTTTCTACCATATTTAAATTTTAAAATTATGATTCCCTTAATTGGCAAGTGACACTTTGTTTACTCATTATTTCTTTCTCTCCCTTTTAAATATATAAAAAAGGTGGAAGGATGCAAAAGCTCTTTGCCAACACACACAAAAGTGGGGTGTCAAAAGATGTATATTTATTATTTTACAACCTAAGTGTCATTACTCATTTTGAAATTAATATTAAATTTGTATTTGTATTTGTAATTGTATTTGTATTTGTAATTGTATTTGTAATTGTAATTGTATTTGTATTTGTATTTATACTTATATTTATAAGTCAAATTGTGATATTGCTATCATGTGTAGTTTTTGAGTCAAACTCATTGACATATGTTTCACGAGTAGTGGTTCACACATGATTCCATCTCTCATGAGAATGGATGGAACACTTAGCACTCATTGGATCTAGGTGATGCTCATAGAGGTGAAGCACCGACTTCCTTGAAGGTCACCGACCCCACTACTACTCTAGCTCGAGCATGTTTAACTACAGAGTTTCCTCCATGGTTAAACCCACTCTACTTACAACCACATTTGCAAAATTTGCACCAAATGTTGTACCTTGTGAACCATTCATTAGAAAGCCCCTTAAACTCATTTTACAATGAATAGATTTTAACATAGAAATTTAGAGTAGATGAAAGAGAAATTGAACCTATTTTCTAGAGATACGTGACATCAATGTATGTCCGTTAATTTCTTTTCCAAATTTTACTACACCATCCTTCCTTTATTTTTTGATTTTTTTTTTTTATGTCATTGTTCAATCTATCAGTTTTACTTTTCTATCATATTTAAATTTTAAAATTATGATTTCCCTTAATTGACACATGACACTTCATTTACTTATTATTTCTTTCACTCCCATTCAAATATTTAAAACAAGTGGAAGAATGCAGAAGTTCTTTGCCAAGACACACAAAAGTGGGGTGTCAAAAGATGTATATTTATTATTTTACAACCTAAGCTTCATTACTCGTTTTGAAATTCATATTATATTTATATTTATATTTATAATTTAATAAAATATAACATAATGTAATATATTATATAATATATTAATGTAATGATTAAAAATGAGTATTAGTTCATATTAAATAGACATTCATTTCACTTTTTGATTAATTCAACTAGTTATTGTTGAAAATTAAAGTTGTATTGCACTATGTACAACTTTTTAAATTCATATTTATAGAAAATGTTTTTTCAATAACTTTCCATACACTTAACATGTTATGCACTTTTCTTCAAAATCACACTAACTTAACTTAGAATAAATATGTGAAATAACATTTGTTCTAGTAACAAATTTAAAATTTTAGTTGTATATCTTCAAAATTTAGTGTGTTAAATGTTATCTATAAATTTTTACCGATTTTTTTTATTAGATAAATATTTTAGAAATTAAAGATATTCAAAGAACTGAGATTTTGTATTACTTTATCTACTTACTCATCAAAGATTTGTTGTAAATTTTGTGAAACAAGATGTAATGTAAAAGCTTTCATTTCTTTACTTTTTTCTTTATAGTTTCTTACTAGCGAAAGTTTATAATCGTTCGTATACATATTTTGATAAATGTGTTGTGGTTTTTTTTAATGGCATGAGGAAAATTTCTTTGAAGATACTTTTATTGGCTGAGATTTTGTATTACTTTATCTAATTAATCATCAAAGATTTTTTGTAAATTTTGTGAAACATGTAATTTGAAAGCTTTCATTTCTTCACTTTTTTCTCTTTCATCTCTTCACTTTTTTCTTTACAATTTCTTACTGGCTTTTAGTAATAAACTTCTTCACTGAATTCAAATTATATGAAAGTTTATAATCATTCATATACATATTTTGGTAAATGTGTTGTGTTTTTTTTTAAAGGCATGAAGATCATTTGTTTGAAGATACTTTCGTGGTAACTTCTTCAACAATACTGAATTAATTAAATTCTATTTAGAGTAAATATAAAACTTTTTCTTTGGATGGTAGTTCATCACTATTAAGATTAATTACTTTGTTTATATCATTTTAAAAGAATTGTTTTATTGTTACTTTTTGGATCAATTTTATAGAAAATATGATAATAGTAAATAAGATAACTTTTTTAATTAAAAAGTAATATTAGATAAGTGAGTTTCTACCTATCAAAGGCATAATTTTTTTGTATTACAATGTATAAATGTGTTGTAAATACTCCATAATGTACACATATAAATACAATTATATTGCAATAGATTTTTATCCTTTCACTATTTCAAATGTTATAGTTTTTTCTATATATAGACTTTGAAATTTCACTATTTCAAATGTTATATTTTTTCTATATATAGAATATAAGTAATTTGATCTCTTAAAAAAGGGTCCCTTCTGAACTGAATAATTTTGAAATAAAGGAAAAAAATACCTTCACACATAAGATATAGATTAATTAAATAAAAATATATTTTCCAATTATTAGTCTTCTGGAATTGCCTCCAGCCAGTTGGAAATTGACTGCCGGAAATTCTTTCCTTCTAGAGTTGCCTCCAGCCGCTAGAATCTAAGATGGGTTATGCAGAGGGCAAACCATCCGCGGTTAGATACTGAAAAAGGAAACCCAAACGTTACATATTACTTGTAAGGAACAAGAATGTTTCTGATACCTCTTTTATGGAATCTCAAAAGCTTTGAACCACAATGAGGACTCGGTTTTCACAAACGCAATACCACCTGTGTGCTAAAAATGTTGATTAATGAGGTAAATTCCCGTATCCTAGATATGCTTAAACCCCCGAGGCTTAAGGAGGCTTGATTTGCACAAGGTTAATTGCAGGTGCGATTTACTAAGGTGCCAATGAATGAGGTAAGTGGCATTACCTCTGTTGAATTGGTTGCAGGGGAAGCCAATTATCATTAGGATGGCGTATGGTACCTGATCAATCAAATTTAAATTAGTTTCTCCATCTCCTGCTAAAGATGTTGTGAAGCCAGCTTTCTGCAATTCTCTGACGAATGTTCTTTGCACTATTAACCTCCATCTCTGGAAGCTTCTGTAGATGCTGGCATGCTCCGTCCATGACAATCTTCTTATGTAACTCTTGCTGGTAGAAAGAGCAAGTAAAGATGAAATTGGTAATTTTATAGCCACAACTTGGTTCCTTGGATCTAGCAACTGCACCAGTCATGCAACACTCTTGTCATCCTTGAAAAATTCCCTCTTACTAGTCTCCACAACCAGTAATGAAGAGGGTGCCTGTGCAGCCATATTTTGAGAAGAACTAGGCTTAAATTAAGCATTTTGAGTAGTGGAGGAATGCACCTTGCTTCATCCAATGCCTTCCTTGTCTGCTTATTAAAGGATAAATTCAGGTCACTGTCGCTACCAATTGCTGTACTGTAGAGAGCCCATTTTTCAAAACTGAAGCAAGTTGTTTGAGAAAACCAGATGCAGAAATAATGAGGGAGGTAGAAAGGCTGTTGATTTTTCTGATAATCGATTCCTTCACCAACTAAAAATCCTTTGGGTTAAAACACATTTACTACTATGAAATTGTTGACCAAACATTTCGTCAAAAAATTTTAAAAACATTGAGTTTAGATCACATTCACTGTGTTACATTTTGGCTAATAAATTCACATTGACGTGAAGGGATGACTGGTGAACAAACAAATCCTCGCCCCTGCTATCAGGTGTAATCAATCCATAACCTTTTTTCTTGTTGGACCATTTCACTGTTTTAGAGTCTAGACTATTTTTCTGCCATTAGGCCCCGTTTGGTTACGGGAATACTGGGCGCGAAATAGGGTTTTCAGCGCCAAAACTGGGTTATGGAAGAAAACGGTGGCGTTTGGTTCATCAAACGCATAATCCGGTTTCGGGTTTCGTCTGCCAATTTCGCTCAAAAATTGGAAGAAATTTCTTCCAGGAAATAGGTGGAAGTTGAAATGAAAATCAGGTTTTGAGTTTTTATGAATGCGTTTGAATAAATCGTCAGGTTCGCCGAATCCGCCTTAGGTTTTTGGAAGAATAAATTGAGTTTTTTTGGAAGACGACGGTTGTATTGTTTTCGTGCTTTGTTGTGCAAAGGCGAGGGTTTCTGGTTTGCTGCGTTTGTTGGGCTTGTGGGTTTTCTGTGGCCGTGGTTTGCGAGGGTTTCTGGTTTGTGGGTTTTCTGTGGCCGTGGCATTTTTTGCGATTTTTCTTCTCCACTTTGAACAGTGGCAGCGGTAAACAGTTCTCTTCTCACACCCACCATTGCATACTGGATTTTTTTAAGTTTTTTTGGTTCATTCAAACGTAATTGTTTGTTTCAAATCTGTTTTTAAAATAGTCAATATATGTGGTAACTGTTTGTTTCAAATCTGTTTTTAAAATAGTCAATATGTGCTCACTAATAAATTCAAGTATAGTGTTGTGAGAGATCAATATCAGTGAAATGAAAAATTAAACTTTGTAACAGTTTCTAGCTGTTTGTTTTAAATCTGTTTAGCAAAATAGTCAATATGTGCTCACTAATAAATTCCACTATAGTGCTGTGAGAGATCAATACCAGTGAAATGAATAACCAAACTTTGTAACAATTTATTGCCAGTAATGAGTTCTAGTATGTTGTTGTGAGATATGAATGAAATACCATTAAATAGAGCCAAGTCATAAACTTGTGCTCACTAATAAATTCCAGTATAGTGCTGTGAGAGATCAATACCAGTGAAATGAATAACTAAACTTTCTAACTGTTTCTTGCCAGTAACGAGTTCTAGTATACTGCTGTGAGAGATGAATGCAATACCATTAAATAGAGTCAAGTCATAAACTATGTATGGATCAACTATGTATAGATCAATGTCAATCATGGCTTTTATCTATACATAATCAATATGTGCTCAATATGTGCTTAATAATGAATTCTAGTGTGTGCTCATGTGATTACCTGTATATATCATAGTGCCAATCAAGCAAAACATGGCAATCATGGCTTTTATCTATACATAGTTGACCTATACGTAGTTTATCATGGTTCAAATTTGTTTAGCAAAACAGTCCAATATATGCTGTAACAGTTTGTTTAGAATTTGTTTGACAAAATAGTCAATATATGCTCACTAATGACTTTCAGTATAGTGTTGTGAGAGATCAATACCAGTGAAATGAACAACTAAACTTTGTAACAGTTTCTTGCCAGTAATGAGTTCTAGTATACTGCTGTGAGAGATGAATGCAATACCATTAAATAGAGCCAAATCATAAACTATGTATGGATCAACTATGTATAGATCAATGGCAATCATGGCTTTTGTCTATACATAATCAATATGTGCTCAATAATGAATTCCAGTATGTGATCATGTGATTACCTGTATATATTATAGTGCCAATCATAATAGAAAAACATGGCAATCATGCTTTTATCTATACATAGTTGACCTATACATAGTTTATCATGGTTCAAATCTGTTTAACAAAATAGTCTAATGAGTTCCAGTATAGTGATGTGAGAGATCAATGCAATACCATTAATCAAAATGAATCATGTCAATGAAATGAACAACTAAACTATGGATATATCAAGTATGTATTGATCCATGCAAAATCATTCAACATACTTATGAGGTCATAAACTATGTATAGATAAAAGCCATGATTTCAAACTATGTATAGATCAATGCAGAAAGAAACTCTATTCCCATTGCCAACAATGCTACTTTTCATCTTCTAAAAGATGAGCCTCAGTTTCAGCGGACCCGACAATTTATTAAAACACATTCATAAATTATATATACATGAATTATATGTTTATATATACGCATATATAGTTATATACATATATACATTTTTACATATATATATGTACATAGATATATATGTCTACACAAGTATATATGTATATTTATATGTATATACAGATATATATGTATATACACATTATTATACATATATAAATGTATACATGTATATACACTTACATACACGTATAGACATGTATATATACATTTTTCTATATTATCCTGTTTTTATTTTTTTATTTATTTATTTTTTTTCCTTTTTTATTTTTTAGTGTTGTATTTTCTTTCTTTAGATGTTCGAGTGTTTAGGTTCTTAGTTCTCCCCCTTTATTCTTTGTCATGCTCAGTGGATTTTTTATATTTCTTTGTTCTTTTATGGCTTAGTCCCCTTCGATTTTTTGACTTTTCTGTAATTTTACATTTCTTGAGCTTCTTTGTTTTTGCTCGCTTGGTTTTATTCAAGTTGATGCACTTTTAGTTCGTCGGTGCATGTATTTTTCTCTCTTCAATCCTTTTCCTTTGGTTTTCTCTTCTTAAGTTATTTTTTGTGCTTGGTGGCTTCCTCTGATTGGGGTCTTTCTTTCCCCCTTCTTTTCCCCCCTGTGATTATTTTTATTTTTAATTCATTTTTCTCCTTATGAGTTAGGTGGCATGTCTCATCAACTAACTCTCTCTCCTCCCCTTCCCCCTCCCTTCTATTTCTTCAGCTGGTTGGATCTGCATTCTAATTTTTCATGTTCTCTTTTCTCTCTAGCATCCTGATGATGGATCATGTAGTATGATCCGAAACGTTGATGTAAAAAAATTATACACAATCAAATCCAGAAATTTGATAGCACATTCATAAAAGCCCAAATTCAGGTTATAGTTTGTACATGTGTATGTGTACATACATACATGTGTCTGTACATTTATACATGTGTATACATGCATACATACATGTGTGTGTATGTACATACATGCATACATACATGTGTGTGTCTACGTACATACATGCATACATGTGTGTGTGTACGTACATACATACATACATGTGTGTGTACGTACATACATGCATACATGTGTGTGTATACGTACATGCATACATACATGTGTGTGTACATACATATATACATACATGTGTGTATACATATAGACAAATGGAATCAATATTATGCTTTCATTGGTATAGATAGATTACATGGAGTATAATGAGGTGGATTGTCATGATCAGATTCGGATGAGTAGGGCAGCCTTCTTTTCTCTAGCTCATATTCTGAGGCTAAAAGGAAGCTTGAGAGATACGATCCACTTGAAGTTAGAGGAACAACTAGTGATGTTCCTCCACACCCTTGGGCACAATCTAAGGAACCGCAAGGTTGCCCATAACTTTGGGCACTCAGGAGAGACAGTCAGTTGGTACTTCCACAAGGTTTTGATGGCTATCTTAGCCCTTCACAGAGATTACTTCATACCACCTAGTCCAAGCACTCCTCCTGAAATTAGTAGGAAGGATCGTTTTGAACCATTCTTCAAGGTAAATCACACATTGTTACAAGTTTATTGTCTAGAATGTTGTCCTTATCTTATTATTACTTGAGCATACATTTGATCAGTGTATCATATCCCACAGGATTGCATTGGAGCCATCGACGGAACCCATATTCCAGTGCAAGTTGATGTCGACATACAGGGTAAATATCGTGATAGAAAAGGGAACCTATCGCAAAATGTTATGGGTGTCTACTCCTTTGATTGTAAGTTTCAGTATTGCCTTGCTGGTTGGGAAGGCTCTGTTGCAGATAGCCGTGTTCTAGCCTCAACTCTATCTAGATCAGATCCACTTGTAGTTCCCCCTGGTAAGCCAAATCACATTTTAATATACTCAAGGTTATGCTAAATGGTTCAAGTATTGACAATATACTTTCTTTATATAGGAAAATATTATCTCGTGGATGCTGGATATCCAAATGCACCTAGATTTCTCGCTCCTTATCGGTGTACACGCTACCACTTGAAAAAGTGGTCAAGAGAAAACCCAATAAACTCTGCACATGAGTTGTCCAACCATCGACACTCCTCTCTTAGAAATGTAGTAGAACATACATTTGGTATTCTGAAGCAGCGTTTTCCAATCTTAAGACATGCAACGTATTATGATATCATGACACAATCCTATATTGTTTTAGCATGTTGCATACTTCACAATTTCATTACGATAGAGGATGGCCTTCCATCGGAAGAAGCTATTGAAGAGGAAGATGATCGTGATGGGATAGAGGTGCCACTGCTTGAGACATATGGGTTGTCTCAGGAGGATAGAAATGAGTGGGCCCAATTTCGAGAAGATATAGCAAATAGGATGTGGGAAGATTATAGATCTCAAGAATAAATGATTTATTAGAAGGCAATGTGCTTTATATGATTAAATTGATGTATGCATATACAATGATGGTGTGTGATTTCGTTATTCTGATATCAGTCTTTGCTACATTCTAATTAAATAAAAAAAACATTAACTTTCAATTTCACACCTACATTATGTACAAAAATTGTTGATCATATCTGCAATACACAATTCAACTTGAAATATAGATTACATTGTTTTAAATGCAAGAAAGCACAATTATTATACATCTTTGCATTGAGAAAGTACAATAACATGCTTCATAATGGGGCTCATGACTATTTACTTGCCATTGATATCACCATTTTGTCTTACTGGTAATTTTTTTGATGTTGATGTGTTATCATCAATTATTGCTTAAAATGTGTATCATCTTCAGTTAAATGCTTTCAAGTTTATTAAATGTTAGCCTCATTGCATTAGGATGTATTAAAAAATGATATTTAAAGTTTATCATCTTCAATTTTAAATGAAATACAGCAAGGAGTACCAAATGATGAAGATCATAAGCCCACTAGTAAGAAGAGAACAACGAATTTGTTGAAAATCCTATTTTTCTGATGTTACTGCTTGCTGCATTCCATTTAAATTTAAAGAGCAATAACTTTCAATTTCAGTCGTATGATTACTTTAAATCGTAATACGTTTACCTATTCAATATGTTAGCCTCGTTCCATTATGACGTATTACAAATTGATAGTTAAAGATTTTCTACTTCAAATTTAAATGAAATACAGGAAGGAGTACACAATGGCATATACCGAGCTCATGATGAGCATGGACGGATCTGATCATGAGAACTAGATGTGTTCTCCCATTACTTTGAGTGATATAGATGGATCCCTCGCTGTGAGCAACAAATCTTCTTCTTCAAAGAAGAAAATGTGGACAAAATCGATGGAACGCAAGTTTCTAGACTTGCTCCTTGAACAAGTCCATCTCGAACGGAAAGGTGAAGGTGGGTTTAAAAAAGAGGCGTGGACTGCGATAGAGAGGACATTCAATGTAGCGATGAACTCGAATCTGTCACGAGATCATTTTAAGAATAAGCTGAAAACATGAAAAGTAGGATATAAAGTAATGAAGGACTTGAAAAATACAAGTGGGTTAGCTTGGAATGAAGAAACTCAAACTGTGGATGCTGAGGATTCAGTGTGGGATGACCTTTTGAAGGTAGGATGATCTTTGTACTCTTTTCATTGAAGAAATTTTTCCTTCTTATTTTAATAATGAAAAACTTACAACCTAATCCATCTATTAATGCTTATATGTAGAGGAGAGAATTCAAAAATGCAAAAATGTAGAAGAGGTCACCTTTCCAATATTTCAATGAGTTGGCTGTAATTGTCGGTAATGACATTGCTGAAGGGTTCGCATCTACAACACCCCTTGATGCTGAAGAAGGGCACCCTATGAACGATGCATTTAATGTGCTTGATGAGGATGATACCAATTGTGGTACACCTCTTGACAGCCAACCAGATATTGATGAAGAGTTATATCATTCCAATCAGTCGAGTGCAAGTGCTAGAGGGACTCCTCCACCATCATCATCAAGGAGGGGAAAGAGGAAGAAGACATCTTTGGCTGCATCATTGGATGTGATATGCGAAACTATGAAGGAATTGAAAGATGGCCTCATTAAGCCTCAGATTATAAAAGTGGATAAATCTGAAGATGATAATATTTTGACTGCTGCATATACTGCTCTCAAAGCTGTCCCTGAACTGAGTCGAGCAATTTTTGTGAAAGCACATGATACCTTCATGCTTCAATGTGAAAGAGCCAAAGGGTTCTTGATGATGGATGAGGTGGAGAGAGTGGAGTGGATTGCAATGACATTTGGTACCATTTAGCTATTTCAGCTACTGACTGGATTGCAATGACTTATGTTGCATGATTACTCTATTCAATGGTTTTGCATTAATCTCTAATAGCACTAAACTAAAACTATATTGATCTCACATCACTATATTGGAACTCATTATTGAGCACATTTTGACTATTTAATTAGTGATCTCTCACAGCACTATACTAGAAGTCATTAGTGAGCATATATTTACTATTTTGTTAAACAGATTCTAAACAAACTGTTACAGCATGTATTGGACTATTTTGCTAAACAGATTTGAACCATGATAAATTATGTATATGTCAACTATGTATAGATAAAAGCCATGATTGTCATTGATCTTCCATGTATCCATACATAGTTTATGTGTTGGCTGCGTTTAATGGTATTGCATTGATTTGTACATAGTTTATGACGTCATAAGTATGTTGAATGATTTTGCATGGGTCTATACATACTTGATATATCCATAGTTTAGTTGTTCATTTCATTGGCATGATTCACTTTGATTAATGGTGTTGCATTGATCTCTCACAGCACTATACTAGAACTCATTAGTGAGCATATATTTACTATTTTGTTAAACAAATTCTAAATAAACTGTTACAACATGTATTGCACTGTTTTGCTAAATAGATTTGAACCATGATAAATTATGTATATGTCAACTATGTATAGATAAAAGCCATGATTGTCATTGATCTTCCATGTATCCATACATAGTTTATGATTTGGCTACGTTTAATGGTATTGCATTGATTTGTACATAGTTTATGACGTCAGAAGTATGTTGAATGATTTTGCATGGATCTATACATACTTGATATATCCATAGTTTAGTTGTTCATTTCATTGGCATGATTCACTTTGATTAATGGTATTGCATTGATCTCTCACAGCACTATACTGGAAGTCGTTAGTGAGCATATATTTACTATTTTGTTAAACAAATTCTAAACAAACTGTTACAGCATGTATTGGACTGTTTTGCTAAACATATTTGAACCATGATAAACTATGTATATGTCAATTATGTATAGATAAAAGCCATGATTGTCATTGATCTTCCATGTATCCATACATAGTTTATGAGTTGGCTGCGTTTAATGGTATTGCATTGATCTGTACATAGTTTATGACATCATAAGTATGTTGAATGATTTTACATGGATCTATACATACTTGATATATCCATAGTTTAGTTGTTCATTTCATTGGCATGATTCACTTTGATTAATGGTATTGCATTGATCTCTCACAACACTATACTGGAAGTCATTAGTGAGCATATATTTACTATTTTGTTAAACAGATTCTAAACAAACTGTTATAGCATGTATTGGACTGTTTTGCTAAACAGATTTGAACCATGATAAACTATGTATAGGTCAACTATGTATAGATAAAAGCATGATTGCCATGTTTTGCTATTATGATTGGCATTATGATATATACAAGTAATCACATGAGCACATACTGGAATTCATTATTGAGCACATATTGACTATTTTGCTAAACAGATTTGACACAAACAACCAGACATTGTTACAAAGTTTAGTTGTTCATTTCACTGGTAATGATCTCTCACAGCACCATACTAGAATTTATTAGTGAGCACATATTGACTATTTTGCTAAATAGATTTGAAACAAATAGTTACCACATCTATTGACTATGCTAAGCAGATAGCAGATAGAAATAGAACCATGATAAACTATGTATAGGTCAGCTATGTATAGATAAAAGCTAGTGATATACTTGTAAATTTCATTATTGAGCACATATTGATTATGTCTAGATAAAAGCCATGATTGCCATTGATCTATACATAGTTTATGACTTGGCTCTATTTATATGGTATTGCATTCATCTCTCACAGCACTATACTAGAACTCATTACTGGCAAGAAACTATTACAAAGTTTAGTTGTCCATTTCAGTGGTATTGATCTGTCACAGCACTATATTAGAATTCATTAGTGAGCACATATTGACTATTTTGCTAAACAGATTTGAAACAAACTGTATGTATGTACACACATGTATGTATGTACGTACGTACGTATGTATTATGTGTGTATGTATGTACACACATGTATGTACGCATGTATACATACTTGATCTATGCATTGCATTGATCTCTCACAACACTATACTAGAACTCATTACTTAGCACATTTTTACTATTTTGCTAAGCATGTATGTATGTATATGCATATGTATGTATGTACACAAATGTATGTATGTATGCATGTATGTATGTGCATATGTATGTACACACATGTATGTACGTATGTATGTATGTATGTGCATATGTATGTACACACATGTATGTACGTATGTATACAAACTTGATCTATGCATAGTTTAGTCATCCATTTTATTGACATGATTGGCATTGGTCAATACGCAGGATAGTTGTTCATTTCATTGGCATTCGCACGATTGGCATGTGAAGTCATTCCAGATGGTTAATTCGCTTTGTGTAATGGTATTGCATTGATCTGTCACAACACTATATTGGAAATCATTACTGAGCACATTTTTTCTATTTTGCTAAGCATGTATGTATGTATGTGCATATGTATGTATGTACGTGCGTATGTATGTACACATGTATGTACATGTGTATTTATGTATGTATGTGCGTATGTATGTATGTCTGTGCATATGTATGTTCACGCATGTATGTACGTATGTATACATACTTGATATATGCATAGTTTAGTCATTCATTTCATTGACATGATTGGCATTGGTCAATACATAGTTTAGTTGTTCATTTCATTGGCATTCACACGATTGGCATGTGAAATAATTCCAGAGGGTTAGTTGGCTTTGTTTAATGGTATTGCATTGATCTCTCACAACACGTAGTTTATGATCTCGTAAACGTTTGGTATAGTTGTTCATTGCATTGTTAATTAGAGTTATATTTGAACCATACATGCGTGGAATACACAAGGAGTGGCAAATGATGAATGCTCAATTGTAGAACTTGAAAGCATATAGAAAAGTGATTTGCTAGATGATTGTATAGTTCATGATTCTGTCCTATGTTATATCTATAGTCCTAATTTGCTTGCATATGTTTTTATTTTTTTGTCTTTTTGTCCCTATTTGATTTCCTATGTATGTTCTCGTTGACAAGATTATCAAAAGTATTGAGGATTTCTGGTAGATGATTGTACAGTCGTGATTTTGTCCCATGTTATATGTATATTCCTAATTTGCTTGGATATTTTTTTAATTTCTTTTTTTTTTTTTCCACAATTTGGTTTCCTATGTACGTGCTTCTTGACAAGATTGTCAACGGTATTGATAAAGTGTCTTTCTCTTGTATTTTTTTATTGCTCTTGATTTGCTAATATTGCAAGACCACACATGCTGATAAAAAATGAGCTATCTGATGATTGTTTACTATATTTGTAAACGATCAATATTTCTGATGCCACTCCTTGGTGTATTCCATTAAAAAAATAATCAGGTTTTAATTTTTCAAGCATGTTTAGTTCATATATGCAGGATTGACCATCTAACAATACAAACAGTAATGGGAAGATTGAGCAGCATGAGAGGGTTGCCGTTGAATGTGGGGCATAAGGGCATACATCGTGGATTTCTCAGCATTTTCGTATGTAACGGTGTGTCGTCGAATGTGGGGCATAAAGGCATACATCGTGGATTTCTTAGTGTTTTCGTGTTTAACGGTGTGTTTTCACACCACCATCAAATCATGGATATTGTTCTATCAAGTTAGCAAGTTTTCATATTGTAGTAATTATGTGAAATTCATTATCAGAATTTCATGATGTTAAAATATGATTTATATGATTAATGATTTTCATGATCTTTTTTTTAAAATTGCATGTAAAATCGACGTTGCCAAAATTCCACATTTTTTAAGAGCAATTATTGACAAAGCATCATTTTTTTTGTTAAAGTTATCATCAAATGTTTAATGTATGTGAATGTAAAATGGTATATTTTTTCCTATATAATATTTCACGTAAAATTTTAGTTGCATATTTTGTTGAATAATTAACTAACTTAATAAATTTATTAAAAGGGAGAGATACATAGAGGGGCAGAGAGTGCGGGATAAGAAGGGGGGACGGAGGGACAGAGGGAGAGAGCGAGAGAGAGAGAGAGAGGAGCTTGTGTGTTCCTGCATCTGTAGAAGGTGTCTGTTGATGTGTGTTTTATGACTCACCAAATAGTAGAACAAAATATTGAAATATCTTATCCTCTCTTGAATATATATCTGTCTATGACCTCATCAAGATCTTCAAATGTCTCCTCCCCAATTGAAAGTATTTTCCAAGTCGAAGATAGCTAGCAAAATCCTTTTGGTCTTTTCCTCCCTCCACAATATCCTTGTGTGCATAAACTCCATTGAAAATGTTCAGTGTTAGAATCAAGTGAATAGGCCCTTTCAAGCTTGGACGGATAATACTCTCCCCTGGCTCTTTATTTGTTAGGAACTTAATGGTTTCATTCTTTTGTTCACTTCGTGAAATGGAATCCTCTTCCACAAAATATGGATCCTTAACCTCCTTATCCTTATCCTGTTCACCCTGATAGTTATCATTCTTCAGTGAACTCTCTTTGCAAGTTAACTCAACTAGGTACTTCACTTTTGTCATAGTTTTCACCCAACAGGTAAGGATGCTGCCTTCTGCAATTTTTTCTACAGGATCTATATCTAGATCATCGGAAAGCTCCTCTTTCAATATTATTCATGTCAAGCTTGATTCCAGATCATAAATTATACGATGATTTTGGACTCTGCGGGGACAATTTTTCCCATTAACAGGGTCTCTTCATTTTCTCCAGTCAGCAGATAAAATTCCTCATCTTGGGATGGCTCTTTATATGGCAATCTCAAATCCTGAAATCCATGTAACAATTCACTCTTTATGTCAGCAAGGGTTTCCTGCTTTTTATTGGATGTCCATTGCTCCACACTTCTAGCATATTCATCAATATCAAGGGCATTTAACAGATCAGGATTTTTTTTGACATGCTCAATAGCCATTTCTTGTGTTTCCTCATCCATATCATCTATATCATGTCCAGCTTCTTCACAATATATGTCCTTAGCCATTTTCTTGGCAAATTCATATGACTTTGGATGAATTCTAGTATCATCCAATGGATCCATAACATGGTTTTTGGATGCTGCTTGTCCATTCCCTCTAACCCTTAAAAAAACCAATAGCATTTATAAAGACAAGTCACTTCATAGCCTCTACAGTTGGTTGTTGTAACTATTACCTGCTCAACAGCTTCATACTTTTCATCTGGAGTAAGGAAATGTTCTAGTGAATGAAGCTTCAATGATAATATTTCTTTGCCAAGACTATATAATGTTGCAACCATGGCCAATGGATTCTGAAGATACCGACCAAGAGCCATAACACGCCTCACAATCCCTCTCTGTGTCGGCAACTAGTCTTAAGAGATGCGAGAATTCTGACATAGTGTAGGCAATAATTCATCTGCATAAACAACATTTATTGTGTCCAATCCTTCTGCCAAATCACGTGGATGAACACAAACACAGAGAGGGATAGAGGGAGGACACAAACACACATATTTAGCGGCTAAGTCACAAGGTTCAAGTTTCAGTTCGAGTTCGACAATTATGAAGTTCGGATGAACTTGACAATAAATTCAATTCGACGATAAATTTGTCTTACATAATTTTTCAAAAATATATAATGTATATAATCACAATTTCCAACAATGGGACAAAAAATAACTTCGTACAAATGATTGCATGTATGATTATTTTTTACTTTTCTTTGCTAATAAATAGAATTAAAATAAAAAATAATAATCATTTTATTTATTATTGACTAACAAAATAAAACTATGAATATTCAAGAATAAAAAATAATAATAATCTAGTCTAATTATAAATAAATTAAATCATAAATATTAATACTTTACTTATTATAATCCTTGTGTTTCACTAATTAAATAAGATTAAAAAAATTTACATCAAATTCCAATTCCAATTAGAAAATGAACAACCAAACACAACAAAAAGATATTCTCAGTCATATTCTGTTCCAATTCCAATTTCTAAATTGGCAACCAAACGCAGAATATGGATTTGAAAATTCATCTACCGTGTCAACCAAATGGTCCAACTATCTTCCTAAAATACATAACCAGGTTTTCGAAAACTTTGGTTATCAGATAACCTAGTTATGAGAGAAATTCATCTTCCCCAACCAAACGGGCCTTAGTGCAAACCCAAAAAACAACAATAAGAAAATTGAAACATTGATTTGACCTTTGATTCATAATTCTGGAAGCTTCCCCATTGATGTTCCTCTGTTGACTGGTTTTAAAATTTGTGATGGAGAATGATAAAAGACAAAAAAAAAAACGGGGGGGAAATGGCCATAAGGTCAATTGCACAATCAATTTGTGGAGGAATATGCAGAGGTAGAAGCTTCCCATTAAGAAACAATTCCATCAACTGTCTTTCTTTTAATAAAATTTTAAAAACCATATAACCTGAGAAACCCACACATTATTAGCAAAACTGGCAGACAACTGATAAAATATAAAAGAAAATTATCGCATTCTATGAGACCACGTCTCTTTCTAGGATTTCTTGGAAAATCTTTAGCGCCTGCTGAAGATCGCCGTTTTGTACATGACCCACAACCATTCCAGTCTGGATAAAACCACATCCTTTTGAGGCATTTTGTCAAATAGTTCACGTGCTTCACATATTCCTCCATATTTTGCATGCTTATCAATCAGAGCATTTGTAACTACATATGGTTTAGTGGTGTCGTCAAACACTTTCAAAGCATCCATTGAATTACCGCACTTAACATACACACTGTTAGGATTATTTTGAAAAATTGTCTCTATAGCAACACCAAATCCCTACAGTTCAAATCTCCCGCGCCATAATACACCCTATAACGGACAGGCCGCTTGCAGAGACTAGAAATTGTACCTCCTATAGCCACAAAAATTGAATCGTGCTTAAATATTGAAACCTGTTTAAAAATATGATTCCAGTTTTAAACATGTACCTCAACTGCTACAAAAAATTGAATCATGTTTAAAAATATGAAACCACTTGTTGGAAATGTTGGTGATCTCTTCTGATTAATAGTTAATACAGGGGAGGTATTCTGCCTGATTTTGTTGTGAAGCGCCCTTACAAGATCGCCTCTTTATCATCTGGTTTCAGTTGAAATCCACTTTTCTGCAAAAGACCGGGACAAATTTCTATTTTTTCTTCACAGAGGACATTTGGACAGTATGCTTGTTTCTGGTTCCCAGCCCTAGTTTTTCATTGAATCCATGTAACTGGCCTTAAATTCGATTGATGTTTGCATATGAAATAAAAAAGAGACAACTTTCGCTGTGATTGCAGTTGTTTCAACTGCGAACATGATAGCTGACATATCCTCTTGAATGGTTATCATCGTCCAGGAATTGGAATTGGAAACTGCGCTTGCGTGAAACCTACGATGCCACATTCAGAGGAGGATGCAAGCTGTAGTATAGTTAAAAATGCCACATGTTCTAATGGTGGATTAAACCCTAGAAGCCACATGGTACGACGTGACAGTCATTCGTTCTAAACCTGTAACCATACAATGCAGTCTCCCGAATTGAATCGCCTTTAACACCCTGCTAGTGGATAAAAGGGTACACAGATAACATAATAGAAAATGCTCTGTACGTTAGACAAGGCTATACATGATAGCAGAATTAAGATAGTATACCAAAATTATTTCCAAATTTAAATAATATATTTTCTAATTTCATATTTAGTAGTTTTAATTATTTTGAAGGTTACAAAACTCAAAATTGTCACAGTCAATGTGACCACTATATAATCTATCAAATATTTTAAAAATAATATGTTTAAATTTATAATTATTATATTACAATTTGAAGATATATATGCTGCATAATATTTAACAATTTATTATATGTTGATTATTTAAAACAAATGAATTATTTAACAATTTATTTAGCAGTTTAGAGGTGAAGCTATGGAGTGGTAACTGAGTTGGCTTGAGTAGTCCAGCATCCAACGGGGTTGGGTGGATCGTGGAGCTATGGTGTTGAAGTGGTTCAGAGGTGCAAGCCGAGTTGGCCTTGATAGCCTGCGTTCAACGAGGTTGGTGGATCATGGAGATAGGGTGTGGAACTCAAGTAGGTTGTGCAATGCAAAGTGGATCTGGAAGGGGTTAGGCGATTGCATGGATGCATAAGAAGGGTTGGTTTGAGTGCACCGGGTGTACGAGGACTTGAGGTTCACAAACAAGGTATGCAGACATAGACTTGGGGGTCGAGGCAGTCGAGACTCAGAGTGTAGATCTAGGGTTGGCTACAATAGTCAAGTTGTTCCATGGGGAACAAGGGTTGGGCTTCAATGGTTTAGTGGGGAGCTAGGGAGACCAACAAGAGGTGGAATGTCATGGAGACATGGTCATGTTAGGATAGCATGAGGAGTTGGACTGGAGGACTCTATGAAGTTCAGAGAGGTGCCATAAGGGTGTCAAGTATGCCGTGGAGGTGTGCATATGAGCCAAGAAGTTCAGAGAGGTACCGTGGAGGTGTCGAGTATACACTGGGTGTATGCGTATTGAGCTATAAGATTCAGAGAGGTGCCAAGGTGGTGTCGAGTGTTCTTGAGAAGGATGCATATGAGCTAGGGAGTACTCATGGGGTCTAAGTCAGCCAGTGTGGATGCAGTGTTCAGCAAGGGAGTCTAGGTGGTTCTCGATGCAAGGTTGCAGCGGTGCAGCATGGGGCTCGGTGAGTCAGCAGAGTTGAACAAGGGGGAGCTCTAGGAGCTCGGTGCATTCCAAGAGTGGCAAAGTGACCATAGAGGATCAGGAGGTGGTCAAGAGGCTCGGGGAGTGAGATCACATATGGCTGATGTCGGAGCGTGGTGGTCTTATGGGGGGCATCATGGCGAAGATATCACAAGGGCCGAGTAGGGGTTCAGCGTTGAGGTTGAACAGGAGTAGAGCTAGAAGCTCGAGGATGCGTGCGTAGAGCACCTAAGGAAGAGAACCAAGAGTAAGGATGGTTCGGCATGCGCTTCTATTCCGCGGGAGTGTATGTTTAGGCAGTCAGGTGTAGAGGGCACTTGATGAAGAAAGGGGAGGCGTAGTCTGGGTGAACGAAAATGGTCACATCTTATGATGGGTCAGAAGTAGGGATCGCCAGTGCTGCGCGTGGTTTGGAGATTCTCAAGAAGAAGGCTTAACCTGGGCATAAGCATAAAATCTAGCCCCGTGACAGTTGGTATCAAAGCTGATCGCTCTAAGCATGGTTAGAGTCTATGTGTGAATCTTGGAGTGATTGTGCTTTGTGTTACCCCAATTCTTGGTGAGGAGATGATATTGTGTGTGATCTGGTCGAAGTGTTGCTTCAGTTTGTTATTGCTCGTGTGGGAGTAGGCAGTGGAGTGTTGATCTTTGGCAGATTGGCTTGGGTTTTCATCGACTCTTGGAGTTGGCATCAAGTTATAGAGATGGTCAAACTGATATGCAGCTTGTGGAGAGTTGATATCGACATTGTTGGAACTGGGTTCAACAGTGGAACTTGGCGTGGGTCAAGATGTGGCCAGGGGTCACAAGGCCATAATGTAGGAAGATGGACGTAGTGCAACATGGTGTTGTGAGTTTGTTGGAGTGCAACTTATGTGAAGATGGCAGTGTCAGGGACATTTTAAGACCAGCTTAGCAACAGTTTGGGTTGTAAAGGCGCAGTGAGGTGTAGGAGTTGGAGAGGCAATTCCAAGGAGTATGGAAGTTGGGCTGTAGGGTGGCTTGTTTGGTCAGTCTCAGTGTGGTGTAGGATGGTGTGCAGACATTATCCGAGGTGAAATCGAGCTACTACATGGTGTAGATCAGTGTGGGCTGCGAGGAAGGTGGTGTAAGTACTAGGTGTAGCACAAAGGGTCTGGAAGTGGATTGGTAGGCAAGTGCTGGTGGTCGAGTTGATTTGCAGTGTGTGTGGACGAGTTGGGTGTAGGGCACGCCAGAAGGTTCTTCAGCAGGCAATCAGAGTGGCACAACAGGAGTCAAGAGGCCGAAGGTTGATCGTGCGAAGCTTGGGAAAGCAGGATGACTTGCGCATCGGAGGGATGGCAAGTGTGTCTTTCAGTGGATGTCAAGAATGGAGTCTTGGGCAGTTGAAGTTGGAAGACAAGACTGAGTGGAGATGAAGCAGTAGTGCAGAGTTCTCAGGGGTGTCATTGAGGATGACCAGCTCAGTGGAAGTTAGACATGGAAGTGGTTTCATGCAAGTGGGTTAGTATCGGGGATGCTAACCGACACCAAGTATGTTGTTGAAACAGAAGGTGTGCACCGGAGGTATGAGGTGATGACAACAGCCAGTGTATGTTATACAAGACATCTATAGATCCATGTGATAGTTTGCAGCAGTGGTGTTGGCGTCGAGGACGTCGCCTATTTTTTAGTGGGGGAGGATGTAAGGGGCTGGTGATTCACGATATGAGACTGAGAGGCTGGATGGGCCTGTGCTGCAAAGCTGGGTGCACAGGTGTGGTGTAGGCAGACATGGGTCTAGCTGAGGTGTAAATGGGACTATGTCGTGTGCTGGGTAGACATGGTTGTGGTGTAGGATCTTTTCCTAGACATGATCTGAGGTGTATGCTTGGGGCTATGTTGTGAGTTGTTTCCCTCCAACATAGTTGTGGTGTAGGCACGGTGTTTGATCTGGGCCAAGGTGTGATCTTGGGGCTGTGCTATGAGATGTTCCCTCTAGCATAGTTGTGGTGTAGGCGAGGCTTGGAGATGAGCTGAGGTGTATCTGTGGAGGGTAGTGCCAGTGTGCATGATGGGTGACTTGGAGAAGTCGACCTCCCTCAAGAGAGACGAAGTAGAGTAGTCTCTCCCTGTAGTCTCAGGATGAGATAGAGGTGACGCATAGTCATTAGGAGTGAAGTAGAGTAGCTCCACCATCTTGAAAATAGGTGAAGTTTGGTGTAATGACTGGGTGATGTGTCAAGATTTGGGTGTGGCACCAAGTGCACATCCAGGGTGCTTGGTAGAGTGGGTTTGCATTGAGACTGGATCTCAATGGTCATGGCGAATGGGATGTAGTGTTCCGGGTTAGGTTCATGGTGAGCCGAGTCATGATGCGGATCTGTATCAAGTATCGAAAGAGGTAGTCTTTGGACTTGGTTCATGGAGGTGAGTCATGTTGGAAGGCTAGGTTTGTGGTGCATGAGTGAAATGGGTGACACAGATGGGTGAAGCGGTTCAGAGGTGAAGCTATGGAGTGGTAATTGAGTTGGCTTGAGTAGTCCAGCGTCCAACAGGGTTGGGTGGATTGTGGAGCTATGGTGCTGAAGTGGTTCAGAGGTGCAAGCCGAGTTGGCCTTGATAGCCAGCGTTCAACAGGGTTGGTGGATCATGGAGATAGGGTGTGGAACTCAAGTAGGTTGTGCAATTCAAAGTGGATCTGGAAGGGGTTAGGCGATTGCGTGGATGCATGAGAAGGGTTGGTTTGAGTGCACCAGGTGTATGAGGACTTGAGGTTCACCAACAAGGTATGCAGACATAGACTTGGGGGTCAAGGCAGTCGAGACTTAGAGTGTAGATCCAATGTTGGCTACGGTAGTCAAGTTTTTCTGTGGGGAACAAGGGTTGGGCTTCAGTGGTTCAATGGGGAGCTAGGGAGATCAACAAGAGGTGGAATGTTGTGGAGACATGGTCATGTTAGGATAGCATGAGGAGTTGGACTGGAGGACTCTATGAAGTTCAAAGAGGTGCCATAAGGGTGTCGAGTATGCCGTGGAGGTGTGCATATGAGCCAAGAAGTTCAGAGAGGTACCGTGGAGGTGTCGAGTATACACTGGGTGTATGCGTATTGAGCTATAAGGTTCAGAGAGGTGCCAAGGTGGTGTCGAGTGTTCTTGAGAAGGATGTGTATGAGCTAGGGAGTACTCATGGGGTCTAAGTCAACCAGTGTGGATGCAGTGTTCAGCAAGGGAGTCTAGGTGGTTCTCGATGCAAGGTTGCAGTGATGCAGCATGGGGCTCGGTGAGTCAGCAGAGTTGAACAAGGAGGAGCTCTAGGAGCTTGGTGCATTCCAAGAGTGGCGAAGTGACCATAGAGGATCAGGAGGTGGTCAAGAGGCTCGGGGAGTGAGATCACATATGGCCGATGTCGGAGCGTGGTGGTCTTATGGGGGACATCATGGCGAAGATATCACAAGGGCTGAGTAGGGGTTCAGCGTTGAGGTTGAACAAGAGTAGAGCTAGAAGCTCAAGGATGCGTGCGTGGAGCACCTGAGGAAGAGAACCAGGAGTAAGGATGGTTCGGCATGCACTTCTATTCTGCGGGAGTGTATGTTTAGGCAGTCAGGTGTGGAGGGCACTTGATGAAGAAAGGGGAGGCGTAGTCTGAGTGAACGAAAATGGTCGCATCTTATGGTGGGTCAGAAGTAGGGATCGCCAGTGCCACGCGTGGTTTGGAGATTCTCAAGGAGAAGGCTTAACCTGGGCATAAGCATAAACTCCAGCCTCGTGACAGTGATAATCATCAAATCAAAAGAATTAAAAGTTAGTTCATGCTTATAACAAATGTATATTCTTAAGAAGCATGGTCAAAATGGGAAGCCACTTGAGTCAATGCTAATCGAAAGAAATTGAGGGCATGTTCTTGTTTGGGATATAGTTATCTCGACTCATGCTCGGTCTGAGATGACATTAATGGGATTATTAATTATCTTCCTCGGCAAATTGAGGTCATCTTCACCATTAGAGACCGAAAGTTGTCATGTCGCGATTAGTTTGTGGTTTTTCACTAATTTTTCGAGCCTATTCAGTGCAATCACCAAATCAAATGCCTCAACTCAAACACATGTACTCAGGTTGGATTCTTTAAGGAGAGTGTTGGATCTATATTTATACATGAATGCATCAACACTGCTGTGATGACAGTCACTGACACCAGATAGTGAGGGGGTGATGGCATGTTGTTGAACGAGATGTTGAACATTTTCTCATTAGTGGGTAACTGTCCATGATCTTTTGTGTTTCAAACTCCCATTAACATGTGTCAAGAATTGCAGATGTCGTGTTTATAGTCCATATACTCGAGTCGAGTCTTAGATTCTCAGTATCGAGTGTCATCAGTAATAATGTGATGGAGAAAGACATGACACTCCTCACGGGATATCTTTCCAAATTAATTCATACTACAGAGAAGAGTAGTGGTGGCAGGAGCATAAAACCCACAGAAAAACATCTACCAACTTCCATGCGTTAACCTTGAAAGGAATCATGATAACTGTCTGTCATACTATCTATGAGTATTCATGGGTTTGGAATGAAGCCATATAGTAACTGGTAAAAGATCAAAGGCAGGTGTTGGGCATCCACCCAATAGGAGGTTGGCAAACTCTTATATGATTAGAGGATTGTTCGAATGAGATGTCTGCATATGCATTCAGATTAGCTTGCATAGATCACACACATGGAGACTCGAAACCGCAGCATCCAGTTAGAAGGTGACAGTATTTCCTAACAAAAACCATGCTCTATCTAATCGACGAACTTGATATCCAATACAAAGGATTGTCGTGAAGTGTTTGACATAATGTCCGTTGATTACCATATCCATTCCATAGCATGAGTTTCACACAATCAGCGCATTTGACATAAGGAAGACCCAAAATGATGTGATCTAGTCATGAGGCCAAGTGTCAAATTGAAATATAGAGGCATGGAAAATGCATTTGAATTATTTCATAGACTCCCACAATAGAAACCCGATATATATATTCATAAAGAATTAGAAGGATTGGAGAATTGACTCCCAATTTTTTTTTTAAGACACATGTTGGTCTTTAACTGGAAGTCTTAAATGTCATCATATGAAATACTACACCCAATATATTGAGAAGGAAAACAAATCCAAAGAATACGAGAGTTGGTTGTCATAACTGAAAAGTAAGTTATCGGGAAATGACCAAGTGTTAAATAGGCCAAAGAAAGGCAGAGTCAAGGTTCCAATTTTTTCTCAATTTTTTGAGTCCTTCCGAGGGAGAGAAAGTAGACTTTGGGGCTGTAGGAAAGCAGAGCTTGTATTTTTCTGGACTTTGTGTTAGTAAAATGGGGAAATTTTTATTTTAAACATAATGTAAGGGAGAGAATTTTTGTTTTCTTCTAGATGAAGATTCTGATGCAAATATGTAATGAGATCTGTATAATCTTTAACATTTTAGAGAAGGGAGATTTGGGAGATAATTGCACACCAAAACTTTGAGATTGGGTTGTTTTCTTTCCACTGATTATTATCTTTGTGTAACTTTTAGTTTGCTCTAAATGCATTTAGTGTTGTTGTTTTCTGAATACATTATCTTTGAAGCTTTGATTCTTCACTTTCTCAAGAGGATGGAAGATTTATTCCTTGTATAAGTTCTTTCTGTTATGTAAAATTATGGATAAATGAACTTTGTGTCATTTATTTTCTTTTAGCTGCTTAGTTTTTCCTCATCTATTTCATGTTTACATATAAATGTTTGTAAACCTTTTGGTGCTTCGTGGTTAAAAGCATCCATATTTGTATTTCTGTGAATTCATTGTAGATCATACACGTGGAGTTGTATCTAGATAAATTTAGAGGGTGCTTACACTTTTCAATAGCGAAGTGACCCAACTGTTAGTGCATATTCAATCTTCTTATCTAGGCTTTGGGATTAATTTGTGTTTATTTCTTTGGAGGACAATCTGTTCACTAACAATTTTTTAAAAAAAATTGTACTATTTTAAAAATAAAACAATAAAATTGAATAAAATTTTAACTTTTATAATCTTAAACTAATTTGAATTCATTACTAAATTCAATAATTTTACATTTGTTTTGATTAAGTAAAAACAAGTTGGACCCGAAACCTTATACAAAGTAACCAAAAGTCTAGAGAAAAAAAAATTAAGCTACCATCTAAGCCTAAAAACATAGTTCACTAAATAACAGGCCTCTAGAAAGAGCACAAAAAAATAGAAAAATGGGAGGCCAACCAAAAATAGAACTAAAAAGATAGCAAAGGAACAACAAAAAACCAACAGCCAAATAGCTACATAGTCTTCAGCAGGTCAACAGCCTGGTCTACCAAGATGTGCATATTCTTCGTAGTGATCTTCACCTCTTCCATCTTGTTCTTCTCCTCATTCTTCTTAGAATGAGCCTGAGTGCATTTACTAGGTCCCTAGTTCTCAACAGCAGTAGGGGAATCTTGTTCTTTATCTTGCTCATGCTTCTTAAGGAGACTACTCACATTATCTACCATGGTCTTTAAAGCATTACTATTATTATCAATCATTTTCTTTATCATCTTTTCCATATTATTCACCTTGGCCTCCGGGTATGTCACCTTTTTCAGATTATCACTATTAGCCTTCTCCAACACCTTATTTTTGGCTTCAATCCGTGGAATCTTTTTCATAAGGTTTTTAACCTCTTTAGCATTTCCAATAACCTCTGAAAGCCTATCAATGTGTTGACCTAAAGTGCGCTCTCCTTTTGCCAATTTACTAACCTGCTCCACTTCCTTAGTAATAAACTACATTTGTTGTTTCAAATTTCCAACATCCTACAGAATGGTCCCAGGGCTTTCTAAGGGTCCTTTAGTAATGTCAGCCTCATCCTCATCCTTGTCAAAATCCAAAATTTTCTCTTGATCCCCAAATTCCTCATTTTCCAGTACCACCTTCTTCTTATAATTCTCAACCCCCTCCTCTTGAGACCTCATCAATTTTCTCTTCCTCTACATTCTGTGAGCAAGAATTTCATCATTTGATGGGGTCAAAATCCTATCATCCTTGTGATCCTTAATATCCAACCCCTTTCCCTCGTTTCCCTTCTTTTGGGAACCTCTCATCTTTTCCTCACCAAATTCACTGCCATGGTCAAAGTTGCTCACCTCAACTTTCCTCTTCTTCTTCTTCTTCTAAGAGTTGTGCTTAATACCCCCTTTCAAACTCCTTTTGCTACCCTCCACTTCGTCCTCAGTGTCCTCATCATAACCTTTCTCCAAAAGACTACCCTCCATTTCATACTCCACCCCCTTCAGACTACCCCTAGGTTTTTCAGCCTTTTTGGATTTTAAAGCATTCATAATAAGAACCATAAGTCCCTCATGACACACATGTTGCCCATTCAGATCATTTTGAATTTCCTGAATAGAGAAACCCAACGACTGCCTCAAATAAAAGGGGAAATCGATCCTTATACCATTCCTAAAGTGGTTAGCTAACATAAAGTGGTAACCAAAAGCTTTGTAAACCGTCCATCCAGAGTAAGGTATTCCATGATAACAAACAACACAAATCTCCAAGGTCGAGAAACAGAGGCAGGATTGAAATAAGAGTTACCAATTTTCACCAATCTCTTTTGTTGAATCCACAAATTCATCAATAGCCCTATCTGACAGCTTCCTATCCCGATAGAAGTTGATGCCTTTCATATCCAGCCCCGTCATCTCTACAATCACCTCTTCAGTTACATCCATTCTCTAATTTTCGACAAGGATAGAGCCGTCCCTCCATGTTTTGATAAATTGTTGTGTTATGATAGAATTATTTCCTTTGAGCCTTTCCATCAAGCCTGTGAAATTCCCACTCGTCAATATGTCCCATACCTCCTCTTTCTTCTTCCACTCCTTGAAACTTGTAGGTTCCACTCTCTTCCTTTTCCCTACCATTTTCTTCCCTTCAATGTCACTGGAAAGCTTTCTCTAAAAAACCCTATGCAGACTGTTAGCAATATGAATACCATAGTCAAAGTACAAAATGGTATTACCAACCCACAATCCATGTGTGATAAAGTTGGGAGTTCTAAAAATCATCACCTGTCGTTTCCTAAGTATAATCAAATCATAATTGCAAATCTCTAACATCATCATTATTAAAACATCTCTGCTTACACCTCACTTTATCATAATCGATAACTTGGCAACCATCTGCAGGTAAAGGATTATTATAATTCCAAATAACTTTATGATCACTTAAACAAGTCACATTGGTTTCCCAATCAGCAATGCAATTTGCTTCCCTAAAGTTATGAGTAACAATGCAATTATCAAAAGAATTGATAATGTTAATAGCCTGAAAAATAATATTGCTAATATTCCATGAAGGCTTAGAAATTTTATTAAGACAATTGATGATATTAAGTGAGTCTCCTTCCACCCAAACCTTCCTTAAATTCAAATTCTTAGCATAGATGAGACCATAAAGGGCGGCACAAGCTTCAGCCACATGATTAGTTTGACTACTGGATAGGGATAGCCATACATCCCACTTTCTCACCATAAGAGTTCTTGATAACTATACCACATCCAACAATACTTGGGTTACCTTTAGAGGCCCCATAAAATTTATCTTGAACCAATTCACTGGTGGGCTATCCCATCTAGCATTATCCCTCGGATTAGGGCCTTGTTGGTCCTTACACAAGCTTCTAAGGTTCCAATCTTGTATCACCCTATCTTCCCACTCATTATGAGGTTGTTGGCTAGAGCCATTGGCTTTGATATTTTCTATAATTAAAGCCTTAACTTTATAAAAGACTTGATCAACACTAGACTCCACATCTCTAAAGATCCTATCATTATGCTCCTTCCATATCCTCCAACAAAGGTAAGGGAGAATAAAATCTCATAGTCTTAAGATCAGAACATTCTTAGAAGGGGGAATCCAACTAGTAAAAAACATTTGGATTGTGGCTGGAAAGACCCAGACCATATTCAACAAGTCACACACCTTATCTTAGAGCCTTTTAGTAAAAGAGCAGTGCAAAGTAATATGGTTGACCAATTCACAATCATTCTTGCATAGAACACACCTATTAATAATTATGAATCCTTTCTTCACTAAATTGTCAATAGTCAAGATCTTATCTTGCAAAAGAATCCAAAAGAAAATATTGATTTTAGGTGTCATAAGTTTCACCCAAGCCTTAGCCCAACATGGTTCATGGTCCACATCAAAAGAATTAGCATAAGTTGAGGAAACAAAGAACATTCCATTGGAATCAAACTTCCATATCAAATCATCCTCTCTTTTATTTAAAAAGGCAACATTCAGACACTTGTTAAGGTCAGCCTAGTTGGCATTCACCCTTTTGAGGTCTAGCCACATATCATTCTTCCAATAATCCACCACTAAAGTGCCAATAAGATTCTTACATTGCTCCATATAGCTGTTCCATCTTGGATCCACACAAAGTGGGTGATCCAAGATCCAAGTGTCTTCCCAAAATAGAATTGTCCTTCCGTTGCCCACCTTCCATCTGCCCCCTTTCTTTATTATGTGTTTATATTTCTGAACATTTTTCCAAGCATGGATCCCTCTTGCACCAAATCATTACGAAGGAATTGATTATAATTATCGTTCTCCCTGTTATATTTGTCAACCCAAATGTTCCTCCATTCCCCTTCCTCCTTATATCATCTCCATAATAATTTAGCCAATAAGAGTTCATTCAAAGTTGTAACTCTTCTCGATCCAAGTCCTCACTTGTTAAGGCGCATGCAGACTTTCTCCCAAGCAATTAGTGGTAACCTTTTTTAAATCTTTGTTCCTGTCCATAAGAAGAGCTTTTGAATTTTTCAATAGCAAAAGAAAACTTTCAAGGGATTTTGAAAATACTCAAAACATAAAGCGAAACACTCTGAAGGATAGATTTCAAAACAATAATCTTTCCATATAGTTGTTCCATCTTGGATCCACACAAAGTGGGTGATCCAAGATCCAAGTGTCTTCCCAAAATAGAATTGTCCTTTCATTGCCCACCTTCCATCTGCCCCCTTTCTTTATTATGTGTTTATATTTTTGAACATTTTTCCAAATCATGGATCCCTCTTGCACCAAATCATTATGAAGGAATTGATTATAATTATCGTTCTCCCTGTTATATTTGTCAACCCAAATGTTCCTCCATTCCCCTTCCTCCTTATATCATCTCCATAATAATTTAGCCAATAAGAGTTCATTCAAAGTTGTAACTCTTCTCAATCCAAGTCCTCCCTTGTTAAGGGGCATGCAGACTTTCTCCCAAGCAATCAATGGTAACCTTTTTTAATCTTTGTTCCTGTCCATAAGAAGAGCTTCTAAATTTTTCAATAGCAAAAGCAAACTTTCAAGGGATTTTGAAAATACTCAAAACATAAAGCGAAACACTCTGAAGGATAGATTTCAAAACAATAATCTTTCTAGCTTGACTAAGGAGGGAACCTTTCCATCCAACAACTTTCATGTGAATTTTATCAATTAGTGAACTCCAAAAACTTTTTGGGGGGTCCAGACATAGAGGTAGCCCCAAATAAGAGTTGGGAAGAGAACCAATTTCATAGCCAATAATCTTTTTGATTTTTTTTTTCCTTACCTCATTGACATTAATGAAATAAATCATGATTTTGTTCTAGTTAATAACTTGTCCTGAGGCTCACCCATAATCCTCCAAGGCTATTTTAATATTCCTTGCATTTCTAACCGAGGCCTCTCCCATCACAATAGAGTCATCAACAAATTGTTGATGAGAGAAAATCATAGCAGTAGAGGATGGATTTAGGCCCACAAAGTCCCCCACCCTCACCATTTTTTCCACAAATCTCCCCAAACATTCAGCCAAGAGTATAAGGAGAATAAGAGAGATCAGGTCCCCTTGTCTGAGACCTCTAGAAGCCTTGAAGAAAGGGGTAGGAGATCCATTAACAAGTACTGAAAAAGAGGCAAAAGAAACCAACATACAGATCAGATCCCTGAATCTTTTATTAAACCCAAGCACTTCAAGACCTCAAAGAAGGAAAGTCCAATCCACTCTATCATAAGCTTTGGAAAGGTCCAACTTAAGAAGAAACCCTTCTTTCTTAGACATTGAAAGAGAGTGAATATTTTCATGAACTGTAATGATGGAATCCAAAATCTGTCTGTCGTGAACAAACCCATTTTGTTGTCTAGAAATAACAAAATGAAGAAGAGGCAAAATTCTAAGAGTCAGCACTTTAGAAATAACCTTATAAAAGGAATTACAAAGGCTAATAGGCTGAAACTGATCCAAACTATCTGCTCCCAGCTTCTTCAAAATAAGAGCAATGAAGGTACTTTTCACTTCTTTGAGAATATTTCTAAAGCCAAAGAACTCCTTAACCCCATTGCAAACATCAGAACCAATAATATTTCAAGACTTGTGAAAAAACAAGAAAGGGAACCCATCAGGCCATGGGGCTTTATCTCCATCAAAAGAGAAAACAACCTCATAAATCTCGTAATAAGAAGGGATGGAAGTAAGAAATTTATTATGATATTTAGAGATGCAGTTAAGAATACAATCAAGAAAAAAATTCTGCTTAGCCACATCTAAATTGGGGTTGCCTTGAAGTAAGTTACTAAAAAACTCCACTACCTCCCTTTTAATGGTCTCCTCATTCTCAGTGAGTCACTCTTCCATGTTGAGTCTAGAAATTCTATTAGCCATCCTATGCTTCAAAGTAGTCAAATGAAAATACTTATTATTCTGATCTCCTTCCTACAATTTTTTTTTCTAGATCACTGCCTCCAATACATCTCCTCCTTGGTAATGATGTCATGAATCTCCACCAATTTAACACTTTCCTCCTCCCTAGAGATAGCCTCATATCCATCAATTTGAATTCTATAATGTATTTATTTTAGTTCCTCCACAATCTTCCTTTTATTTTTAAAAATGTTTCCAAAGGTTTCTTTATTCTATTTTTTTATGTTTTTCTTGACATTTTTCAATTTAGTTGCAACTTTAAACATAGTTGTACCTTCCACAGTTATACCCCACCACTCCTTTATGAGATTCTCCAAGTCTGGGTGAAGGGTCCACATTTTTTCAAACCCGAAGGGGAAATTTCTCTTATAGTTAAGCATATCAACCACTGAGAAAATGGGATAATGTTCTAATCCCAATCGGATTTGAGCATTTAGAGAACATTTGTATTTTAGGAGCCAAGCACTGCTAATAAGTGCTCGGTCCAACCTGACTTGTATGAGATCCTTTCTAGTTCTTCTGAACTAGTCCGAGTGTACTCAAACCCATGCAAATCAAGATCATGAAGAAGATGATTATCAATAAAGTCCATTAAATCTAATCTATTATCCAAATTCATCTGATTGCCTCCCCATTTTTCAGCTTCTTTTAAAGAAGTATTGAAATCCCCCATAACTATCCAACTCTCATCAACAAAAAGCTTTCTCTGATTAGTAATATCTTCCCAAAGAGCCTTTCTCCCCCACTTGGTATTAGGAGCATAAACATTAGTAAGAACCCAAGAAAAGTTGTCCTTAGAGTTATAAAATCTAACATTCATCATGTTTCTATTATGAGAAATAAGATCTCCTTGAATCCACTTTTTATTCCAGAAAATAGCCATACCTCCTGAAGATCCCTCAGAATCATTTCTGATGATCTTCCCACCCCTGGAAATTGGAAGACCTTCCACTTTTTCCTTCAACATCTTTGCGTCTTGAACAAAAAAAAAAAATGGCTTATTATCCCTAATCATATTTTTCAAAATGTCATGTTTATGAGGGTTATTTAATCCTCAGATATTCCATGAGATAATCTTCATCTTATGAATTTTTTTTGATTCAAGGATAGTCCTCTGACTACCATCCACAATAATTCTATTAGCCTCAACAATTCTTTTCTGCATGTTGGAAGGTCTCCCCACTAGGGAAGGGGAAGAACCAACATCCCCATTCTTGAGGATCTTCCCAATAGGTGTTGAAGAAGGACATCAGTCTCTAACCTTATTATATTTCGAGTCCCCCTTTTTTGAGACTGTATTATAAGAAGCTCCAGAGCTATCTCCTTTCTTATTCCTAGTTTTGGTTGCAACAATCTCCACTTCCTTTCTATGATTGGCTCCTCCTTTCTTCTTAGCTTTAGATGTTTTACCAACTAGGATCCACTCAGCACCAGGTGTCTCCTCCTCCCAAATCTCTTCCTCCTCTTATGAAACAGTTAAAATATCCTCCATTTCATGACTTACAAAGTTGCCCTCCAAAGTAGCATCCTGAGTTGAAGGAATAGGCATCTTAGTAGAAGATAGATCCTTATGGGTCAACCCACTGGCACTCTCAACCCCAATCTTGGGGTGACACACTTCCTTGCCTTGAACCTTGTCAAGAAGATCACTATTGGGATTTACCAAATTTACCTGTACTCCATCCTCATTTCCCATCACCTTGTCCTTATCTATTCCCAAACTAGGATGAGAAGCATCCACACCTGAAGACGAAGCATCCAAACCTAAAGACTCACTTCCACCCTGTGAGATCTCAGTGCTATTTTCTATGCTAGTAGGGGAGCATCCACAACCAAAGATACACCTCTACACTTTGTAAAATCTGCACTATTGTTATGTGCCTTTCTCATCCACACTTTCTTGACCTTCTTAGGCTCTCCCTTCAAAAAAGGACATTTTTTGGCCCAATGTTCAAATTTTTTTACATTGGAAATAGGCGAAGGGAATAGATTCATACTCAATGTGTTGATTCCATATGCCCAACTTAGATTTAAGTGAAATAGAATCAGGTATATCAGTGCCTTGGTAGACCCCAACATAGAATTTGGCAAAGTTCAATCTTCTCCGAGAAAAAGTCATAGGATCCAAAGAAAGAAGTTCCCCAAAGGTGTTGGCAATACCCTAAAACACATCCTCCACCCAAAACTCAAGTGGGAGGCATGTCAACCTAACCCAAACTGGGGCTTGGATAGTAGATGCGTCCAAAGAGTAAAAGTTTGGAGTCCATCTCTATAAAATCAGAGTGTGCTTCCCCAAGACCCAAGGACTGCTACAAAGGATATCCTACTTATCTTCATCACAAGAAAAGCTGAAAGAAAGACACCTGTGGCACCATAACATCAACCTGGCCATTCAACTTCCATTTCTTCCTCACAAAAGCCCTAACAGTATCAATGTTGGGTCTGGCCCCTAAAAACCTTCCAACCAAAGTCAAGTCCATACAAGATATATTGTTATCGATGATTTGATCTGGGATTTCAATGGAATACATACCTTTATCCTTCGAAGAGGTTTCCTTAACCCACGCAAAGACAGATTTTCCAGTTGGATGGATCCCAAACAAGCTGGACCATTTTTTATTCTGCTTCCCCCCCCCTGAGTCCTCCAAAGTCTCGCTATCATCAGGATCGGTAGTCTTAGTAGGGGAATCATCAGCTAACTCTGATCGAACTCTAGAACCAAATGATTCAGTCACATTCCCACTTAAGTAATTCAAACCCAAATTCTCGCCCACACCCTTCTCCACACTTCCACACATTATTTTCAATATTTTTACATTTGTTGCAACATAGATAGCAACATACTTTCAATCATTTTGTATGAAAACAAATCATTCACATAAAATGTCATTTGATTGCAATTCCACTCACACTAAAAGAAAAGCTAATATCATAGTGGGCTATTGCATTAGTAGCATTAATACATCAAAGTGTCAACATAGGCTAGCCCCTCTATACAAGAATGGAAAAAATGAACATGATTATGATGTAAGAAGAGGTAGTAAACATTAGATGTCAAATCATAGACTATGAAATCTATATTAACATTCCATCTATGTCTCAATTTCCTTTATTTCTTTTAGGTAGAAACTACATCTCAATTTCCTTTATTTTCTCTAGGCAAGAACTTTATTTCATTTATAACAATTCACAATTATTACTATTTTTAAGTGTAAAAAGTTATAAACATTCTAAATATAATGTAATTAAGAGGTTGAGCAACAAAGTCTACAATTATTATATAATATTATATAAATTGTCATGACATTTTCCAAAAAGAAGAAAAATGTCACTTTAATTACTTGTTAATGACTTTCAAATACCTTCCTTTCAAAGAAAACTAGTTTTCTTGTTACAATCTTTATGTCAAGTGAGTAACATCATAACATAAGTTGCATTATAGTTCCATCTCATCTATAGATTAAACAATCACTCATAAAAGAGGCTTTGTATTGGTGCTCCTTAAAAATTATAAAACAAAATATATAAAAATAGAAAGATTATTAAAAATTATTAATTCATATTTATATGTATTAACCATTTTCTATTAATGGTCATGTAAATACAAGTTTTTTGGTATAGTGAAAAATTAATGTCTTATATGTTTAATCTTACAAATGGATTTTTTTTACTTATTCATAATAGAAATATACATTTTGTAATACACATTGTTTAGGACAACTTCAATTTGTTTGAATATAAAAAATTAGTATAATTAAAATTTTCAAGTTGAAAAGAAAAATTGAGAGAGAGGGGGGACGGGGGGGAGGAGGAGACGAATAAGGAGAAATAAAATTAGGAGAAAGAGAAGAAAGAGAAATAAAAGAAGGAGAAGGAGAAGGAGTAGGAAGAGAGTGAGAATGAGGAGAAGCAGCATGTGAAGAAGGAGAAGGAGAAGGAGAAGATGTAGGAGGAGGAGGAGATGAAGAATCTAAGCAAGAACTTTATTTTATTTATAACAATTCACAATTATTACTAATTTTTTTAAGTGTGAAAAGTTATAAACACTCTAAATATACTGTAATTAAGAGGTTGAGCAACAAAGTCTAAAATTATTAAATAATATTATATAAATTATCGTGACATTTTCCAGAAAGAAGAAAAATATCACTTTAATTACTTGTTAATGACTTTCAAATACATTCCTTTGAAAGAAACCTAGTTTTCTTGTTACAACATTTATATCAAGTGAATAACATCATAACATAAGTTGCATTATAGTTTCATCTCATCTAGAGATTAAACAATCAGTCATAAAAGAGGCTTCATATTGCTGCTCTTTAAAAATTATAAATTATAAAATATAAAAATAGAAAGATGATTAAAATTTATTAATTCATATTTATATGTATTAACCATTTTCTATTAATGATTATGTAAACACAAGTTTTTTGGTATAGCGAAAAATTAATGTCTTATATGTTTAATAATACAAATGGATTTTTTTTACTTATAATAGAAATGTACATTTTATAATATGCGTGTCCAGGACAACTTCAATTTTTTTGAATATAAAAATTAGTATAATTAAAAATTTCAAGTTGAAAAGAAATATTTCTAGAGAGAGGGGGGGGGGGAAGGAAAGTAAGGAGAAAGAAAATTAGAAAGAAAAGAAGGAGAAGAAAAAGGAGTAGGAAGAGAGTGAGGAGCAGGACAAAGAGGATGAGCATGTGAAGAAGGAAAAGGAGATGAAGATGTAGGAGGATGAGGAGGAGATGAAGAATCTAAGGGGAAGGAGGAGAAGGATAAGAGAATGAGGGGGAGCAACAAAAGAAGAAGAAGAACTAGGGAGAGAAGGAGGGGACGAGAATAAGAAGAAGAAGTAGAAGTAGAAGGAGGAGGAGTAGGAGGTGGTGGTGGTGGTGAAGGGGGAGGGGGAGGAGGGGGAGGAGGAGAAGTAAAATCAAAAGAAAGAGAAGAGGGAGGAGGAGGAGGAGGAGGAGAAGTAGCAGATGAGGAGGAGGAGATAAAGAAGGAGAAGACTGAGAAGAAAATACAGAACAAAAAATAAATTAAAAATAGTACGATAAAAAGAAAAATTTAATAGAGAAGACATAGTAGATTTCAAAGAAAGAGAAGAATAGCAATCCTAAATCAAAGATCGAACACCATGAAAAATCAAGATCAAAGTTTTAGAAAAAAAACTATTCAAATACTCTCAAAATGTGCTTTCTATGGCCAAAAGCAATGAAATGTCCCTTTTTCTAATTTTATATGATATTTCAAGCCTCTAATAAGATCTTTAAGATCAAACAACCAATATTTCAAAGATCCACTAATTTCTCAATAAACCCCAAATCGGGTATGCCGAAAATAGTGCCAAAAACTTCACAACTTCACATATTATTAATAAATATGAAAGTAGACATTTTTTATAGAAATTTCAGCAGCATAAAAGCTTCCAAAATGACATTTCCAAATCTGTATAACATTTACACAACAGCTCCCAAACGGAGGACAAAAACAATGCTCATCGAGCTCCCGAAAATAACACAAAATAGCCGAAAACAACACAAAAGCACTGATAATCTATCACAGAAGTATAATCATGACCAAATACATATATTCAGCTCTATTTTAACATCTACATGTTTGATATACAACAGCAACCCAAACTGATATGAAATACTCAACCGGAATACTCATCGGGCTCCCGAAAACAACACAAAATAGCCGAAAACACCACAAAAACACTAATAAACTATCACAAAAGTATAATCATGGCCAAATACATATATTTATCTCTATTTTAACATCTAAATGTCTAATATATAGCAGCAACCCAAACTGATATGAAATACTCAACCGAAATACTCATCGGGCTCTCGAAAACAACACAAAATAGCTAAAAACACCACAAAAACACTAATAATCTATCACAGAAGTATAATCATGGCCAAATACATATATTCAGATCTATTTTAACATCTAAATGTCTAATATACAGCAACAACCCAAATTGATATGAAATACTCAACTGGAAACACCAAACTCTTACAAAAAACACACCCGAAAACCCACAAATCTGCACTGTTCAGCACAAAGGAAAACTCTGCATGAGCATGCACATGGAATGGCTTTAAACTCCCATCCTTACCCTTCCTGAAAACTTACAAACTCCCATTCTTGGGTCTCCTTCTCCATAGGTTTGGCAGCCTCTGAAGAACAACAAAGCAATATGCAAAAATCAAGTTCTGGAATGGGCCCAAAATGCCTCCAAATCCCTTAAAAGAGGGCATAACCCGTCCAACGGTTTTCAAAGATTAACCCCTTTTTCTGAAACTTCACCTTCTTGGGCCTGCCTGCCTTGGCAAAAATTATTATTTTTAATTATTTGAAAAGGGGACATGACAAGTCCTCCCCTCCCAAATATTACTTGTCCTCAAGCAATGGCTAAACAATAAACCAATCAATCCATCTAGATCCCAAATGTAGTCATGAACTATACTACTATCAATTAACACAAGCTCCTGCAATATCCTCTGCAATATAACCAAGAGGAATCCATAATCAAACTGACAATTATAGCTTAACCAAACTCCAAAATCACCACTGCCACAGTCAAAAACCCACGAGACACAAACTCTTAGAACATCAGAACCCAAGTAAAGTGGACAAATCAAACTGCCAACACAGTAAATACCATCAACGCATCCCACTGGCCTATACGGAATGTACAATCCAACTCTGCAATAATGGTGAACGCTCCCAAATGAAACTGTACCAAGTATGGAGAATCCACACACTGTACAACTCCTGCAGTCAACACAACTCTGCAAATCACTGGCCATTGTCTCATAACCATAACTCCCATGCACTGCTAATGGTGAAAAGACATTACAAGATAAATAGCAAGAAATGGAACCCAAACCAAATTTTCCATGAACAAGTGATACAACCCACTGTGACTGACCACCAGCTAAGTCAGGAGATGTCATAGCCAAAGGAGTAGAATCAATAACAACAACTGTTGAAGCATCACTCCCAAACTCCTGCTCTAAGTCATGTATTATCAAGCTATCAATTGCAGAACCTATCACCATGTCATGCCCATCACAACTCTCATCCCGAGGCGTCAAACCGTCGCATAACTGATGACAAGCACTAGGAACCAAAGTACATCTCTGTATCATCATCTCATCAACATGGTCATCAAAGGTAAATTGTGTTAGGATAAACCACGGACAGAAATAAAAACTACATGCAAATATAACCAATAACAGAAAATAATAGAACACACAAAAATGAACACAAGGCACCAAGATTTAACGTGGTTCACCCAATCCCTGGGCTACGTCCACCAAACAGCAAGTTCGATCTTATTACAATCCAGTGATTACAACCTGATTACAATCCGTAATCCCTTACAGCTCAATACCGCTGCAAGAACCAATTTCGTATCACCACACACAAAAATACCCAACCCTAAGCCCTTTTTATACAAGTATTAAACCGCTTTAGGGTTATAACATGTCAGCCATATGTCGGCCATAATATGTCGGCTACCATGTCGGCTACTTCCCAAAAAAAAAAAATTTCGGGGCGATGCCCCGAACCCCACTATTTATGAAGTATGTACAATACTTTCCTGATCAATCACCACAATCTAACAATCTCCCACTTGGGGACTGATCAGGCTCCACACTAAACAACAATCTCCCACTTGGAGACTGATCCTGTAGCAATACAACTACCGCATGGGGCTCCCACTGGATCAAACCACCCTGGACTCTGCTGTTCTTTTATTCACATTTAGTCTAAAAGACCAACTGAAGCTGAAGAGGAGTTCAGCTTCTCCCTTGTTACAACCTTTGTCAACATATCTGCTGGATTTTCATTGGTATGTATCTTCTCCAGCTTTAACTGTCCATCCTCCAAAACTGACCGAATGAAATGGTACCGCAACTGTATGTGTTTAATCTTAGAATGCAGAGCTGAATTCTTAGCAAGATGAATGGCACTCTGACTATCTGTGAACAAATAATTATCCTTCTGAGGATGTCCCAATTCGTCCAAGAAGAACTGAAGCCATATCATCTCTTTGGCTGCCTCTGTAGCAGCAACATACTCTGCCTCTGTAGTGGAGAGAGCATTAATCTTCTCTAGCCTAGAAACCTAGCTCACGGCTGCCCCACCAACAGTAAAGACATAACCTGTAGTACTCCACCTGGTATCAATATCCCCAGCCAAATCTGAGTCAACATAGCCCTGTAAATCAGTAGTAGAGCCCCCAAAGTGTAAACACTTATTGGATGTTCCTCTCAAATATTTGAGAATCCACTTGACAGCATTCCAATGCTCAAATCCTGGATGACTCATATACCTGCTAACGACTCCCACTGCATGTGCAATATCTGGCCTAGTGCATACCATAGCATACATCAAACTTTCTATAGTTGAAGCATAGGGTACCTTGGACATCTTATCCTCCTCTTCCTGTGTCTTGGGACACATCTCCTTAGTCAATTTCAAATGACCAGGTAAAGGTGTGTTGACAGCTTTAGCATTCTCCATAGAGAAACGTTGCAACACCTTCTCAACATAATCAGCTTGAGATAGCGTCAATGTTCTGTTCTTCCTATCTCTGCAAATCTTCATACCAAGGATTTGTTTTGCTGCCCCCAAATCCTTCATAGCAAATGCATGTGCTAATTGGCGTTTCAGCCCCTTAATATGATCCATGTTAGACCCAGCTATAAGCATATCATCAACATATAAACATAAAATAATGTAGCTATCATCATCCAACCTCTTAAAATAAACACAGTAATCTGAATGACACCTATTATATCCATGCTCATGCATAAAACTGTCAAATTTCAGATACCATTGCCGAGGTGCTTGCTTCAAGCCATATAAACTTTTCTTCAATTTGCACACTAAGTTCTCCTTACCTTTGACCTCAAAACCCTGTGGCTGAGCCATATATATTTCTTCATCCAAATCACCATGAAGGAAGGTTGTTTTAACATCCATCTACTCTAAATGCAAATCTTCAGTAGCCACAAGACTTAAAACAGTACGAATAGAAGTCATTTTAACAACGGGAGAAAATATCTCATCAAAATCAATTCCCTTTTTCTGTGCAAATCCTTTTACAACTAACCTGGTCTTAAATCTTTTCTTACCTCCTTCCTCTTCTTTCAACCTGTAAACCCATTTATTCTGTAAAGCCTTTTTACCTGCAGGCAACTTGCACAAATCCCATGTCTTATTTTTCAGCAAAGAGTCCATTTCATCTTTCATTGCAGACTCCCACTGAATCTTAGTATCCACCTGCACAGCTTCATCATAACTTTCAGGTTCACCGGCATCAGTAAGTAAAATAGAATACAAAGAGGGAGAAAACCTTTGTGGAGGTCTAATTGGCCTTGTTGACCGTCTAACATTCACTGGTGTGTGTGGTATTTGTTGTTGCAGTTGTTGCACATCATGAGGAATGGCTGGAACATCAGCTTTTGGAGTATCATCCAACACTACATAATCATCTTCTTTCTTCTCATGTTGCTGCAACAGATCTTTGTACAACACTTTTTCATTGAATATGACATCCCGGCTTCTTATAGTTTTATGATTTTCAAATTCCCAAAGCCTATAGCCAAATTCATTAGTGTCATATCCAACAAAGACACATTTCTTTGATTTAGCTTCTAGCTTGGTTCTATTTTCAGAGTCTATATGAGCAAAAGCTTCACAACCGAAGGTCTTGAGAAAAGAATAACTCACCTTCTTACCAGTCCATGCTTCTTCTGGAATACCACAGCCCAAAGGAGTAGAGGGTCCTCTATTAATCAAATATACTGCAGTATTGACAGCCTCCGCCCACATGTGTAAGGGCAACCCAACATGCAACATCATGCTCCTTGCGCGCTCCATTATAGTCCTGTTCATGCGTTCAGCCACTCCATTTTCCTGTGGAGTCCTTGGAACAGTTTTTTGTCTACGAATACCATTAGTGGAGCAATAATATTCAAATTCATGACTGCAATACTCACCACCATTATCAGATCTGAGACATTTTAATTTCTTACCAGTCTCATTTTCAACCAAGCATTTCCATTTCTTAAAAGTTTGAAATACATCAGATTTCTGTCTAAGGAAATAAACCCATACTTTTCTAGTTGCATCATCAATAAATGTAACATAATAATGAGAGCCACCAAGGGAAGATACCTGAGCCGGTCCCCATACATCTGTATGCACAAGCTCTAATTTCTCCTTTTTGTTTTCCTTCCCAATCTTTACAAAACTCACTCTCTTTTGTTTTCCATACACACAACTTTCACAAAAATCCATATTCACACATTTTAAACCTGGTAAAACTTTCCTTGAATGAAGTACTTTCATACCTTTCTCACTCATGTGCCCAAGTCTATTGTGCCACAACGCTGTATCAAAATCTACAACAGCTATTTGTTCTCCTTGCTCAACTACAGTAATTGTTCCTGAATATTCATTTTTCTCTAAAACAATCAAAGTAGAAGGAACAATATGACCTGTACAAAGATATAAGGTGCCTACTTTCACACCTTTTGCTACTACAAGGGAACCTTTTGAAACCTTCCAATTTTTATCATTAAAAGTAACTACACAACCCTCATCACCGAGTTGCCTTGCTGAAATTAAATTCCTACTCAGCTTTGGAACATGTCTTACCTCATGTAGTAGCCAATGATTCCCATTCTGCAACTTAATCTTAATTTTTCCCTTTCGAACAATCTGACAGGGTTCATTATCCCCCAAATAAACAAGCTCAAAATCCCCTTGGACATAATCAATGAAATAACCTCTATGAGGTGTAGCATGAAAAGAAGCACCAGAATCTAAAACCCATGAATCATCAACACTCTCTAAAGACAGAAGCAAAGCATCCTCTTTGGATTTGTTACTTACCACATTTGCCTCTTTGTCTCCATCTGATTTATCTCCTTCATTTTTCTTTCGAGTCCAGCAATCTTTCTTTTTGTGCCCTAGTTTCCCACAGTACCAGCAATCATTTGGTCCTCTCGATTGAGACCTCCTCCCCTTTGACTTTCCTCTTGATTTCTCACGATTTCCAGAGTTACTTCCTCTTTCAGTTGTTCTGCCCGTGCTTTGTGTATTTAAAGCACTTCCTGATGTAGATCCACCTGAGGATTTTCTACGAGTTTCCTCACTTAAAATAACACCGATCACATCATCATATTTTAGGGTACTAGATCTAGGAACAAAATTACTCACCGCCATTACCATGCCATTCCAGCTTTCAGGCAAAGAACACAAAATCAAGAGAGCCCTAATTTCTTCATCAAAATTGATACCCACAGAAGATAATTGACTAGTAATAGTATTAAACTCATTTAAATGATCTGCAACAGATCCACCTTCTGCCATTTTCATATTAAATAAACGCTTCATGAGAAATACCTTATTTGAAGCGGAGGGCTTTTCATACCAATTTCGTATCACCACACACAAAAATACCCAACCCTAAGCCCTTTTTATGAAGTATGTATAGTACTTTCCTAATCAGTCACCACAATCTAACAAATTGATGAACATACCTCACAGTGTAATGCCAATAGAATGCACCAATCTCAGTCGGTGGCTCAGACTACAATCCAGATGAAACTAACTACAATCGATCACTAACCATAGTTGGAATTGACTACTACCTCCGAAGACATCACCAAGGGAGTAATATTACTAGCAGGAACCATGCCAACTGTCAGCTCACCAACATCACACATGATCTTTGATACAACATCTCTAGTCTCTGTGCCATTAGTACTAGAGGCCACCACCATGTCAGGCATACCACAACAATTTGTTGTAGCACCCAACTCAACTGAACCTGACTCTAGTGGGAACAAACCCGATATGCCAATGTTAGTATCAAGGATGGATGCATCCCCATCATCCTCAGATCACTAGACACCACAGCTTGTGACTGTGCAGAATCTGGTAAAGATTGCAGTCGCTCCAACTCCATGGTCACCTTAGTCAAATAAAACTGCGACTCCTCAAAAGCCAACTGTGTACTCTCAAGAATCTCAAAAGTCACCTCGAGTTGCTGAGTAAGCTCACTCACCTCATCTTCCTTGGCCAATAATGCGTCATATGCTGTACTCCCCCACTCCGTAAGATAATCTCTGTCGGCTACCAACTGCATATAATTCTGTCTCAAAATCTGAATAGCCTCCCATAAAGAGTGGATCTCTGTCAAGGAAAGATAACTGCCTCCCTACTCATCACTAGTAGGAGAACCCCATCCATAAACTGCTAACAACTGACAAGTAGCATCGAAATGTTGCCAAGCGATAGCAATGTCTCGCTCACTAACTCTCAACTGATTAGACACATGATGGCATTGGCTAGATTGTCTCCTACAAACCTCCTCTGATGCACTATCTAAAGGAGTATCCTCAAAGTTACTAGTCTCTAGAGTATTACCATCCATATCCTGCGAATCAACTCCAAAGCTCATATCAACATACGGAGTATCAAAAACTGTAGCACTACTGTCCAACTCCTCTATACCAAAAGAAACTGCCAAGGAAACCAAGTCTTCAAAACTGCCCACTGCATCCTCCTGGATGTCATCAATGCCAATATGATCCTGGGACTCATCTGTACACACTGCCAAATATGAAAGATCATAAACACATTCCAGCAAGTATGGTCGACTAGATATATGAACAAAGCCCAACACCGGTGTATAAAAACTAATACCAACATCGGACAAGCTGCTGGCACAAGAAAAGACAACACCGTGCAATCTGCTAATCAAATCCATGATAGCACCCAAACAAACACTACTACCAAAAAGTGTTAAAGATCTCCAGTCAACTGAATCCCAAATGCCAATATAACAATCTCGAGTCCATATCCGTAAACTAGAATTAGCTGGTAACTCAAGCAAACTCCTCACTTGAGTAATATGACCAATACCAACTAACTCCACATACCTGTCATGATGAGATAATGAAGTCACAATATTGTCTTTGTTCACCTTCAGTTGGCTAGACAAATCATGTGAAGTACTACCAGCCTCAACCTCATGTGATGAAGCATCTAACTGTGCCTGGTACTCTTTCTTAGCAAAGTCATGAATGCTCAATGTCTGCTCATCTCTACCAAGTATCTCACCATCATGCACAATAACATCCTCATAATCATCATCTGAACCCACTACCCTATAGTCACTACCTGTTGTAACTATACCATCCCGAATACCTGTGACATCACCCTTTGACGACCTGTATACAATTGTCTCAATTTGAGTATCAAGTTGACCGTTACTATCAATCTGCGTAATATCCTTTCCCACTACCTCCTATGGTGGAGTAGAATCTGAGACCTCTACCCGACTATAAGCTAGTTTCTCAAACTCCTCATGCAAGTTCTTGGTAATTGTGTCATCTGCCCTGTGAGAAAATTTGCCAAATAGAAATTCAGTCAACTTATCCACCTTAGCTGGGTCGGACAGCATGTCATTCATCATACGGTGGTGCTTAACCAACTGTTCAGACATGTCATGACTTATTTTTCTAAGTTTATCTCGAATGTCTAAATAACCATCCTTTCTACTGTTCCGACTCTGGATATCAACTGTCCAAGATTGTGTCCTCTGAGACTCTGTACTATACCTGTCCATTCTAGATAAAGTAGAGTGTAACCCGAATAGGTTATAACTTCTTCAAACACCAAGAAGCTTTATACTTCAGTTGTTTGACATTTTGTCAAACACTTTGCAAGCAAGGGGTTGTATGACTGATATAATTTTTTAGATTGCTACAAGGACTCTTGTTTCGATTTGCATCAAAGAGAATGCTTACAAAAAGACTCCAGATTGTCTAAACAATGACCTAACATGAATGTGCAACTAATTTGACAATATTTAATACAAAAATGAGACTTAAACTACTTGCAATATGCAGCTACAACAACTAGTAATTATGACAAATACTTTGGATGTCTTGGAAGAATTTCTTTGCCATCTCATCTGGATTAGCCATACTTTTTCCTTCCTTGGATTTTGTACTTTTACTTTCAACTAGAAGTTTGATCAAAATTTCTTTATTCTTTTCTCGCTGCAAATATCCCTTTTCTCTTTCACTTAGTTGCATGCAAACTTTTAAAAACCCTCAGGCTGGCAAGATCATAGCTTTGATACCACTGAAATGTCCCTTTCTCTAATTTTATATGATATTTCAAGCCTCTAATCAGAGCTTTAAGATCAAACAACCAATATTTCAAAAATCCGCCAATTTCTCAATAAACCCCAAATCGAGTATGCCAGAAATAGTGCCAAAAACTTCACAGCTTCACATATTATTAATAAATTTGAAAGTGGACATTTTTTATAGAAATTTCAGCAACATAACAGCCTCCAAAATGACATTTTTAGATTTGTATAACATTTACACAACAGCTCCCAAACGAAGGACACAAACAATGCTCATCGGGCTCTTGAAAACAACACAAAATAGCCAGGAACACCACAAAAGCATTGATAATCTATCACAGAAGTATAATCATGATCAAATACATATATTTAGCTCTATTTTAACATCTACATGTCTGATATACAGCAGCAACCCAAACTGATATGAAATACTCAACCGGAATACTCATCGGGCTCTCAAAAACAATACAAAATAGCCGGAAACACCACAAAAACACTAATAAACTATCATAGAAGTATAATCATGGCCAAATACATATATTCAGCTCTATTTTAACATCTAAATGTCTGATATACAACAGCAACCCAAACTGATATGAAATACTCAACCGAAATACTCATCGGGCTCCCGAAAACAACACAAAATAGCCGGAAACACTACAAAAACACTAATAATCTATCACAGAAGTATAATCATGGCCAAATATATATATTCAGCTCTATTTTAACATCTAAATGTCTGATATACAACAGCAACCCAAACTGATATGAAATACTCAACTGGAAACACCAAACTCTTACAAAAAACACACCCGAAAACTCACAAATCTGCACTGTTAAGCACAAAGGCAAACTCTGCATGAGCATGCACATGGAATGGCTTTAAACTCTCGTCTTTAGCCTTCTTGGAAACTTGCAAACTCCCATTCTTGGGTCTCCTTCTCCATAGGTTTGGCAGCCTCTGAAGAACAACAAAGCAATGCGCAAAAATCAAGTTCTGGAATGGGCCCAAAATGCCTCCAAACCCCTTAAAAGAGGGCATAACCCTAACTCACATCCAAGAGGGGTTAATAAAACATATTTTAATAATAATTTTCATTATTTAGTCCAACGGTTTCCAAAGATTAACCCCTTTTTTCGAAACTTCACCGTCTTGGGCCTGCCTGCCTTGGCAATAATTATTATTTTTAATTATTTGAAAAAGAGACATGACAAGCAAGCAAGATTAATGAATGCAAGGGGAAGTTTTATGCCAACAAAAGTAAAAAGTGAACAAAATTTGGAAATCAAGGATAATACTTCTAATTGATTTTTATTTCATCATTTAAATTTTGTGTATGTTGTCTATCTTTCCCTCAAAGACAAAGGGTGCTTTGGCATTTTTAGTGTGGAGGGTCAAGAATTGAAGTACCAATTTTCAACTCCATTCAACCTAGGTACAATGAGGAGAGAAATGACTATTCAAGATCTTTTTACAATAATGAATCCGCTGCGATAAATTAATAGGCTAGTAAAAAAAAAGCTAATTCACTGAACAAATGTTGAGGAAGTATAAATACTAATTAGTAAAATGTAATCTATCATCATATAACATTAAACTAATGTAACCATGTTCATATGAGTAGCTCTCTTAACAATACACTACACTTTGAAAGTGAAAACAATCCAATGAATCTTTAAACTAAATTTAGCGGTCTTATGGTCAATCATATTATGATGACGTGAGACTTTCTACAATAGAGTCTATCTCTTTTGCTTGCTGTTCTAAAATAAAAAATAATCGAAATAACATTATTGAAAATAAACCTTCGTAGAATTTGTAGGTGCATCAAATTAATTATACACCCACTTTTTATGTATTGCACTTTAAATTATTGTCATTCTTTAGCTCATGCAACTTTTGTACTAAATAATTATGTCATTTTAAACACTTTTACTCACTTCCTTTTATTATATAATGCTTCACTTATACTTTCAAATCATACACCTATCGACGTACCCCTTGCACCTTCTTTGAATGCAAGTGCTGGTATATACTAACATATGCATTATAGTCACAACATGAATATACATATACATACAACATAGTACAATGCTAAGAAAAACTGCATTAACCTATCATGATTTAACTATGTAGTGTATAAGTGAAACAAAAACTCTTAATGAGAACCCTCAAAATTCCTAATGGTAGGAACTAAAACATATCACCCACTTCAAATACAACCTATCCCATAGGAACATTTATTATACGTCTTTCTTATCTTAAAGCACTAACTTGCTCAATGACATATTATTATTTATTGAAATGGTGATGAATGTGACACTACTAGCAGCCCAAGTGGCGAAAAGGGCCAGTGGGGACATCCTTGACTACACCTATTCCTCGGGTTTCGGAACGTCATCATCATTGAGGTCCCCCAAAACCCACATTCCCTTGTCGTCCTTCATCATCCCCTTGTTCTTCTCCACCCACCACGCCCCCGGTATCAGACACTCCTCCTTCAGAAAATCACACGACTTATTCACCAGCGCCACGCTTCTTTCCACAGCAACCTCAAATGGCTTCTCCTTCCCCTGCCAACCGGCCACCATGTGAAGCTGCGCCTGCAAATTATGCCAATCGCTCGGATTCTTCGACTCCTTCAGATACGGCGACTTGCGCGTGTCGATCTCCAGCCTCGTCCCAATCTGGGCGTAGTGAAGGACTCTGCTCGGATACCGCGGAATCAAATCAATTTCATTCACCACGTGCAGACTCCGCAGCTGCGGCCACGCATCGAAGCCCCGCTTGAACTCCGGGTTGCCCACTCCCGGCGACCCCACCACGAATGCGGTCACCGGGACGTCCGGTTTCACCTCCGCGACCACGTTCTCCACCATGTCGAATGCGCTGAGCACGGCCAAGGCTGCGCCAGGGCTGTGACCGACAGTTGTGATGCTCACCGTCTCGTCCCTGTACACCTCCAGCAGCCGCCTGATCTCCGCTAGGACTTGGTCCCTTGCGCTCCTTTTCACAAAGGGGGATTTTGGGTCACTGGAAGTGTAGATCACGTACCAGCCGTTCATCACTTTAGGATCCGAATCTTCTTCGTCGTCGCCGTTGTGGCCGAGGTCGTACCAGTGCCGGGCCTTCGCAGGAGGGGTTTTACTAGATTTGGTCAAGAGAGGGGCGATTGAGTGGTGACCAGGGTTTGACACGTCCATCCACTCCAGGTCGCGGATGGTGCCCCTCCATGCGACCACGATGTCTCGCCTCCCCAGCCGTTGCTTCCCCCGGTCCGTTGCCACTGCCACGTAGCCGATCCAGTTGGACTCTTTGCTCCACGCCTCTCTGGACCGGGACTTGACGAGGACGGCACCCGGGACGTCCACGCTGGCAGTGGCGTAGAGGAAGCGTGTGACCTGATAATCCCATTGCTGGTCGCCTGGCTCGGCGAGGGCAACCTTGTGAAAGAAGTCATTTTTGCCGTATCTGCTGCTTCCGCAGTATTTGGAATGGGGGTCGCTGACGAAGGCGTCGTAGGTGGCCTGGATGAGGTCGCCGTAGAGGAGAAGGGATTGGCGGAGGCCAAGATGAGGGGGATCGAGCATTCCCTCCCAGCTGTTGCTGCCGTGGATGGATCTCCATTCTTCCGCGATGCTCTCTCCTGACATCGCTCCTGAAATTAGAGTACATCAATCTACATTCTTTTTAAGGGTTTCGCGATGTAAATAGTATTCCTAGTGAGCCCCCACGTCAACTGTTTGGGTATCTTCGTCCCCGGTAAAATTGTCGGGCCTTCTTCCACAACTGGAGCAGGTGGGACTTTCCGTCGCTCACGCGTAAGTTTGGTGGCCGTCTCGCAGTTTTTAACCATTTTTTATTGTAAAATACAATTCGAACATTTTGGACAATTTTGTCTATGCATTTTTAGAAAACCTGTTAAAAGATTATACAATATAAATGTAGGTCAGAAAATGTCCAACTTTAAATCAATAAGTCAACTTCGATTCCTGCCATGGAGAGAGACGACATTCATTCCTAGTGAAAGGGCCATTTTAAAGAGAAGGCTCGCCGCCCTAGGTCACCCATCCAATTTGTTTTTGTTTTTTTATCTTCAAATTCGTGAGTGGACAAACCTTTTTATCTAAATATATTTAAAAGTACAAAACATTATGGAGAGTTGTATATTGCAAAAATAAAAATAATAATTTCCAATAGTCCCGCTAAAAACAACAATTATATTAAGGGTGTTTATCTTCATATTGCATTTCATATTTGTTTATATACTAGCATTTTTATTAGTTCATGTCGAATGGTATGATACTATAGCATCTAAGTGGATGTTATTTCAAATTAACTTTTGACCAATCTAAGTGCTTTATTTAAACTATTGTAACCTATTTGATAATATATTTGTATTTATATGGAAAATTATTAAACACCAATTTTTCATAGTTGGACACTTTGACTCTTGGATTTTCTGAGTTTGATGTCTTTTCATCCACTACATAAAAATCTCATAAAATCTTTTGTCTTGTGGACGAGAAACGTTAAAAGCATAAATTATATAATATTAAATTTTGACTTGGATAGTGTGGACTCAAATTGTAAAAGATCAATTTCATATTATAAAGTGGGCAAAAAGGACAGGGAGAGATAAGACAAAAAGCCAGGAAGGGTAGTCGAAGAGTCACAACTGTGAAGATAAAAGGAGATGAGACTCATTCCTTGGGATATGTTGGATTTATGATTCAGTTTCAGTTTTCTCTCTTGTGAGAGTTATTTAGAAAGAGCTTTCAATTAGTATGAGAACGTAGCCCCTCATGCAAACAAATAGTGGATGCAAACCCATTGTCCTTGGAGAAGTCACATCAAGTGTCTCGCATGTGCTTACAAGTTCTTTTCTTAAGTTTTCCAATCTGACTGTAAATCTATTTTTAGGATTGGATTTTTAATGCTAGTTATTGTATTGTTGTTGTATAATGCAATACTATGCTTTAAGGATATTGTATGAGAGTTTATTGGTTTAATACTGTTGGTTTGTAACACATTTTATATGCTTGAATATTGAATACTATTATGAGAAAGAATGGGTTAATATCTTATGGTAAATCTACTGGGTTTCTATTATTTTTCGTAATACATCTACTTATATTCAAGTGTTGAATATCAGTTTGAGGAAACAACTAGATAAATATCAATTGGGTTATTTCTTATGGTTTATATTGTTGGTTATTTACAATACAATTTCATATGTTTATGATCTAAATGTTATTCTAAGGAAAAATTGAGCAAATATTTGGTTTGAGACATTTCGGTGGTATCAAAGCTAAGTATCCTGCCATCCTGTGGAGTAACATCAAAGCAATTCTTCCTGCCAACCTGTGAGACTTTATAAGGATTGCTAGCGAGCAGGTTGAAGAAATGTTGAACTTAGCCACTCCAAGATGAGAATTTTGATGGTCATTGAATGAGACGTTTATCTCTTTTGATCTTCCTTGAATGATGATAATCAATTTTGGTATTTAAATTTAGAGGTACGAAAATAAATTATCTCAGGTTAATGAATTACACTCCTAAGGCTCTCATCCTTGGGTGTTAAGTGAAAGGAACATTTACATTTCAAAGTAACAATGCTTACAGATTGTGTGTATCGATGAAGTCCTTTCTACAGGAGAATCATATTGCAAGCATGTTGATGTTGAAGATTCTAAATTGCATATAAGTTTTAGGGCAAGAACTCGTACAAAGTGAAGACCATGTTGTTCATCTTAGTGCAGTCAAAAACACTTTGATAGAGTCGGTATTAAAACACTGTGGGAGGGTCTCAAACCAACTATTTCATATCTTCCACCCAAACATCTTTGGTTGGTTGAAGATGCTTTGAAGCTCGTGCTGGACAGAAAAGGAGGAGTGGGGAGCCCTTCACCATACATCCAATAGAAGTTGCTAATATTCTTGGTGAACTTGAATTAGAATGGGAATCAATTGTGGCGGGTCTATTACATGACATTGTGGAAGACAATAATGTTGTCAATTTTGAAAGAATAGAAGATGAGTTTGGTCCAGTTGTTTGCAAGATTGTAGAAGGGGACAAATATTCAAGAAGTAATTTATCAAGTTGCAATTAACATTCTCGTGAATGAAGTTTGTGCGCATCTTCATCAACTTGACTCCATGAAAGTATTTTGCATTATTAATCGTTGTCGAATAACATCAAATATTGATAGGACCTGACCATTGTATGAAGAGACTATTTGAAATGTCCCTTTTCTAATTTTGTATGATATTTCCAATCTTTAATCAGATCTTTAAGAGCAAACAACTAATATCACAAAGATCCTCCAAATTTCTCAAGAAACCCCAAATCGGGTATGCCAAAAATGGTGCCAAAAGCTTCACAGCTTCACCTATTATTAATAAATCTGAAAATGGCCATTTTTACAAATTTTTCAGCAGCATAACAGCCTACAAAATGACATTTCTAGATCTATATAGCCTTTACACAACAGCTCACAAATGCAGGACAAAAACTATGCTCATCGGGCTCCCGAAATTAACACAAAAATGCCCGAAAACACCACAAAAACACTAATAAACTATCTCAGAAGTTTAATCACGTCCCAATACATATATTTAGCTCTATTTTAACAGCTTAAAGTCTGAAATACAGCAACAACCAAAACTGATATGAAATGCTCAACTAAAAACACCAAACTCATGCAAAAAACACACCCAAAAACCCACAAATCTACACTGTTCAGCACAAAGGCAAACTCTGTATGAGCATGCACATGGAATGGCTTCAAACTCTCGTCCTTAGCCTTCCTGGAAACCTGCAAACTCCCGTTTTTGGGTCTCCCTGGAAACCTGCAAACTCCCGTTCTTGGGTCTCCTTCTCCACAGGTTTGGCAGCCTCTGAAGAATAACAAAGAATGAGCAAAAATCAAGTTCTCCTCCCTGCCCAAAATGCCTCCAAACCCCTTAAAAGAGGCCATAACCATAACTCATGTCCAAGAGAGGTTAATGAAACATATTTTAATAATAATTTCATTTATTAGTCCAACGGTTTCCAAAGATTAACCCCCCTTTTTCCAAAACTTCACTTTCTTGGGTCTGCCTGTCTTAGCAAAGATTATTATTTTTTTATTATTTGAAAAGGGGACATGACAAGTCCTCCCCTCCCCAAACATTGCTTGTCCTCAAGCAATGGCTGAACAATAAACCAATCAATCCACCTGGATCCCAAATGTAGTCATGAACTATACTACTACCAATTAACACAGGCTCCTGCAATATCCTCTGCAATATGACCAAGAGGAATCCATAATCAAACTGACAATTATAGCTCAACCAAACTCCAAAATCACCACCACCATAGTCAAAAACCCATGAGACACAAACTCTTAGAACATCAGAACCCAAGTAAAGTGGAAAAATCAAACTGCCAACACAATAAATACCATCAACGCATCCCACTGGCCTATACGAAATGTACAATCCAACTCTGCAACAATGGTGAATGCTCTCATATGAAACTATACCAAGTATGGAGAATCCACACACTGTACAACTCCTGCAATCAACACAACTCTGTAGATCATCGGCCACTATCTCATAACCATAACTCCCATGCACCCCTGATGGTGAAAAGCCATCACAAGATGAACAACAAGAAATGGAACCCAAACCAAATTTTCCTACCATCAACTCCTCAACACAAGGATCAATTGCTAATTGATGTACATACCCTGCTGAAGCATCACTCCAAAACTCCTGCTCTAAGTCATGTATTATCAAGCTATCAACTGTAGGACCTATCACCATGTCGTGCCCATCACAACTCTCATCCCGAGGCATCAAACTATTCCATAAATGATGATAAGCAATAGGAACCAAAGTACATCTCTGTATCATAATCTCATTAACATGGTCATCAAAGGTAAATTGATGAGTGTACCTCACAGTGTAATGCCGATAGAATGCGCCAATCTCAGTCAGTGGCTTAGACTGTAATCCAGATGAAACTAACTGCAATTGATCATTAACCATGTTGGAATTGACTACTATCTCTGAAGATATCACCAAGGGAGTAGTATTACTAGTAGGAACCATGCCAACTGTCGACTCACCAACATCACACATGCTCTTTGATACATCTCTAGTCTCTGTGCCATCAGTACTAGAGGCCACCACCGTGTCAGGCATACAACAATCTGCTACAAAACTCAACTCAACTGAACCTGACTCTAGTGGGAATGAACCTGATATGCCAATGTTAGTATCAAGGATGGATGCATCCCCATCTCCACTGTCTCTGAAAATCTCGGCCATGGACATCCTCGGATCACCAAACACCATAGCTTGTGACTGTATAGAATCAGGTAAAGACTGTAGCCACTCTAACTCCATGGTCGCCTTAGCCAAATGAAACTGTGACTCCTTGAAAGCCAACTGTGTACTCTCAAGAATCTCAGAAGTCACCTCAAGTTGCTCAGTAAGCTCACTCACCTCATCTTCCTTGGCCAACAATGCATCATATGTTGTACTGCCCCACTCCATAAGATAATCTCTGTCAGCTACCAACTGCATATAATTCTGTCTCAAAATCTGAATAGCCTCCCATAAAGAGTGGATCTCTGTCAAGGAAAGATAACTACCTTCCTGCTCATCACTAGTAGGAGAACCCCATCCATAAACTGCTAACAACTGACGAGCAACATCAAAATGCTGGCAAGTGATAGCAATGTCTCGGTCACTAACTCTTAACTGATTAGGCACATGATGGCACTGGCTTGACTGTCTCCTACAAACCTCCTCTGATGCACTGTCTAAAGGAGTATCCTCAAAGTCCCTAGTCTCTAGAGTATTACAATCCATACCCTGTGAATTAAATCTAAAGCTCATATCAACATACGGAGTATCAAAAACATTAGCACTGCTGTCCAACTCCTCTGTACCCAAGGAAACTAAGTCTTCAAAACTGCCCACTACATCCTCCTGGATGTCATCAATGCCAATATGATCTTGGGACTCATCTGTACACACTGTCAAATATGAAATATCATCAACACATTCCAGCAAGTATGGTCGACTAGATATATGAACAAAGCCCAACACCGGTGTATAAAAACTAATACAAACATCGGATAAGCTCCTGGCACAAGAAAAGACAACACCGTGCAATCTGCTAATCAAATCCATGGTAGCACCCAAACAATCACTGCTACCAAAAAGTGTTAATGATTTACAGTCAACTGAACCCCAAATGCCAATATAAGAATCTCGAGTCCATATCTGTAAACTAGAATTAGCTGGTAACTCAAGCAAAATCCTGACTTGAGTAATATGACCAATACCAACTAACTCCACATACCTGTCATGATGAGATAATGTAGTGGCAATACTGTCTTCACACACCTTCAGCTGGCGGGATAAATCATGTGAAGTACTACTAGCCTCAACCTCATGTGACGAAGCATCTAACTGTGCCTGGTACTCTCTCTCAGAAAAGTCATGAATGCTCAATGTCTGCTCATCTACACCAGGTATCTCACCATCATGCACAACAACATCCTCATAATCATCATCCTTGAGGTCAAATCTATCTATCACTCTTTGACTAAAATCATCAAATGTAGTTACCTGATCATGACCTTGAGTAGTCATTCCATGATACCACCAATCATAGGCTGCATCTTCCAAGTGTAGACTTGCAATTTGAACAACATCACTCTCCTTCATGGGGTTAAGTGTGAAGAAGGTCTGTAATTTTTGTAGCCATGCTCTAGCTGAAATTTTATTTGTTCCATCAAAAGTAGGTGCTATAAACTTGCTTATTTTATTTTTGAGCTCTCTTCCACTTATGTCATGCTCCCTTCTGTACTCTTTCTTGGGCATCAAAGTGTTCATCATATCCACATATTCTCTAAAAGGAACTGAACTATGAAAGTCATCATCTAAGCCATTATAAGTAGCTCTTAATGTAATCAAGTTACCTGTAACCTCTTCCATAGGATTAATGGCTGAATTTGGTACTGGTGGCTCATCTGCAGGCAAGAAAATAGTTTTGGTTGATTTAGATGGTGTGGATTTCAGATTTCTTGGCTCCTCTGAAGTGCTCCCTTTCTCATTAATAGATGCAACCCCTTGTAGTTTTTCTGTCAATATTCGCAAAGCCTCTCTAGTTTCTGCCAAACTATCCACTGTTTGCTTCTGAGTATTTTGGATGTCTTGGAAGAATTTCTTTGCCATCTCATCTAGATCAGCCATACTTTTCCCTTCCTTGGATTTTGTACTTTTACTTTCAACTGGAGGTTTGATCAAAATTTCTTTATTCTTTTCTCGCTGCAAATATCTTTTTTCTCTTTCACTTAGTTGCATGCAACCATAAATTTTGACATGCAGCTGATTAGAAGCAACATGTAACCACCAAATTCACCAAGAACTAACATGCATATGATTAGAAGTAGAATGCAACCATAAATTTTGATATGCAAGATTTGGGTAGTTATCAAAACTGACATGCAAGATCTGGGTAGTTGTCAAAACTAGCATGCAAGATCTGGGTAGTTGTCAAAACTGACATGCAAGATCTGGGTAGTTGTCAGAACTGACATGCAAACTTCTACAACCACCAAATTCACCAAGAACTAACATGAAAATGATTAGAAGTAGAATGTAACCATAAATTTTAACATGCATCTGATTAGAAGAAACATGCAACCATAAATTATGACATGCAAAATCTGGGTAGTTGTCAAAACTGACATGCAAGATCTGGGTAGTTGTCAAAACTGACCTGCAACTTCTACAAACCCTCAGGCTGGCAAGATCATGGCTCTGATACCACTGAAATGTCCCTTTTCTAATTTTGTATGATATTTCCAATATTTAATCAGATTTTTAAGAGCAAACAACTAATATCACAAAGATCCTCCAAATTTCTCAAGAAACCCCAAATCGGGTATGCCAGAAATGGTGCCAAAAGCTTCACAGCTTCACCTATTATTAATAAATCTGAAAATGGTCATTTTTACAGATTTTTCAGCAGCATAACAGCCTACAAAATGACATTTTCAGATCTATATAGCCTTTACACAACAGCTCACAAATGCAGGACAAAAACTATGCTCATCGGGCTCCCGAAATTAACACAAAAATGCCCGGAAACACCACAAAAACACTAATAAACTATCTCAGAAGTTTAATCACGTCCCAATACATATATTCAGCTCTATTTTAACAGCTTAAAGTTTGAAATACAGTAGCAACCAAAACTGATATGAAATGCTCAACTAAAAACACCAAACTCATGCAAAAAACACACCCAAAAACCCACAAATCTACACTGTTCAGCACAAAGGCAAACTCTGTATGAGCATGCACATGGAATGGCTTCAAACTCCCGTCCTTAGCCTTCCTAGAAACTTGCAAACTCCCGTTCTTGGGTCTCCCTGGAAACCTGCAAACTCCCGTTCTTGGGTCTCCTTCTCCATAGGTTTGGCAGCCTCTGAAGAATAACAAAGAATGAGCAAAAATCAAGTTCTCCTCCCTGCCCAAAATGCCTCCAAACTCCTTAAAAGAGGCCATAACCATAACTCACGTCCAAGAGAGGTTAATGAAACATATTTTAATAATAATTTCATTTATTAGTCCAACGGTTTCCAAAGATTAACCCCCCTTTTTCCGAAACTTCACTTTCTTGGGCCTGCCTGTCTTAGCAAAGATTATTATTTTTTTATTATTTGAAAAGGGGACATGACACTATTGATGTAAATAAGTATTCACTATTTACACTTTACTTATGTTCACTTAGGTTAATGCATTATTTTATTATTTATTAGTTTGACGCCTAGGAGTTTGAGTACTCTTATGAGTTGTCATGTTGACAACACAGAAGTAAGCAACTCTAATTTAGCACATGGTGTCTACAACACTAGAGTTTGCATAATTAACTGAGTTGTCATGTTGACAATATAGTTATTCGCACTCTTAATTAAGCACATGGTGTCTACAACATAATTTTACGTGGCACACCTTTGTAAGCTTATCCTCTCATCATCGCACTAACTCCTATGCTTAATGGAGGATAATCCACACTTGGTGGACATGTGCTTAATTGTGAGGGTTATCATATTGTTAACTCCTAGACATTCTAGAAGCATTGCAGAGGCCTTTATATTTAGGCACTCCTAGTGTGTATGTACATCAATTGAATATCATATTGTTATTATGATCATACTTTAGTCTATTCAGTGCTTGTGCTTGAGTTCCTTGATCTTGGGTGAGTTTTCCCTAAGGAAAATTCTTACATGGTATTAGAGCTAAGGAAATTTCTCTTCACATAACCATTGGAGACCATTTTTTTGCTTCACCTCTCGGAGGACCTTGACTGAAATTCGTAGTATCGCAATCATTGGGAGCATTTAGAGCCAAAGTGGACCTCACCATTGCATCTAGAATGTCAATTCGGTGAAATTTGACTATAAATACGCCTACCCTAGGCCATAGTCGAATTTGAGGCAAATTTTTTTACAAACTGACACCCGAAGGCCCGATTTGCAAATTTGGTATGATCATTTATTGTATCTGCAAATTTATTTTCCAGATCGGTATTTTATTTTCTCTGTAATTTTTGTCAAAAATTCTCTACAATTTTTCAGAGAATTTTTTTACAGGACACTGAGTGGTTAATTCCTAGCTCTCGCGTGCAATATTCCATCACAGAATATTCTTTGGCATATTCCAAATCTGGCTAGCACACATTCCACTGGCAAGCACAATACTGGCCGAATATTCCAGCATCCTCAAACTAGAGACAACCTTCACACAATCAGTGGCTTGCTTGTTATTTATTCATTGTGGGTTCTTAGTTTTAAACACCGCAAAAGTCCTCTACACCGGCAATGTGGGACTAAAAGTCCTGCTAGACTTTCTTCACCGTTGTCGCATAAAGGACTTCCCAGCATCGCAAACCTTTACTAGTGACATAAACCCTATTGACGATAGTAAAGCTCCCGAGTCAACTATTTTACAACAGTTTGCAGTTGTCGTCGCCACAAAACCCCTCTTGACCACTGGTGTCAACACATTCGGGCACCGTCGACGACAACCCTCCCTCTAATGAGTGTTTATCCTTCTACCACATGGTTTGTTCAAAAAAATGCCACACAACATTTATCAGCCATGCCGATTCAGCGCCCATGAAGCAACCCGAACACGAGGTGTCTGATAGAGTTCTAGTGACCGCCACGTGCAACTTGCCACCTCAACTGAGTGACATGTCAACTTTAAGACACCTCTGCGACCACGTCACTGCAAGCGTACACCACCTCAGTGCCATGCAGGACCGGCCACATCAGCCTGTTGGACGTTCATACAACTGACACCACTATCAGATCACCAGGTGGCCTTTTTTTGCTAACGTCAGCCAATCACGAGCCTAAATTTGACAACCATCTGAACATCATCCGTAGGCCAATTTTCACTACCATGATGTTCGTTTAGATGTCAAATTTAACATGTTATTTTTTTACCCAAACCCCTCTACAGATTCAGTTTTGATTTAACAATTCGACTTTGGGAGGCCATAACTCAATCATCTAGACTCTAAATCAAGTGTGATTTTTTTATTTTGTATAAAATTTCGTGAACTTTTCAATGGTGCTATTCTTTTCTACTTCTGGCACAGGTATTTGTCAAAAATTGCATTTTTCGATGACTGTACCTATTCAATTCTACATTTCACAACTTCAAACGCTCCTTACAGGCTCATCTGGACACATTTCCAGGTTCCATTTTTTTTAAAGTGCTTAATTTTTTGTCTACTTTCTAGATCTACAATTAGATTATAGGGTTGTGTAGACAAAAATATCACTTTCAAAATTAGGTCCATTTTTGCATTATATTGCTTTGATTACTCTTCAAAATTGTTGTACATCTAAGCTATAGTGCTTAGTTCCAAATTTGAACCTCAAAAGGCAATTATAAATAACAAAATCAGATGTCCACTTTGTACATTTTGACAAGTGGCCTATTATAAACGCACTACATATAAAGTGTCAAAAGCATAATTTTTTTTTGGGTGGGGGGGGAAGGGGTTTGATTGAGTGATTAGCGGGGGGGGGGGGGGGGGGGGGGGGCGGGGGAGGGGGAGTCTTGTGTTCTTGTGTCTCTCTTTTGTGCTCTTTTAATTTTCTACACCATGGGTTCACCTAAAACTCCACTTCTAACTTCACACAATTATACTACATGGAAAGATATTGTATGGAGTAAATTAATGGAAAAAGGTTTAAATCTATATGTTGATGGTACAATTACAAAACCCACTGATGCTACAACACTAGTTGATTAGCAAATCAAAGGCAATCAGGTTTTAGGAATTATTCAGAGTTGTGTTCATAGAGATCTCTTCTTCTACACTTCTAGCTTTAAGGAAGCCAAGGGTGCTTCAGACAAACTTGAAGGGTTGTATGGTAAGGTGGATGAGGAAAAGGGATTCCAAATTGAGGATGACCTATTTCTCTTGGATCCTAAGAATTTCAACACAATTCTAGACTATATCAACAAAGCCAATGAATTGAGAGAACTACTTAAAGATTGTGATATATAATCCCATGAAGGATGATCGATTGATTCATCACATCTTGAAGAGACTACCTTCAGAGTATGCATCTTTTGTTTCAAGTTACAACACTCACAAGTTGACCATGGGAAGTGCCTTCACTAAGCTTACATTTCATGCATTTGCAAAAATGTTGATGTTGGAACAATCCAAGTTGATAGATATGGGAATTCTCAAGTTGTCACAGACCAAAGCATTGGTGGCTAGCAATGAGAACCAATCAAATCAAGGCATAAAAATTTCTACCAACAGCAAGAAAAAACAATGGAAGCAAAAATCACAATTAGAGACACAACAATCTACCTCCTCGTAGCAAGGCAATTCTTCTTCCAACAAGAAGGGAAACAATGATAAGAAGGATAAACTGTTTTGTGCATATTGCAAGAAACCAAATCATGATGAGCATCATTGCAAGACTAAGAGAATCAATGAGTTGGAAAACTTATTTAGGAAGAACAAAATCAATGTGCCAAATACTTCCAAGGATTCAACTCCATCCACTTCAAAGGAAAAAGGGAAAGCAATTATGACTAGTTCAAGTTCTTCAAGGTAATAGATTCTTGACTTAGGTGCCTCATATCATATGGGTTCTTCAAAAGGGAACTTTTCTTCATTGAAGCGTTCTAAGGTACCTCACATCTTTGTAGGGGATGATACAAAAATGGAAGTTGAAGGGAAATGACAAGTTGAGATGGAAAATGGGGAGTTCAAAGAAGTTCTTTATGTTCCCAACCTTAGCTCTAATCTCCTTTCAATCTACTAAATCACTCACTATGGAGATGGCAATAAAGTTGAGTTCCTTCTTGATTCAGTCATGGTGCAAAATCTTAAAGATGATTCATTGGTTGCAGTGGGTAAAGTCAATCATGAAAAAAGGTTTTATTCCTTCTCCCACTTTGCGCGTAAGTCTTCTTCACATGCCTTGTTGACTCAATCTCAATCACAAAGTAAATTATGGCATGAGTGGGATGGTCATCTTGTCTTCCCTTAGTCCATCAACTTTTCTCAAACAATATGGTCAAAAGTCTACTTACAATCAACTTTTCTAGGGGTGAATGTTCAAATTGTTCCATGGATATGCATCTAGAAGAGAAGATTGATAAAGGGAAGTCTTGGAGAGCATCAGTTGCTCTTGAGTTGGTTCACACAGTTCTAGCAGGTCCTTTTAAAGTGACATCAGTTAGCAAGGGTCACTACATCCTCACTTTCATTGATGACTTTTCATGCTAGACATGGGTCTACTTTCTTGATCACAAGAATGAAGTGTTTGATAAGTTTCTATCCTTCAAGAGTCATGTTGAAAAGAAATCAAGGAAAGCCATCAAGGTTCTTCACATGGACAATGAAAGCAGATATGTGAACTCAAGACTTAGAGACTTTTGTGAACTTGAGGGTATTGATCTTTAGAATCCAATAGCATTTAGTATGCAAAAGACAAGTGTTGCAACAATGAGGATTACAACTCTTAAGTCAATGGCAAGTTGTATGATTCAAGCCAAGTCTCTTGATCCATCACTTGAAGTCGAAGCTATAACTAGTGCCAATCACATACTTAATAGGTCTCCTCATAATGCCTTAGATGGAAAAACTTCTTATAAGGCATGGTGCGAAAGAAAACTAGTTGTGAAACACTTCAAAGCTTTTGGTTGTCCAGCATGGGCACACATATCTTCAAGGGAATGCAAGGCACCACCACTAAGGCCTTGTACTTTCATCAGATATGAAGACAATGTTAAGGCATATAGACTTATGGATCCCGAGACTCATGAGATTTTTATAGAGAGGAATGTTCACTTTGAGAAATGTTCCCCTAGCTTATCCTCTAATCCTCTCCATACTTCATACATTGTGGAAACTGATAGTGATAGTAATGATAGTGATTCGACAGATTCATATATGCGGGATCCTATTGATAGATGTAGAACAAGGTCCCCATCTTAGCACATCCCACATGCATACATTGCTATAGTGGTAGGAGCATGTAATCCAGTATAGTTGGGTACACCTTGTCTTTTAGTTCCAGCAATATCAGGGGATGACTACATAACATATATTTTAGGTTTATTTGTGGAGTCATACATAGCAGATTTGGGAGACATCTTTGATGATATACGTCTTCTTTTTGATGAAGAAAATCCTTCTTCAGTTGTTGCAAGGGCTCACTTTGACCCTCCTGTCCATTCTCTACATGATCGGTCTTACCAGGTTGATATGATTGTGGATCCTTATGTACAGCAATTGCAGGAGGTCTCTTTATCATTTGAGGAGATAGTTAGTTCTTTAGGATATGTTCTACATCCATCCTTGCTAGATCCAACATTGTTCTTTTCAGCAGTATTGGAAGGGGCGACAATCAGTATTGACACAAGGACAGCTGAGTAGGTTTCAGAGACACCATTCATCATCGGGATTCTTTGTACACATTGGGGAAGCATCTCATATGTACCTATGATATTGTTTCTTCCAAAGGGGAGGAACATTATTCAGTAGTCATGGATCAACTTCTACATTGGAGCAGCTATCATTGATTGACATTCTTCATTTAGGTGGGGACTGCCTTGTCGCCTTTCTTCTACTTCTTCTCTTTATAGGGGGGGTTTTTTCCTCTTTTGGGATTGTGTTCTTCTCATACTTCTCTATTGTATATACTTGATGTATGTTGTAATGGGGGGGTCTTGATTACTCCATCCATCCATGCATCTTATTTTTTCATCTCTCTTTTTGGAGGAGGGTTTTTCCCATTAGGTTTTCCCTCTTTCTCCACTTTATGAGAGATTTCATTGTCTTTTGTAAATGGGTACCTAACATGGCCTAGTAGTCTGGACCCATCTTGCAGCTTTTGTAAGCTTAAGTGCATTCCCCTAAGTTGCACTTAAGGGGGGGTGTTGGTGTAAATAAGTATTCAGTATTTACACTTTACTTAAGTTAACTTAGGTCAATGCATTATTTTATTATTTATTAGTTTGACACCTAGGATTTTGTGTACTCTTATGAGTTGTCATGTTCACAACATAGAAGTAAGCAACTCTAATTTAGCACATGGTGTCTACAACACTAGAGTTTGCATAATTAACTGATTTGTCATGACAACACAGTTATTCACACTCTTAATTAAGCACATGGTGTCTACAACATAATTTTATGTGACACACCATTGTAGGCCTATCCTCTCATCATCACACTAACTCATGTGCTTAATATAGGATAATCCACACTTGGTGGACATGTGCTTAGTTGTGAGGCTTATCATATTGCTAACACCTAGGCATTCTAGAAGCATCCTAGAGGCCTTTATATTCAGGCACTCTTAGTGTATATGTACATCAATTGAATATCATATTGTTATGATCATACTTTGGTCCATTCTATGTTTATTCTTGAGTTCCTTGATCTTGGGTGATTTTTCCCCAAGGCAAATTCTTACAGAGACGTAAATTGATTGTTCGAGTTTTTTCGTAAATGATGAAAGAGTGGTAATTCCAAGAGCATATGTTATTGTGACCTTTGGCATTACCAAAGGGGAGTTTATATGTGTGTGTTATTGTGTTTCAAAATAGTTGGTGTAATATTAGATGGTGTCGTGAATAAAAGTTGTGGTTACAACAACTAGAGGCTTTCAACTATCATTCTAGAAATAGAGATAACAAGTAGAGTCGAGGCCCATATTTTTCATCCACCAACAAAAAATTAAAGTTGGTGGTAGTATACAAGGATTTTTACTTGTATCATAAATTATTCTCAAGGCTCAAGCAATATACTGTATCAATCAAATTTTAATGTCATGGGTTGCTACTTAGTCGAAGCTATGGTTGAAGATGATGCAGGAGCATCTTGGGTTTGCTTGCAATCCTACATGATTGGAAGGATTTTGGTTAAGTGTTGTAGAGCTTGGCAGATATTGGTGTTCGACATACATTGGGAGCTCGGCATGGTCTGGGAACTCGGCATGGTCTATGGAGCTCAGCATGGTCTTGGAGCTTGGCATGGTCTTAGGTTACTCGGAATGGTCCTTGGTTTCTTAGTGTGGTCTGGTTGCTTGGCATGGTCTTGGGACTCGACATGGTCTTTGGTTACTCGGCTTGGTCTTTGGTTGGTCGGCATGGTCTGGGAGGAGCTTGGTCTTGCTTAGGAATTTGGTGCTTGTTGCAAGCCATATAAGTGATTTTTCACAATGATTTAGAGAATGAAAATTTCAGAGATTGAAGAGGGCTTAGAGTACTAACTATGGTTCGAAGCTTGAGTTCTAATTCATTCGGAGCTAGGAGATATCACAATTTTACTAAGACATCAATTTTGGGCATTTAATTGTTGTTGTTGGCCGACTTGTGGCATTTAATTTATGTATTTGTATTTAATTTGTGTTCTAGGCTAACTTGTGGCTTAGATTGGTATAAGTAGGGGTTGGGGGGAAGTCTTTAGTCATTATTCATCCATTGTGGAGAAGTGGACGAGCTTGGAAGAGTGAATTTGGAGAAGAGCTAGTAGATGTGGCTTGGAAAACAAGGAGATTGCTTGGTGGGCTTGTGAGCACAAGTTGAGATCTTCCTTGAGGGATTCTACTAGAGTGTGGAACTGGACTAGCTAGGGTTTGATTTGGATCTTGAGCGGTCTTGCAGAACTATTACTTGCTTTGTATTTGGTCGTAACCGGGAAGGCCTTATAGCCCGACACATTGCATGTAATCAGTTATATTATATGAATATATTATTGTAATTTGGTATCAGATCTTGCATTGTTATTTCTTGTTGTTGTGTTTTTGCTACATGGTTATTTGCTTGGGGCTAGGACATCTCCTTTAGGGATTCTCCTACCTTGCGCTGCATCAGAAGATTACATTGAGGAGTGAGCAATGAGCTTACTAGAATTAGGAGTTGCTTCCTTTCACCATACTTCGACACTATTATGAATTTAGTAGGAGTGGACACAATAGTATAATCACTTTGACACATGGGTGGTCATTGCAAAGAAATTTTTGAGTATATGTATCTGAGTCCTATAATCAAACAATGGTTTGAAACGGTTCGAAGTGGTTCATCTTGCAGGTTCAGCACGGAAGTCCAGTGATTCAAAGATCAAAGGTTCAAAATTCAAACCTTGTGTTGCAGATTCTAAATGTCAGGTTTCAGATTGAGATTCAAATTCCCAACATGGAAATTTGAGTGCCATTATTTGATCCATAAGCATGAGGTTGGAGGTTCAAGGTTTGACACAATGTTGTGGTTCAAATTCAGTGAATTCATGGCCAGTTCAGAAATGCAGTTTGTGAGTTCACAAGTCCAAAAGATCAAATGTTTCAAATGTAAAAGTAATGGTTCAAATTCATTTCAGAAATTCAGTGACTTAGAAAGTTTAGGTTCGAAGGTTAAGTTCAATAACTTAACTAGCACTAGTTGGTCTAGAAGGGATTCACAAGTTTGATGTGTAAGGTTCAGGTATACATATTTAGGCTTAGTGTTTCTGGTAATCCAACGACTCTATTTCAAAAGCCTTAAAGTTCAAATCCAAATTTAAGGGTCAAAAAGCCCTTCGATTATTGAAATATCACAGTCAACCCCGTGAAGGTGGGATTATCAAAGGCATCAAGTTCACACATGGATCTACATCACCAGAAATTTATCATTTCCCTTTTTGAATATTGTCAAAACATGACTCCCTTTAATGAAGAGTCTCCATTTATAGAGATCTTTCATCGAGAGATAAAGAGACAGATTTGAAAGTTAAATGCTTATGATTCATGAATTAAAGGAATGAATTAGAAAGTTGGATGGATAAATGAGAATCCTAACTAATGAATGGATTTGAAGCTACATGGATGACATACTCAGAATGTGTTAGCAAGCTCTTATAATGGACAAAGATTCATTAAAACATTGGAGTCACTGTGGGTATATGGAGTGATAATCATCAAATTATCAGAAGAATGAAAAGTTAGTTCATGCTTATAACAAATGTATATTCTTAAGAAGCATGGTCAAAATGGGAAGCCACTTGAGTCAATGCTAATCGAAAGAAATTGAGGGCATGTTCTTGTTTGGGATATAGTTATCTCGACTCATGCTCGGTCTGAGATGACATTAATGGGATTATTAATTATCTTCCTCGGCAAATTGAGGTCATCTTCACTATTAGAAACCGAAAGTTGTCATGTCGCGATTAGTTTGTGGTTTTTCACTAATTTTTCGAGCCTATTCAGTGCAATCACCAAATCAAATGCCTCAACTCAAACACATGTACTCAGATTGGATTCTTTAAGGAGAGTGTTGGATCTATATTTATACATGAATGCATCAACACTGCTGTGATGACAGTCACTGACACCAGATAGTGAGGGGGTGATGGCATGTTGTTGAACGAGATGTTGAACATTTTCTCATTAGTGGGTAACTGTCCATGATCTTTTGTGTTTCAAACTCCCATTAACATGTGTCAAGAATTGCAGATGTCGTGTTTATAGTCCATATACTCGAGTCGAGTCTTAGATTCTCAGTATCGAGTGTCATCAGTAATAATGTGATGGAGAAAGACATGATACTCCTCACGGGATATCTTTCCAAATTAATTCATACTACAGAGAAGAGTAGTGGTGGCAGGAGCATAAAACCCACAGAAAAACATCTACCAACTGCCCTGCGTTAACCTTGAAAGGAATCATGATAACTGTCTGTCATACTATCTATGAGTATTCATGGGTTTGGAATGAAGCCATATAGTAACTGGTAAAAGATCAAAGGCAGGTGTTGGGCATCCACCCAATAGGAGGTTGGCAAACTCTTATATGATTAGAGGATTGTTCGAATGAGATGTCTGCATATGCATTCAGATTAGCTTGCATAGATCACACACATGGAGACTCGAAACCGCAGCATCCAGTTAGAAGGTGACAGTATTTCCTAACAAAAACCATGCTCTATCTAATCGACGAACTTGATATCCAATACAAAGGATTGTCGTGAAGTGTTTGACATAATGTCCGTTGATTACCATATCCATTCCATAGCATGAGTTTCACACAATCAGCGCATTTGACATAAGGAAGACCCAAAATGATGTGATCTAGTCATGAGGCCAAGTGTCAAATTGAAATATAGAGGCATGGAAAATGCATTTGAATTATTTCATAGACTCCCACAATAGAAACCCGATATATATATTCATAAAGAATTAGAAGGATTGGAGAATTGACTCCCAATTTTTTTTTTAAGACACATGTTGGTCTTTAACTGGAAGTCTTAAATGTCATCGTATGAAATACTACACCCAATATATTGAGAAGGAAAACAAATTCAAAGAATACGAGAGTTGGTTGTCATAACTGAAAAGTAAGTTATCGGGAAATGACCAAGTGTTAAATAGGCCAAAGAACGACAGAGTCAGGGTTCCAATTTTTTTCCAATTTTTTGAGTCCTTCCGAGGGAGAGAAAGTAGACTTTGGGGCTATAAGAAAGCAAAGCTTATATTTTTCTGGACTTTGTGTTAGTAAAAGGGGGGAAAAAAAAATTTTAACGTAATGTAAGGGAGGGAATTTTTGTTTTCTTCTAGATGAAGATTATGATGCAAATATGTAATGAGATCTGTATAATCTTTTACATTTTAGAGAAGGGAGATTTGGGAGATAATTGCACACCAAAACTTCGAGATTGGGTTGTTTTCTTTCCACTGATTGTTATCTTTGTGTAACTTTTAGTTTGCTCTAAATGCATTTAGTGTTGTTTTCTGAGTATGTTTTGATATCAAGATATCTTTGAAGCTTTGATTCTTCACTTTCTCAGGAGGATGGAAGACTTATTTCTTGTATGAGTTCTTTCTGTTATGTAAAATTATGGATAAATGGACTTTGTGTCATTTATTTTCTTTTAGCTTCTTAGTTTTTCCTCATCTATTTCGTGTTTACATATAGATGTGTGTAAACCTTTTGGTGCTTCCTGGTTAAAAGCATCCATATTTGTATTTATGTGAATTCATTGTAGATCATACACGGGGAGTTGTATCCAGATAAATTCAGAGGGTGCTTACACTTCTCAATAGCAAAGTGACGCAACTGTTAGTGCATATTCAGTCTTCTTATCTAGGCTTTGGGGTTAATTTGTGTTTATTTCTTTGGAGGACAATATGTTCAGTAACAATTTTTTTTAAAAAAATTGTACTATTTTAAAAATAAGACAATAAAATTGAATAAAATTTTAACTTTTATAATCTTAAACTAATTTGAATTCATTACGAAATTCAATAATTTTACATTTGTTTTGATTAAGTAAAAACAGGTTTTAAAGGACCCGAAACCTTATACAAAGTAACCAAAAGTCTAGAGAAAAAAATATTAAGCTACCATCTAAGCCTAAAAACATAGTTCACTAAATAACAGGCCTCTAGAAAGAGCACAGAAAAATAGGAAAATGGGAGGCCAACCAAAAATAGAGCTAAAAAGATAGCAATGGAACAACAAAAAACTAGCACCCAAATAGCTACATAGTCTTCAGCAGGTCAATAGCCTAGTCTACTAAGATGTGCATATTCTTCGTAGTGAGCTTCACCTCTTCCATCTTGTTCTTCTCCTCATTCTTCTTAGAATGAGCCTGAGTGCATTTACTAGGTCCTTGGTTCTCAGCAGCAATAGGGGAATCTTGTTCTTTATCTTGCTCATGCTTCTTAAGGAGACTGCTCACATTATCTACCATGGTCTTTAAAGCATTACTATTATTATCAATCATTTTCTTTATCATCTTTTCCATATTATTCACCTTAGCCTCCAGGTATGTCACCTTCTTCAAATTATCACTATTAGCCTTCTCCAACACCTTGTTTTTGGCTTCAATCTGTGGAATCTTTTTCATAAGGTTTTTAACCTCTTTAGCATTTCCAATAACCTCTGAAAGCCTGTCAATGTGTTGACCTAAAGTGCGCTCTCCTCTAGCCAATTTACTAACCTGGTCCACTTCCTTAGTAATAAACTGCATTTGTTGTTTCAAATTTCCAACATCCTGCAGAATGATCCCAAGGCTTTCTAAGGGTCCTTTAGTAATTCCAACCTCATCCTCATCCTTGTCAAAATCCAAAATTTTCTCTTGATCCCCAAATTCCTCATTTTCTAGTGCCACCTTCTTCTTATAATTCTCGACCCCCTCCTCCTGAGACCTCATCGATTTTCTCTTCCTCTACATTCTGTGAGCAAGAATTTCATCATTTGATGGGGTCAAAACCCTATCATCCTTGTGACCCTTAATATCCAACCCCTTTCCCTCGTTTCCCTTCTTCTGGGAACCTCTCATCTTTTCCTCACCAAAGTCACTGCCACGGTCAGAGTCGCTCACCTCAACTTTCCTCTTCTTCTTCTAAGAGTTGCGCTTAATACCCCCTTTCAAACTCCTTTTTCTACCCTCCACTTCATCCTTGGTGTCCTCATCATAACCTTTCTCCGAAAGACTACCCTCCATTTCATACTCCACCCCCTTCAGACTGCCCCTAGGTTTTTCAGCCTTTTTGGATTTTAAAGCATTCATAATAAGAACCGTAAGTCCCTCATGAAACACATGTTTCCCATTCAGATCATTTTAAATTTTCTGAATAGAGAAACCCAATGACTACCTCAAATAAAAGGGGAAATCGATCCTTATACCATGCCTAAAGTGGTTAGCTAACATAAAGTGGTAACCATAAAGCTTTGTAAACCGTCCATCCAAAGTAAGGTATTCCATGATAACAAACAACACGAATCTCCAAGGTCGAGAAACAAAGGCAGGATTGAAATAAGAGTTACCAATTTTCACTAGTCTCTTTTGTTGAATCCACAAATTCATCAATAGCCCTGTCCGACAGCTTCCTATCCCGATAGAAGTTGATGCCTTCCATATCCAACCCCATCGTCTCTGCAATCACCTCTTCAGTTACGTTCATTCTCTAATTTTTGACAAGGATAGAGCCATCCCTCCATGTTTTGATAAATTATTGTGTTATGATAGGATTATTTCCTTTGAGCCTTTCCATGTAGCCTATGAAATTCCCACTCGTCAATATGTCCCATACCTCCTCTTTCTTCTTCCACTCCTTACAACTTGTAGGTTCCACTCTCTTCCTTTTCCCTCCCATTTTCTTCCCTTCAATGTCACTAGAAATCTTTCTTTAAAAAACCCTATGCAGACTATTAGCAATATGAATACCATAGTCAAAGTACAAAATGGTATTACCAACCCACAATCCATGTGTGATAAAGTTGGGAGTTCTAAAAATCATCACATGTCGTTTCCCAAGTATAATCAAATCATAATTGCAAATCTCTGACATCATCATTATTAAAACATCTTTGCTTACACCTCACTTTATCATAATCAATAACTTGGCAACCATCTACAGGTAAAGGATTATTATAATTCCAAATAACTTTATGATCACTTAAACAAGTCAAATTGGCTGCCCAATCAGCAGTGCGATTTGCTTCCCTAAAGTTATGAGTAACAATGCATTTATCAAAAGAATTGATAATGTTAATAGCTTGAAAAATAATATTGCTAATAGTCCATGAAGGCTTAGAAATTTTATTGAGACAATTGATGATATTAAGTGAGTCTCCTTCCACCCAAACCTTCCTTAAATTCAAATTCTTAGCATAGATGAGACCATAAAGGGCGGCACAAGCTTCAACCACATGATTAGTTTGACTACTGGATAGGGATAGCCATACATCCCACTTTCTCACCATAAGAGTTCCTAATAACTATACCACAACCAACAATACCCGGGTTCCCTTTAGAGGCCCCATAAAATTTATCTTGAACCAATTCATTGGTGGGCTATCCCATCTAGCATTATCCCTCGGATTAGGACCTTGTTGGTCCTTACACAAGCTTCTAAGGTTCCAATCTTGTATCACCCTATCTTCCCACTCATTATGAGGTTGTTGGCTAGAGCCATTGGCTTTGATATTTTCTATAATTAAAGCCTTAACTTTATAAAAGACTTGATCAACACTAGACTCCACATCTCTAAAGATCCTATCATTATGCTCCTTCCATATCCCCCAACAAAGGTAAGGGAGAATAAAATCTCTCAGTCTTAAGATCAGAACATTCTTAGAAGGGGGAATCCAACTAGTAAAAAACATTTGGATTGTGGCTGGAAAGACCCAGACCATATTCAACAAGTCACACACCTTATCCTAGAGCCTTTTAGTAAAAGAGCAATGCAAAGTAATATGGTTGACCAATTCACAATCATTCTTGCATAGAACACACCTATTAATAATTATGAATCCTTTCTTCACTAAATTGTCAATAGTCAAGATCTTATCCTGCAAAAGAATCCAAAAGAAAATATTGATTTTAGGTGTCATAACTTTCACCCAAGCCTTAACCCAACATGGTTCATGGTCCACATCAAAAGAATTAGCATAAGTTGAGGAAACAGAGAACATTCCATTGGAATTAAACTTCCATATCAAATCATCCTCTTGTTTATTTAAAAAGGCAACATTCAGACACTTGTTAAGGTCAGCCAAGTTGGCATTCACCCTTTCGAGGTCTAGCCACATATCATTCTTCCAATAATCCACCACTAAAGTGCCAATAAGATTCTTACATTGCTCCATATAGTTGTTCCATCTTGGATCCACATAAAGTGGGTGATCCAAGATCCAAGTGTCTTCCCAAAATAGAATTGTCCTTCCATTGCCCACCTTCCATTTGCCCCCTTTCTTTATTATGTTTTTATATTTTTGAACATTTTTCCAAATCATGGATCCCCCTTGCACCAAATCATTATGAAGGAATTGATTATAATTATCATTCTCCCTCTTATATTTGTCAACCCAAATGTTCCTCCATTCCCCTTCCTCCTTATATCATCTCCATAATAATTTAGCCAATAAGAGTTCATTCAAAGTTGTAACTCTTCTCAATCCAAGTCCTCCCTTATTAAGGGGCATGCAGACTTTCTCCCAAGCAATCAGTGGTAACCTTTTTTTAATCTTTGTTCCTGTCCATAAGAAGAGCTTCTGAATTTTTCAATAGCAAAAGCAAATTTTCAAGGGATTTTGAAAATACTCAAAACATAAAGCGAAACACTCTGAAGGATAGATTTCAAAACAATAATATTTCCAGCCTGACTAAGGAGGGAACCTTTCCATCCAACAAGTTTCATGTGGATTTTATCAATTAGTGAACTCCAAAAACTTTCTGGGGGGTCCAGACATAGAGGTAGCCCCAAATAAGAGTTGGGAAGAGAACCGATTTCACAACCAATAATCTTTTTTATTTTATTTTTCCTTACCTCATTGACATTAATGAAATAAATCATGCTTTTGTTCTAGTTAATAACTTGTCCTGAGGCTCGCCCATAATCCTCCAAGGCTATTTTAACATTCCTTGCATTTCTAACTGAGGCCTCTCCCATCATGATAGAGTCATCAAAAAATTGTTGATGAGACCAAATCATAGCACTAGAGGATGGATTTAGGCCCACAAAGTCCCCCACCCTCACCATTTTTTCCACAAATCTCCCCAAACATTTAGCCAAGAGTATAAAGAGAATAAGAGAGATCGGGTCCCCTTTTCTGAGACCTCTAGAAGCCTTGAAGAAAGGGGTAGGAGATCCATTAACAAGTACTGAAAAAGAGGCAAAAGAAACCAACATACAGATCAGATCCCTGAATCTTTTATTAAACCCAAGCACTTCAAGACCTCAAAAGGAAAGTCCAATCCACTCTATCATAAACTTTGGAAAGGTCCAAATTAAGAAGAAACCCTTCTTTCTTAGACATTGAAAGAGAGTGAATATTTTCATGAACTGTAATGATGGAATACAAAATTTATCTGTCGCGAACAAACCCATTTTGTTGTCTAGAAATAACAAAATGAAGAAGAGGCAAAATTCTAAGAGTCGGCACTTTAGAAATAACCTTATAAAATGAATTACAAAGGCTAATAGTTCAGAACTGATCCAAACTATCTGCTCTCGGCTTCTTCAAAATAAGAGCAATGAAGGTACTTTTCACTTCTTTGAGAATATTTCTAAAGCCAAAGAACTCCTTAACCCCATTGCAAACATCAGAACCAATAATATTTCAAGACTTGTGAAAAAACAAGAAAGGGAACCCATCAGGCCCTGGGGTTTTATCTCCATCAAAAGAGAAAACGACCTTATAAATCTCATAATAAGAAGGGATGGAAGTAAGAAATTTATTCTGATCTTTAGAGATGCAGTTAGGAATACAATCAAGAAACAAATTCTGCTTAGCCACATCTAAATTGGGGTTGCCTTGAAGCAAGTTATTAAAAAACTCCACTACCTCCCTTTTAATGGTCTCCTCATTCTCAGTGAGTCACTCTTCCATGTTGAGTCTAGAAATTCTATTAGCCATCCTATGCTTCAAAGTAGTCAAATGAAAATACTTATTATTCCGATCTCCTTCCTGCAATTTTTTTTTTCTAAATCACTGCCTCCAATACATCTCCTCCTTGGTAATGATGTCATGAATCTCCACCAGTTTAACACTTTCCTCCTCCCTAGAGACAGCCTCATATCCATCAATTTGAATTCTATAATGTATTTGTTTTAGTTCCTCCAGAATCTTCCTTTTATTTTTAAAAATGTTGCCAAAGGTTTCTTTATTCTATTTTTTAATGTTTTTCTTGACTTTTTTCAATTTAGTTGCAACTTTAAATATAGTTGTACCTTCCACAGTTATACCCCACCACTCCTTTATGAGACTCTCCAAGTCTGGGTGAAGGGTCCACATTTTTTCAAACCCAAAGGGGAAATTTCTCTTATAGTTAAGCATATCAACCACTGAGAAAATGGGATAATGTTCTAATCCCAATCAGATTTGAGCATTTAGAGAACATTTATATTTTAGGAGCCAAACACTGCTAATAAGTGCTCAGTTCAACCTGGCTTGTATGAGATTCTTTCTAGTTCTTTTGTTAGTCCAAGTGTACTCAAACCCATGCAAATCAAGATCATGAAGAAGATGATTATCAATAAAGTCCATTAAATCTAATCTATTATCCGAATTCGTCTGACTGCCTCCCCATTTTTCAGCTTCTTTTAAAGGAGTATTGAAATCCCCCATAACTATCCAACTCTCATCAACAAAAAGCTTTCTCTGAATAGTAATATCTTCCCAAAGAGCCTTTCTCCCCCACTTGGTATTAGGAGCATAAACATTAGTAAGAACCCAAGAAAAGTCATCCTTAGAGTTAGAAAATCTAACATTCATCATGTTTCTATTCTAAGAAATAAGATCTCCTTGAATCCACTTTTTATTCTAGAAAATAGCCATACCTCCTGAAGATCCCTCAGAATCATTTCTGATGATCTTCTCACCCCTGTAAATTGGAAGACCTTCCACTTTTTCCTTCAACATCTTTGCATCTTGAACAACAAAAATACCTAGCTTATTATCCCTAATCATATTTTTCAAAATGTCATGTTTATGAGGGTTATTTAATCCTCAGATATTCCATGAGATAATCTTCATCTTATGAATTTTTTTTAATTCAAGGATAGTCCTCTGACTACCATCCAAAATACTTCTATTAGCCTCAACAATTCTTTTCTGCATGTTCGAAGGTCTCCCCCCTGGGGAAGGGGAAGAACCAACATCCCCATTCTTGAGGATCTTCCCAATAGGTATTGAGGAAGGACATCAGTCTCTAACCTTATTATATTTAGAGTCCCCCTTTTTTGAGACTGTATTATAAGAAGCTCCAGATCTATCTCCTTTCTTATTCCTAGTTTTGGTTGCAACAATCTCCACTTCCTTTCTATGATTGGCTCCTCCTTTCTTCTTAGCTTTAGATGTTTTACCAACTAGGATCCACTTAGCACCAGGTGTCTCCTCCTCCCAAATCTCTCCCTCCTCTTATGAAATAGTTAAAATATCCTCCATTTCATGACTTACAAAGTTGCCCTCCAAAGTAGCATCCTGAGCTGAAGGAATAGACATCTCAGCAGAAGATAGATCCTTATGGGTCAGCCCACTGGCACTCTCAACCCCAATCTTGGGGTGACACACTCCCTTGCCTTGAACTTTGTCAAGAAGATCACTATTGGGATTTACAAAATTTACCTGTACTCCATCCTCATTTCTCATCACCTTCTCCTTATCTATTCCCAAACTAGGATGAGAAGCATCCACACCTAAAGACTCACTTCCACCCTGTGAGATCTCAGTGCTATTTTATGTGCTAGTAGGGGAGCATCCACAACCAAAGATACACCTCTACACTTTGTAAACTCTGCAATGTTGTTATGTGCCTTTCTCATCCACACTTTCTTGACCTTCTTAGTCTCTCCCTTCAAAAAAGGACATTTTTTGGCCCAATGTTCAAATTTTTTTACATTGGAAACAGGCGAAGGGAATAGATTCATACATGTGTTGATTCCATATGCCCAACTTAGATTTAAGTGAAATAGAATCAGGCATATCAGTGCCTTGGTAGACCCCAACACAGAATCTGGCAAAGTTCAATCTTCTCCAAGAAACAGTCATAGGATCCAAAGAAAGAAGTTCCCCAAAGGTGTTGGCAATACCCTAAAACACATCCTCCACCCAAAACTCAAGTGGGAGGCCTGTCAACCTAACCTAGACTAGGGCTTGGATAGTAGATGCATCCAAAGAGTAGAAGTTTGGAGTCCATCTCTATAAAATCAGAGTGTGCTTCCCCAAGACCCAAGGACTGCTACAAAGGATATCCTACTTATCTTCATCACAAGAAAAGTTAAAAGAAAGACACCCTTTGGCCATCACTGTAATATCAAGTTGGCCTTTCAACTTCCATTTCTTCCTCACAAAAGCCCTAACAGTATCAATGTTGGGTCTGGCCCCTAAAAACCTTCCAACCAAAGTCAAGTCCATACAAGATATATTGTTATCGATGATTTGATCTGGGATTTCAATGGAATACATACCTTTATCCTTCAAAGAGGTGTCCTTAACCCACGCGAAGACAGATTTGCTAGTTGGATGGATCCCAAAAACGCTGGACCATTTTTTATTCTGCTTCTCCCCCCTGAGTCCTCCAAAGTCCCGCTATCATCAGGATCGGTAGTCTTAGTAGGGGAATCATCAGCTGACTCTGATCGAACTCTAGAACTAGATGATTCAATCACATTCCTGCTTAAGGAATTCAAACCCAAATTCCCACCCACACCCTTCTCCACACTCCCACACATTATCTTCAATAATTTTACATTTGTTGTGACATAGATAGCAACATACTTTCAATCATTTTGTATGCAAAAAAATCATTCACATAAAATGTCATTTGATTGCAATTCCACTCACACTAAAAGAAAAGCTAATATCATAGTGGGCTATTGCATTAGTAGCATTAATACATCAAAGTGTCAACATAGGCCAGCCCCTTTAGACAAGAATGGAAAAAGTGAACATGATTATGATGTAAGAAGAGGTAGTAAACATTAGATGTCAAATCATAGACTATGAAATCTATATTAACATTCCATCTATGTCTCAATTTCCTTTATTTCTTTTAGGTAGAAACTACATCTCAATTTCCTTTATTTTCTCTAGGAAAGAACGTTATTTCATTTATAACAATTCACAATTATTACTATTTTTAAGTGTGAAAAAGTTATAAACATTCTAAATATAATGTAATTAAGAGGTTGAGCAACAAAGTCTACAATTATTATATAATATTATATAAATTGTCATGACATTTTCCAAAAAGAAGAAAAATGTCACTTTAATTACTTGTTAATGACTTTCAAATACCTTCCTTTCAAAGAAAACTAGTTTTCTTGTTACAACCTTTATATCAAGTGAGGAACATCATAACATAAGTTGCATTATAGTTCCATCTCATCTATAGATTAAACAATCACTCATAAAAGAGGCTTTGTATTGGTGCTATTTAAAAATTATAAAACAAAATATATAAAAATAGAAAGATTATTAAAAATTATTAATTCATATTTATATGTATTAACCATTTTCTATTAATGGTCATCTAAATACAAGTTTTTTGGTATAGTGAAAAATTAATGTCTTATATGTTTAATAATACAAATGGATTTTTTTTACTTATTTATAATAGAAATATACATTTTGTAATACACATTGTTTAGGACAACTTCAATTTGTTTGAATATAAAAAATTAGTATAATTAAAATTTTCAAGTTGAAAAGAAAAATTGAGAGAGAGGGGGGAACGGGCGGGAGGAGGAGAAGAATAAGGAGAAATAAAATTAGGAGAAAGAGAAGAAAGAGAAATAAAAGAAGGAGAAGGAGGAGTAGGAAGAGAGTGAGAATGAGGAGAAGCAGCATGTGAAGAAGGAGAAGGAGAAGGAGAAGATGTAGGAGGAGGAGGAGATGAAGAATCTAAGCAAGAACTTTATTTTATTTATAAAAATTCACAATTATTACTATTTTCTTAATTGTGAAAAGTTATAAACACTCTAAATATAATGTAATTAAGAGGTTGAGCAACAAAGTCTAAAATTATTAAATAATATTATATAAATTATCATGACATTTTCCAAAAAGAAGAAAAATGTCACTTTAATTACTTGCTAATGACTTTCAAATACATTCCTTTGAAAGAAACCTAGTTTTCTTGTTACAACATTTATATCAAGTGAATAACATCATAGCATAAGTTGCATTATAGTTTCATCTCATCTAGAGATTAAACAATCAATCATAAAAGAAGCTTCATATTGTTGCTCTTTAAAAATTATAAATTATAAAATATAAAAATAGAAAGTTTATTAAAATTTATTAATTCATATTTATATGTATTAACCATTTTCTATTAATGATTATGTAAACACAAGTTTTTTGGTATAGTGAAAAATTAATGTCTTATATGTTTAATAATACAAATGGATTTTTTTTACTTATAATAGAAATGTACATTTTATAATATGTGTGTCCAGGACAACTTCAATTTGTTTGAATATAAAAATTAGTTTAATTAAAAATTTCAAGTTGAAAAGAAATATTTCTAGAGAGAGGAGGGGGAGGAGGAGAGTAAGGAGAAAGGAAATTAGAAAGAAAAGGAGAAGAAAAAGGAGTAGGAAGAGAGTGAGAAGGAGCAGGACAAAGAGGATGAGCATGTGAAGAAAGAAAAGGAGATTAAGATGTAGGAGGAGGAGGAGGAGATGAAGAATCTAAGGGGGAGGTGGAGAAGGATAAGAGAATGAGGGGGAGCAACAAAAGAAGAAGAAGAACTAGGGAGAGAAGGAGGGGACGAGAATAAGAAGAAGAAGTAGAAGTAGAAGGAGGAGGAGTAGGAGGTGGTGGTGGTGGTGGTGGCGGTGAAGGAGGAGGGGGACGAGGAGAAGTAAAATCAAAAGAAAGAGAAGAGGGAGGAGGAGGAGGAGGAGAAGTAGAAGATGAGGAGGAGGAGATAAAGAAGGAGAAGACTGAGAAGAAAATACAGAACAAAAAAAAATTAAAAATAGTACGATAAAAAGAAAAAGTTAATAGAGAAGACATAGTAGATTTCAAAGAAAGAGAAGAATAACAATCCTAAATCAAAGATCGAACACCGTGAAAAATCAAGATCAAAGTTTTAGAAAAAAACTATTCAAATACTCTCAAAATGTGCTTTCTATGGCCAAAAGCAAGCAAGATTAATGAATGCAAGGAGAAGTTTTATGCCAACAAAAGTAAAAAGTGAACAAAATTTGGAAATCAAGGATAATACTTCTAATTGATTTTTATTTCATCATTTAAATTTTGTGTATGTTGTCTATCTTTCCCTCAAAGACAAAGGGTGCTTTGGCATTTTTAGTGTGGAGGGTCAAGAATTGAAGTACCAATTTTCGACTCCATTCAACCTAGATACAATGAGGAGAGAAATGACTATTCAAGATCTTTTTACAATAATGAATCCGTTGCGATAAATTAATAGGCTAGTAAAAAAAAAAAGCTAATTCATTGAACGAATGTTGAGGAAGTATAAATACTAATTAGTAAAATGTAATCTATCATCATATAACATTAAACTAATGTAACTATGTTCGTATGAGTAGCTCTCTTAACAATACACTACACTCTGAAAGTGAAAACAATCCAATGAGTCTTTAAACTAAATTTGGTGGTCTTATGGTCAATCATATTATGATGAAGTGAGACTTTCTACAACAGAGTCTATCTCTTTTGCTTGCTATTCTAAAATGAAAAATAATCGAAATAACATTATTGAAAACAAACTTTCGTAGAATTTGTAGGTGCATCAAATTAATTATACACCCATTTTTTAAGTATTGCACTTTAAATTATTGTCATTCTTTAACTCATGCAACTTTTGTACTAAATAATTATGTCATTTTAAACACTTTTACTCACTTCCTTTTATTATATAATGCTTCACTTATACTTTCAAATCATACACTTATCGACGTACCCGTTGCACCTTCTTTGAATGCAAGTGCTGGTATATACTAACATACCTAATGCATTATAGTCACAACATGAATATACATATACATACAACATATTACAATGCTAAGGGAAACTGCATTAACCTATCATGATTTAACTATGTAGTGTATAAGTGAAAAAAAACTCTTAATGAAACCCTCAAAATTTCTAGTGGTAGGAACTAAAAACATATCACCCACTTCAAATACAACCTTTCCCATAGGAACATTTAGCATACGACTTTCTTATCTTAAAGCACTAACTTGCTCAATGACATAATATTATTTATTGAAATGGTGATGGCAGCCCAAGCGGCGAAAAAGGCCAGTGGGGACATCCTTGACTACACCTATTCCTCGGGTTTCGGAACGTCATCATCATTGAGGTCCCCCAAAACCCACATTCCCTTGTCGTCCTTCATCATCCCCTTGTTCTTCTCCACCCACCACGCCCCCGGTATCAGACACTCCTCCTTCAGAAAATCACACGACTTATTCACCAGCGCCACGCTTCTTTCCACAGCAACCTCAAATGGCTTCTCCTTCCCCTGCCAACCGGCCACCATGTGAAGCTGCGCCTGCAAATTATGCCAATCGCTCGGATTCTTCGACTCCTTCAGATACGGCGACTTGCGCGTGTCGATCTCCAGCCTCGTCCCAATCTGGGCGTAGTGAAGGACTCTGCTCGGATACCGCGGAATCAAATCAATTTCATTCACCACGTGCAGACTCCGCAGCTGCGGCCACGCATCGAAGCGCCGCTTGAACTCCGGGTTGCCCACTCCCGGCGACCCCACCACGAATGCGGTCACCGGGACGTCCGGTTTCACCTCCGCGACCACGTTCTCCACCATGTCGAATGCGCTGAGCACGGCCAAGGCTGCGCCGAGGCTGTGACCGACAGTTGTGATGCTCACCGTCTCGTCCCTGTACACCTCCAGCAGCCGCCTGATCTCCGCTAGGACTTGGTCCCTTGCGCTCCTTTTCACAAAGGGGGATTTTGGGTCACTGGAAGTGTAGATCACGTACCAGCCGTTCATCACTTTAGGATCCGAATCTTCTTCGTCGTCGCCGTTGTGGCCGAGGTCGTACCAGTGCCGGGCCTTCGCAGGAGGGGTTTTACTAGATTTGGTCAAGAGAGGGGCGATTGAGTGGTGACCAGGGTTTGACACGTCCATCCACTCCAGGTCGCGGATGGTGCCCCTCCATGCGACCACGATGTCTCGCCTCCCCAGCCGTTGCTTCCCCCGGTCCGTTGCCACTGCCACGTAGCCGATCCAGTTGGACTCTTTGCTCCACGCCTCTCTGGACCGGGACTTGACGAGGAAGGCACCCGGGACGTCCACGCTGGCAGTGGCGTAGAGGAAGCGTGTGACCTGATAATCCCATTGCTGGTCGCCTGGCTCGGCGAGGGCAACCTTGTGAAAGAAGTCATTTTTGCCGTATCTGCTGCTTCCGCAGTATTTGGAATGGGGGTCGCTGACGAAGGCGTCGTAGGTGGCCTGGATGAGGTCGCCGTAGAGGAGAAGGGATTGGCGGAGGCCAAGATGAGGGGGATCGAGCATTCCCTCCCAGCTGTTGCTGCCGTGGATGGATCTCCATTCTTCCGCGATGCTCTCTCCTGACATCGCTCCTGAAATTAGAGTACATCAATCTACATTCTTTTTAAGGGTTTCGCGATGTAAATAGTATTCCTAGTGAGCCCCCACGTCAACTGTTTGGGTATCTTCGTCCCCGGTAAAATTGTCGGGCCTTCTTCCACAACTGGAGCAGGTGGGACTTTCCGTCGCTCACGCGTAAGTTTGGTGGCCGTCTCGCAGTTTTTAACCATTTTTTATTGTAAAATACAATTCGAACATTTTGGACAATTTTGTCTATGCATTTTTAGAAAACCTGTTAAAAGATTATACAATATAAACGTAGGTCCGAAAATATCCAACTTTAAATCAATAAGTCAACTTCGATTCCTGCCATGGAGAGAGACGACATTCATTCCTAGTGAAAGGGCCATTTTAAAGAGAAGGCTCGCCGCCCTAGGTCACCCATCCAATTTGTTTTTGTTTTTTTATCTTCAAATTCGTGAGTGGACAAACCTTTTTATCTAAATATATTTAAAAGTACAAAACATTATGGAGAGTTGTATATTGCAAAAATAAAAATAATAATTTCCAATAGTCCCGCTAAAAACAACAATTATATTAAGGGTGTTTATCTTCATATTGCATTTCATATTTGTTTATATACTAGCATTTTTATTAGTTCATGTCGAATGGTATGATACTATAGCATCTAAGTGGATGTTATTTCAAATTAACTTTTGACCAATCTAAGTGCTTTATTTAAACTATTGTAACCTATTTGATAATATATTTGTATTTATATGGAAAATTATTAAACACCAATTTTTCATAGTTGGACACTTTGACTCTTGGATTTTCTGAGTTTGATGTCTTTTCATCCACTACATAAAAATCTCATAAAATCTTTTGTCTTGTGGACGAGAAACGTTAAAAGCATAAATTATATAATATTAAATTTTGACTTGGATAGTGTGGACTCAAATTGTAAAAGATCAATTTCATATTATAAAGTGGGCAAAAAGGACAGGGAGAGATAAGACAAAAAGCCAGGAAGGGTAGTCGAAGAGTCACAACTGTGAAGATAAAAGGAGATGAGACTCATTCCTTGGGATATGTTGGATTTATGATTCAGTTTCAGTTTTCTCTCTTGTGAGAGTTATTTAGAAAGAGCTTTCAATTAGTATGAGAACGTAGCCCCTCATGCAAACAAATAGTGGATGCAAACTCATTGTCCTTGGAGAAGTCACATCAAGTGTCTCGCATGTGCTTACAAGTTCTTTTCTTAAGTTTTCCAATCTGACTGTAAATCTATTTTTACGATTGGATTTTTAATGCTAGTTATTGTATTGTTGTTGTATAATGCAATACTATGTTTTAAGGATATTGTATGAGAGTTTATTGGTTTAATACTGTTGGTTTGTAACACATTTTATATGCTTGAATATTGAATACTATTATGAGAAAGAATGGGTTAATATCTTATGGTAAATCTACTGGGTTTCTATTATTTTTCGTAATACATCTACTTATATTCAAGTGTTGAATATCAGTTTGAGGAAACAACTAGATAAATATCAATTGGGTTATTTCTTATGGTTTATATTGTTGGTTATTTACAATACAATTTCATATGTTTATGATCTAAATGTTATTCTAAGGAAAAATTGAGCAAATATTTGGTTTGAGACATTTCGGTGGTATCAAAGCTAAGTATCCTGCCATCCTGTGGAGTAACATCAAAGCAATTCTTCCTGCCAACCTGTGAGACTTTATAAGGATTGCTAGCGAGCAGGTTGAAGAAATGTTGAACTTAGCCACTCCAAGATGAGAATTTTGATGGTCATTGAATGAGACGTTTATCTCTTTTGATCTTCCTTGAATGATGATAATCAATTTTGGTATTTAAATTTAGAGGTACGAAAATAAATTATCTCAGGTTAATGAATTACACTCCTAAGGCTCTCATCCTTGGGTGTTAAGTGAAAGGAACATTTACATTTCAAAGTAACAATGCTTACAGATTGTGTGTATCGATGAAGTCCTTTCTACAGGAGAATCATATTGCAAGCATGTTGATGTTGAAGATTCTAAATTGCATATAAGTTTTAGGGCAAGAACTCGTACAAAGTGAAGACCATGTTGTTCATCTTAGTGTAGTCAAAAACACTCTGATAGAGTCGGTATTAAAACACTGTGGGAGGGTCTCAAACCAACTATTTCATATCTTCCACCCAAACATCTTTGGTTGGTTGAAGATGCTTTGAAGCTCGTGCTGGACAGAAAAGGAGGAGTGGGGAGCCCTTCACCATACATCCAGTAGAAGTTGCTAATATTCTTGGTGAACTTGAATTAGAATGGGAATCAATTGTGGCGGGTCTATTACATGACATTGTGGAAGACAATAATGTTGTCAATTTTGAAAGAATAGAAGATGAGTTTGGTCCAGTTGTTTGCAAGATTGTAGAAGGGGACAAATATTCAAGAAGTAATTTATCAAGTTGCAATTAACATTCTCGTGAATGAAGTTTGTGCGCATCTTCATCAACTTGACTCCATGAAAGTATTTTGCATTATTAATCGTTGTCGAATAACATCAAATATTGATAGGACCTGACCATTGTATGAAGAGACTATTTGAAATGTCCCTTTTCTAATTTTGTATGATATTTCCAATCTTTAATCAGATCTTTAAGAGCAAACAACTAATATCACAAAGATCCTCCAAATTTCTCAAGAAACCCCAAATCGGGTATGCCAGAAATGGTGCCAAAAGCTTCACAGCTTCACCTATTATTAATAAATCTGAAAATGGCCATTTTTACAAATTTTTCAGCAGCATAACAGCCTACAAAATGACATTTCCAGATCTATATAGCCTTTACACAACAGCTCACAAATGCAGGACAAAAACTATGCTCATCGGGCTCCCGAAATTAACACAAAAATGCCCGGAAACACCACAAAAACACTAATTAACTATCTCAGAAGTTTAATCACGTCCCAATACATATATTCAGCTCTATTTTAACAGCTTAAAGTTTGAAATACAGTAGCAACCAAAACTGATATGAAATGCTCAACTAAAAACACCAAACTCATGCAAAAAACACACCCAAAAACCCACAAATCTACACTGTTCAGCACAAAGGCAAACTCTGTATGAGCATGCACATGGAATGGCTTCAAACTCCCGTCCTTAGCCTTCCTGGAAACCTGCAAACTCCCGTTCTTGGGTCTCCCTAGAAACCTGCAAACTCCCGTTCTTGGGTCTCCTTCTCCACAGGTTTGGCAGCCTCTGAAGAATAACAAAGAATGAGCAAAAATCAAGTTCTCCTCCCTGCCCAAAATGCCTCCAAACCCCTTAAAAGAGGCCATAACCATAACTCACGTCCAAGAGAGGTTAATGAAACATATTTTAATAATAATTTCATTTATTAGTCCAACGGTTTCCAAAGATTAACCTCCCTTTTTCCGAAACTTCACTTTCTTGGGCCTGCCTGTCTTAGCAAAGATTATTTTTTTTTTATTATTTGAAAAGGGGACATGACAAGTCCTCCCCTCCCCAAACATTGCTTGTCCTCAAGCAATGGTTGAACAATAAACCAATCAATCCACCTGGATCCCAAATGTAGTCATGAACTATACTACTACCAATTAACACAGGCTCCTGCAATATCCTCTGCACTATGACCAAGAAAAATCCATAATCAAACTGACAATTATAGCTCAACCAAACTCCAAAATGACCACCACCATAGTCAAAAACCCATGAGACACAAACTCTTAGAACATCAGAACCCAAGTAAAGTGGAAAAATCAAACTGCCAACACAATAAATACCATCAACGCATCCCACTGGCCTATACGAAATGTACAATCCAACTTTGCAACAATGGTGAATGCTCTCATATGAAACTATACCAAGTATGGAGAATCCACACACTGTACAACTCCTGCAATCAACACAACTCTGTAGATCATCGGCCACTATCTCATAACCACAACTCCCATGCACCCCTGATGGTGAAAAGCCATCACAAGATGAACAACAAGAAATGGAACCCAAACCAAATTTTCCTACCATCAACTCCTCAACACAAGGATCAATTGCTAATTGATGTACATACCCTGCTGAAGCATCACTCCAAAACTCCTGCTCTAAGTCATGTATTATCAAGCTATCAACTGTAGGACCTATCACCATGTCGTGCCCATCACAACTCTCATCCCGAGGCATCAAACTATTCCATAAATGATGATAAGCAATAGGAACCAAAGTACATCTCTGTATCATAATCTCATTAACATGGTCATCAAAGGTAAATTGATGAGTGTACCTCACAGTGTAATGCTAATAGAATGCGCCAATCTCAGTCAGTGGCTCAGACTGTAATCCAGATGAAACTAACTGCAATTGATCATTAACCATGTTGGAATTGACTACTATCTCTGAAGATATCACCAAGGGAGTAGTATTACTAGTAGGAACCATGCCAACTGTCGACTCACCAACATCACACATGCTCTTTGATACATCTCTAGTCTCTGTGCCATCAGTACTAGAGGCCACCACCATGTCAGGCATACAACAATCTGCTACAAAACTCAACTCAACTGAACCTGACTCTAGTGGGAATGAACCTGATATGCCAATGTTAGTATCAAGGATGGATGCATCCCCATCTCCACTGTCTCTGAAAATCTCGGCCATGGACATCCTCGGATCACCAAACACCATAGCTTGTGACTGTATAGAATCAGGTAAAGACTGTAGCCACTCTAACTCCATGGTCGCCTTAGCTAAATGAAACTGTGACTCCTTGAAAGCCAACTGTGTACTCTCAAGAATCTCAGAAGTCACCTCAAGTTGCTCAGTAAGCTCACTCACCTCATCTTCCTTGGCCAACAATGCATCATATGTTGTACTGCCCCACTCCATAAGATAATCTCTATCAGCTACCAACTGCATATAATTCTGTCTCAAAATCTGAATAGCCTCCCATAAAGAGTGGATCTCTATCAAGGAAAGATAACTACCTTCCTGCTCATCACTAGTAGGAGAACCCCATCCATAAACTGCTAACAACTGACGAGCAGCATCAAAATGCTGGCAAGTGATAGCAATGTCTCGGTCACTAACTCTTAACTGATTAGGCACATGATGGCACTGGCTTGACTGTCTCCTACAAACCTCCTCTGATGCACTGTCTAAAGGGGTATCCTCAAAGTCCCTAGTCTCTAGAGTATTACAATCCATACCCTGTGAATTAAATCTAAAGCTCATATCAACATACGGAGTATCAAAAACATTAGCACTACTGTCCAACTCCTCTGTACCCAAGGAAACTAAGTCTTCAAAACTGCCCACTACATCCTCCTGGATGTCATCAATGCCAATATGATCCTAGGACTCATCTGTACACACTGCCAAATATGAAATATCATCAACACATTCCAGCAAGTATGGTCGACTAGATATATGAACAAAGCCCAACACCGGTGTATAAAAACTAATACAAACATCGGATAAGCTCCTGGCACAAGAAAAGACAACACCGTGCAATCTGCTAATCAAATCCATGGTAGCACCCAAACAATCATTGCTACCAAAAAGTGTTAATGATTTACAGTCAACTGAACCCCAAATGCCAATATAAGAATCTCGAGTCCATATCTGTAAACTAGAATTAGCTGGTAACTCAAGCAAAATCCTGACTTGAGTAATATGACCAATACCAACTAACTCCACATACCTGTCATGATGAGATAATGTAGTGGCAATACTGTCTTCACACACCTTCAGCTGGCAGGATAAATCATGTGAAGTACTACTAGCCTCAACCTCATGTGACGAAGCATCTAACTGTGCCTGGTACTCTCTCTCAGAAAAGTCATGAATGCTCAATGTCTGCTCATCTACACCAGGTATCTCACCATCATGCACAACAACATCCTCATAATCATCATCCTTGAGGTCAAATCTATCTATCACTCTTTGACTAAAATCATCAAATGTAGTTACCTGATCATGACCTTGAGTAGTCATTCCATGATATCACCAATCATAGGCTGCATCTTCCAAGTGTAGACTTGAAATTTGAACAACATCACTCTCCTTCATGGGGTTAAGTGTGAAGAAGGTCTGTAATTTTTGTAGCCATGCTCTAGCTGAAATTTTATTTGTTCCATCAAAAGTAGGTGCTATAAACTTGCTTATTTTATTTTTGAGCTCTCTTCCACTTATGTCATGCTCCCTTCTGTACTCTTTCTTGGGCATCAAAGTGTTCATCATATCCACATATTCTCTAAAAGGAACTGAACTATGAAAGTCATCATCTAAGCCATTATAAGTAGCTCTTAATGTAATCAAGTTACATGTAACCTCTTTCATAGGATTAATGGCTGAATTTGGTACTGGTGGCTCATCTGCAGGCAAGAAAATAGTTTTGGTTGATTTAGATGGTGTGGATTTCAGATTTCTTGGCTCCTCTGAAGTGCTCCCTTTCTCATTAATAGATGCAACCCCTTGTAGTTTTTCTGTCAATATTCGCAAAGCCTCTCTAGTTTCTGCCAAACTATCCACTGTTTGCTTCTGAGTATTTTGGATGTCTTGGAAGAATTTCTTTGCCATCTCATCTAGATCAGCCATACTTTTCCCTTCCTTGGATTTTGTACTTTTACTTTCAACTGGAGGTTTGATCAAAATTTCTTTATTCTTTTCTCGCTGCAAATATCTTTTTTCTCTTTCACTTAGTTGCATGCAACCATAAATTTTGACATGCAGCTGATTAGAAGCAACATGCAACCACCAAATTCACCAAGAACTAACATGCATATGATTAGAAGTAGAATGCAACCATAAATTTTGACATGCAAGATTTGGGTAGTTATCAAAACTGACATGCAAGATCTGGGTAGTTGTCAAAACTAGCATGCAAGATCTGGGTAGTTGTCAAAACTGACATGCAAGATCTGGGTAGTTGTCAAAACTGACATGCAAACTTCTACAACCACCAAATTCACCAAGAACTAACATGAAAATGATTAGAAGTAGAATGTAACCATAAATTTTAACATGCATTTGATTAGAAGAAACATGCAACCATAAATTATGACATGCAAAATCTGGGTAGTTGTCAAAACTGACATGCAAGATCTGGGTAGTTGTCAAAACTGACCTGCAACTTCTACAAACCCTCAGGCTGGCAAGATCATGGCTCTGATACCACTGAAATGTCTCTTTTCTAATTTTGTATGATATTTCCAATCTTTAATCAAATCTTTAAGAGCAAACAACTAATATCACAAAGATCCTCCAAATTTCTCAAGAAACCCCAAATCGGGTATGCCAGAAATGGTGCCAAAAGCTTCACAGCTTCACCTATTATTAATAAATCTGAAAATGGTCATTTTTACAGATTTTTCAGCAGCATAACAGCCTACAAAATGACATTTTCAGATCTATATAGCCTTTACACAACAGCTCACAAATGCAGGACAAAAACTATGCTCATCGGGCTCTCGAAATTAACACAAAAATGCCCGGAAACACCACAAAAACACTAATAAACTATCTCAGAAGTTTAATCACGTCCCAATACATATATTCAGCTCTATTTTAACAGCTTAAAGTCTGAAATACAGTAGCAACCAAAACTGATATGAAATGCTCAACTAAAAACACCAAACTCATGCAAAAAACACACCCAAAAACCCACAAATCTACACTGTTCAGCACAAAGGCAAACTCTGTATGAGCATGCACATGGAATGGCTTCAAACTCCCGTCCTTAGCCTTCCTAGAAACTTGCAAACTCCCGTTCTTGGGTCTCCCTGGAAACCTGCAAACTCCCGTTCTTGGGTCTCCTTCTCCATAGGTTTGGCAGCCTCTGAAGAATAACAAAGAATGAGCAAAAATCAAGTTCTCCTCCCTGCCCAAAATGCCTCCAAACCCCTTAAAAGAGGCCATAACCATAACTCACGTCCAAGAGAGGTTAATGAAACATATTTTAATAATAATTTCATTTATTAGTCCAATGGTTTCCAAAGATTAACCCCCCTTTTTCCGAAACTTCACTTTCTTGGGCCTGCCTGTCTTAGCAAAGATTATTATTTTTTTATTATTTGAAAAGGGGACATGACACTATTGATGTAAATAAGTATTCACTATTTACACTTTACTTATGTTCACTTAGGTTAATGCATTATTTTATTATTTATTAGTTTGACGCCTAGGAGTTTGAGTACTCTTATGAGTTGTCATGTTGACAACACAGAAGTAAGCAACTCTAATTTAGCACATGGTGTCTACAACACTAGAGTTTGCATAATTAACTGAGTTGTCATGTTGACAATATAGTTATTCGCACTCTTAATTAAGCACATGGTGTCTACAACATAATTTTACGTGGCACACCTTTGTAAGCTTATCCTCTCATCATCGCACTAACTCCTATGCTTAATGGAGGATAATCCACACTTGGTGGACATGTGCTTAATTGTGAGGGTTATCATATTGTTAACTCCTAGACATTCTAGAAGCATTGCAGAGGCCTTTATATTTAGGCACTCCTAGTGTGTATGTACATCAATTGAATATCATATTGTTATTATGATCATACTTTAGTCTATTCAGTGCTTGTGCTTGAGTTCCTTGATCTTGGGTGAGTTTTCCCTAAGAAAAATTCTTACATGGTATTAGAGCTAAGGAAATTTCTCTTCACATAACCATTGGAGACCATTTTTTTGCTTCACCTCTCGGAGGACCTTGACTGAAATTCGTAGTATCGCAATCATTGGGAGCATTTAGAGCCAAAGTGGACCTCACCATTGCATCTAGAATGTTAATTCGGTGAAATTTGACTATAAATACGCCTACCCTAGGCCATAGTCGAATTTGAGGCAAATTTTTTTACAAACTGACACCCGAAGGCCCGATTTGCAAATTTGGTATGATCATTTATTGTATCTGCAAATTTATTTTCCAGATCGGTATTTTATTTTCTCTGTAATTTTTGTCAAAAATTCTCTACAATTTTTCAGAGAATTTTTTTACAGGACACTGAGTGGTTAATTCCTAGCTCTCGCGTGCAATATTCCATCACAGAATATTCTTTGGCATATTCCAAATCTGGCTAGCACACATTCCACTGGCAAGCACAATACTGGCCGAATATTCCAGCATCCTCAAACTAGAGACAACCTTCACACAATCAGTGGCTTGCTTGTTATTTATTCATTGTGGGTTCTTAGTTTTAAACACCGCAAAAGTCCTCTACACCGGCAATGTGGGACTAAAAGTCCTGCTAGACTTTCTTCACCGTTGTCGCATAAAGGACTTCCCAGCATCGCAAACCTTTACTAGTGACATAAACCCTATTGACGATAGTAAAGCTCCCGAGTCAACTATTTTACAACAGTTTGCAGTTGTCGTCGCCACAAAACCCCTCTTGACCACTGGTGTCAACACATTCGGGCACCGTCGACGACAACCCTCCCTCTAATGAGTGTTTATCCTTCTACCACATGGTTTGTTCAAAAAAATGCCACACAACATTTATCAGCCATGCCGATTCAGCGCCCATGAAGCAACCCGAACACGAGGTGTCTGATAGAGTTCTAGTGACCGCCACGTGCAACTTGCCACCTCAACTGAGTGACATGTCAACTTTAAGACACCTCTGCGACCACGTCACTGCAAGCGTACACCACCTCAGTGCCATGCAGGACCGGCCACATCAGCCTGTTGGACGTTCATACAACTGACACCACTATCAGATCACCAGGTGGCCTTTTTTTGCTAACGTCAGCCAATCACGAGCCTAAATTTGACAACCATCTGAACATCATCCGTAGGCCAATTTTCACTACCATGATGTTCGTTTAGATGTCAAATTTAACATGTTATTTTTTTACCCAAACCCCTCTACAGATTCAGTTTTGATTTAACAATTCGACTTTGGGAGGCCATAACTCAATCATCTAGACTCTAAATCAAGTGTGATTTTTTTATTTTGTATAAAATTTCGTGAACTTTTCAATGGTGCTATTCTTTTCTACTTCTGGCACAGGTATTTGTCAAAAATTGCATTTTTCGATGACTGTACCTATTCAATTCTACATTTCACAACTTCAAACGCTCCTTACAGGCTCATCTGGACACATTTCCAGGTTCCATTTTTTTTAAAGTGCTTAATTTTTTGTCTACTTTCTAGATCTACAATTAGATTATAGGGTTGTGTAGACAAAAATATCACTTTCAAAATTAGGTCCATTTTTGCATTATATTGCTTTGATTACTCTTCAAAATTGTTGTACATCTAAGCTATAGTGCTTAGTTCCAAATTTGAACCTCAAAAGGCAATTATAAATAACAAAATCAGATGTCCACTTTGTACATTTTGACAAGTGGCCTATTATAAACGCACTACATATAAAGTGTCAAAAGCATAATTTTTTTTTGGGTGGGGGGGGAAGGGGTTTGATTGAGTGATTAGCGGGGGGGGGGTGGGGGGGGGGGCGGGGGAGGGGGAGTCTTGTGTTCTTGTGTCTCTCTTTTGTGCTCTTTTAATTTTCTACACCATGGGTTCACCTAAAACTCCACTTCTAACTTCACACAATTATACTACATGGAAAGATATTGTATGGAGTAAATTAATGGAAAAAGGTTTAAATCTATATGTTGATGGTACAATTACAAAACCCACTGATGCTACAACACTAGTTGATTAGCAAATCAAAGGCAATCAGGTTTTAGGAATTATTCAGAGTTGTGTTCATAGAGATCTCTTCTTCTACACTTCTAGCTTTAAGGAAGCCAAGGGTGCTTCAGACAAACTTGAAGGGTTGTATGGTAAGGTGGATGAGGAAAAGGGATTCCAAATTGAGGATGACCTATTTCTCTTGGATCCTAAGAATTTCAACACAATTCTAGACTATATCAACAAAGCCAATGAATTGAGAGAACTACTTAAAGATTGTGATATATAATCCCATGAAGGATGATCGATTGATTCATCACATCTTGAAGAGACTACCTTCAGAGTATGCATCTTTTGTTTCAAGTTACAACACTCACAAGTTGACCATGGGAAGTGCCTTCACTAAGCTTACATTTCATGCATTTGCAAAAATGTTGATGTTGGAACAATCCAAGTTGATAGATATGGGAATTCTCAAGTTGTCACAGACCAAAGCATTGGTGGCTAGCAATGAGAACCAATAAAATCAAGGCATAAAAATTTCTACTAACAGCAAGAAAAAACAATGGAAGCAAAAATCACAATTAGAGACACAACAATCTACCTCCTCGTAGCAAGGCAATTCTTCTTCCAACAAGAAGGGAAACAATGATAAGAAGGATAAACTGTTTTGTGCATATTGCAAGAAACCAAATCATGATGAGCATCATTGCAAGACTAAGAGAATCAATGAGTTGGAAAACTTATTTAGGAAGAACAAAATCAATGTGCCAAATACTTCCAAGGATTCAACTCCATCCACTTCAAAGGAAAAAGGGAAAGCAATTATGACTAGTTCAAGTTCTTCAAGGTAATAGATTCTTGACTTAGGTGCCTCATATCATATGGGTTCTTCAAAAGGGAACTTTTCTTCATTGAAGTGTTCTAAGGTACCTCACATCTTTGTAGGGGATGATACAAAAATGGAAGTTGAAGGGAAATGACAAGTTGAGATGGAAAATGGGGAGTTCAAAGAAGTTCTTTATGTTCCCAACCTTAGCTCTAATCTCCTTTCAATCTACTAAATCACTCACTATGGAGATGGCAATAAAGTTGAGTTCCTTCTTGATTCAGTCATGGTGCAAAATCTTAAAGATGATTCATTGGTTGCAGTGGGTAAAGTCAATCATGAGAAAAGGTTTTATTCCTTCTCCCACTTTGCGCCTAAGTCTTCTTCACATGCCTTGTTGACTCAATCTCAATCACAAAGTAAATTATGGCATGAGCGGGATGGTCATCTTGTCTTCCCTTAGTCCATCAACTTTTCTCAAACAATATGGTCAAAAGTCTACTTACAATCAACTTTTCTAGGGGTGAATGTTCAAATTGTTCCATGGATATGCATCTAGAAGAGAAGATTGATAAAGGGAAGTCTTGGAGAGCATCAGTTGCTCTTGAATTGGTTCACACAGTTCTAGCAGGTCCTTTTAAAGTGACATCAGTTAGCAAGGGTCACTACATCCTCACTTTCATTGATGACTTTTCATGCTAAACATGGGTCTACTTTCTTGATCACAAGAATGAAGTGTTTGATAAGTTTCTATCCTTCAAGAGTCATGTTGAAAAGCAATCAAGGAAAGCCATCAAGGTTCTTCACATGGACAATGAAAGCAGATATGTGAACTCAAGACTTAGAGACTTTTGTGAACTTGAGGGTATTGATCTTTAGAATCCAATAGCATTTAGTATGCAAAAGACAAGTGTTGCAACAATGAGGATTACAACTCTTAAGTCAATGGCAAGTTGTATGATTCAAGCCAAGTCTCTTGATCCATCACTTGAAGTCGAAGCTATAACTAGTGCCAATCACATACTTAATAGGTCTCCTCATAATGCCTTAGATGGAAAAACTTCTTATAAGGCATGGTGCGGAAGAAAACTAGTTGTGAAACACTTCAAAGCTTTTGGTTGTCCAGCATGGGCACACATATCTTCAAGGGAATGCAAGGCACCACCACTAAGGCCTTGTACTTTCATCAGATATGAAGAAAATGTTAAGGCATATAGACTTATGGATCCCGAGACTCATGAGATTTTTATAGAGAGGAATGTTCACTTTGAGAAATGTTCCCCTAGCTTATCCTCTAATCCTCTCCATACTTCATACATTGTGGAAACTGATAGTGATAGTAATGATAGTGATTCGACAGATTCATATATGCGGGATCCTATTGATAGATGTAGAACAAGGTCCCCATCTTAGCACATCCCACATGCATACATTGCTATAGTGGTAGGAGCATGTAATCCAGTATAGTTGGGTACACCTTGTCTTTTAGTTCCAGCAATATCAGGGGATGACTACATAACATATATTTTAGGTTTATTTGTGGAGTCATACATAGCAGATTTGGGAGACATCTTTGATGATATACGTCTTCTTTTTGATGAAGAAAATCCTTCTTCAGTTGTTGCAAGGGCTCACTTTGACCCTCTTGTCCATTCTCTACATGATCGGTCTTACCAGGTTGATATGATTGTGGATCCTTATGTACAGCAATTGGAGGAGGTCTCTTTATCATTTGAGGAGATAGTTAGTTCTTTAGGATATGTTCTACATCCATCCTTGCTAGATCCAACATTGTTCTTTTCAGCAGTATTTGAAGGGGCGACAATCAGTATTGACACAAGGACAACTGAGTAGGTTTCAGAGACACCATTCATCATTGGGATTCTTTGTACACATTGGGGAAGCATCTCATATGTACCTATGATATTGTTTCTTCCAAAGGGGAGGAACATTATTCAGTAGTCACGGATCAGCTTCTACATTGGAGCAACTATCATTGATTGACATTCTTCATTTAGGTGGGGACTACCTTGTCGCTTTTCTTCTACTTCTTCTCTTTATAGGGGGGGTTTTTTCCTCTTTTGGGATTGTGTTCTTCTCATACTTCTCTATTGTATATACTTGATGTATGTTGTAATGGGGGGTTCTTGATTACTCCATCCATCCATGCATCTTATTTTTTCATCTCTCTTTTTGGAGGAGGGTTTTTCCCATTAGTTTTTCCCTCTTTCTCCACTTTATGAGAGATTTCATTGTCTTTTGTAAATGGGTACCTAACATGGCCTAGTAGTCTGGACCCATCTTGCAGCTTTTGTAAGCTTAAGTGCATTCCCCTAATTTGCACTTAAGGGGGGGTGTTGGTGTAAATAAGTATTCAGTATTTACACTTTACTTAAGTTAACTTAGGTCAATGCATTATTTTATTATTTATTAGTTTGACACCTAGGATTTTGTGTACTCTTATGAGTTGTCATGTTCACAACATAGAAGTAAGCAACTCTAATTTAGCACATGGTGTCTACAACACTAGAGTTTGCATAATTAACTGATTTGTCATGACAACACAGTTATTCACACTCTTAATTAAGCACATGGTGTCTACAACATAATTTTATGTGACACACCATTGTAGGCCTATCCTCTCATCATCGCACTAACTCATGTGCTTAATATAGGATAATCCACACTTGGTGGACATGTGCTTAGTTGTGAGGCTTATCATATTGCTAACACCTAGGCATTCTAGAAGCATCCTAGAGGTATTTATATTCAGGCACTCTTAGTGTATATGTACATCAATTGAATATCATATTGTTATGATCATACTTTGGTCCATTCTATGTTTATGCTTGAGTTCCTTGATCTTGGGTGATTTTTCCCCAAGGCAAATTCTTACAGAGACGTAAATTGATTGTTCGAGTTTTTTCATAAATGATGAAAGAGTGGTAATTCCAAGAGCATATGTTATTGTGACCTTTGGCATTACCAAAGGGGAGTTTATATGTGTGTGTTATTGTGTTTCAAAATAGTTGGTGTAATATTAGATGGTGTCGTGAATAAAAGTTGTGGTTACAACAACTAGAGGCTTTCAACTATCATTCTGGAAATAGAGATAAAAAGTAGAGTCGAGGCCCATATTTTCCATCCACCAACAACAAATTAAAGTTGGTGGTAGTATACAAGGATTTTTACTTGTATCATAAATTATTCTCAAGGCTCAAGCAATATACTGTATCAATCAAATTTTAATGTCATGGGTTGCTACTTAGTCGAAGCTATGGTTGAAGATGATGCAGGAGCATCTTGGGTTTGCTTGCAATCCTACATGATTGGAAGGATTTTGGTTAAGTGTTGTAGAGCTTGGCAGATATTGGTGTTCGACATACATTGGGAGCTCGGCATGGTCTGGGAACTCGGCATGGTCTATGGAGCTCAGCATGGTCTTGGAGCTTGGCATGGTCTTAGGTTACTCGGAATGGTCCTTGGTTTCTTAGTGTGGTCTGGTTGCTTGGCATGGTCTTGGGACTCGACATGGTCTTTGGTTACTCGGCTTGGTCTTTGGTTGGTCGGCATGGTCTGGGAGGAGCTTGGTCTTGCTTAGGAATTTGGTGCTTGTTGCAAGCCATATAAGTGATTTTTCACAATGATTTAGAGAATGAAAATTTCAGAGATTGAAGAGGGCTTAGAGTACTAACTATGGTTCGAAGCTTGAGTTCTAATTCATTTGGAGCTAGGAGATATCACAATTTTACTAAGACATCAATTTTGGGCATTTAATTGTTGTTGTTGGCCGACTTGTGGCATTTAATTTATGTATTTGTATTTAATTTGTGTTCTAGGCTAACTTGTGGCTTAGATTGGTATAAGTAGGGGTTGGGGGGAAGTCTTTAGTCATTATTCATCCATTGTGGAGAAGTGGACGAGCTTGGAAGAGTGAATTTGGAGAAGAGCTAGTAGATGTGGCTTGGAAAACAAGGAGATTGCTTGGTGGGCTTGTGAGCACAAGTTGAGATCTTCCTTGAGGGCTTCTACTAGAGTGTGGAACTGGACTAGCTAGGGTTTGATTTGGATCTTGAGGGATCTTGCAGAACTATTACTTGCTTTGTATTTGGTCGTAACCGGGAAGGCCTTATAGCCCGACACATTGCATGTAATCAGTTATATTATATGAATATATTATTGTAATTTGGTATCAGATCTTGCATTGTTATTTCTTGTTGTTGTGTTTTTGCTACATGGTTATTTGCTTGGGGCTAGGACATCTCCTTTAGGGATTCTCCTACCTTGCGCTGCATCAGAAGATTACATTGAGGAGTGAGCAATGAGCTTACTAGAATTAGGAGTTGCTTCCTTTCACCATACTTCGACACTATTATGAATTTAGTAGGAGTGGACACAATAGTATAATCACTTTGACACATGGGTGGTCGTTGCAAAGAAATTTTTGAGTATATGTATCTGACTCCTATAATCGAAAAGTTGCAGTGGAGTAGAGTATAAGGAAGTAATAGGTGTCATTGGGTGCAACAGTAACGTCTTCTTGCTAGCATCATGAGAAGTTGTCTAGAGGCAATGTAGCAAATTTTTTATTACAAGTGGAAAGTGGCATTTTTCTTTGACCTCATATACGTGGACACCATATTGAGGGCACATTCCAATGGAAGCTCATATCATGGAATTCATAGTTATTAACCACAAACTTTGAAAAATATTTCTGAGCGAATAAAGTTAGAAAACAAACTGCGGGAAACATAGATGTAGTTATTTATAGGCAACAAACTACAACAAGATGATGATAAAGGTTGACTTGAAATCCATGCAAGTGTTGTGAGAAATAGAGAAGTCTAGAGGATATGATGGATAGCATATTTACACAGACATGGTCAAGATATAGATTAAGATAAAAGATTTCTATGTGTTTGTCAAGTGTCATCAATCCATATGAAGTTGCAAGATTTTAAACAAGCATCTCCATAAGACACTTGTTATTATCAGAGGGATCAAAATATTCAGGGTAATTGTGTAAAGCAGTCACAATTATGATAGTGAAGGATAGATAATAGTCATAGTCCATATATTATCTCATACATAGCTAAAACAAAAGGTTGTATCATATGCATCAAAGTGTCCAACATCCTCAGAGGTACACAACAACAAACAAGGTTGAAGAATTTCTTATCCTAACAAAGAACTATGAAAAAAATGTTTGGGCATCTAATCAAAATGCATCCTCTTCATCAAATGGGCCAAGAGATAATCTTGGAGCACTTCCTCGACCTCCTTTTGGATTAATTTTTCAAGGAAGCTTTGAGTAGGCAAAAATTGAAGCTGTTGGACACGGGAAATGGCAGATAGAAAATGTGCAATCAATAAAAGAGTTCAACTCTTAATTGCTCAATGAATACTCTCAAATTATAGAAAGATCGAATTGTGGTCATTTGCAGTGCTATTGAATGTGACAAGAAAAGATTCTTTAGATTAAATAGCTTGCCTGAGTTTGTAAAGAACTTGGACTATCTAACACCTTTGGACATCAGAAAATGTCATGGTCTAACTACTTTACTATCATCAACATCCAAACAAAAATGCATGTCCAATTTGTGGATGAAAGAATGCACGACAATATCTCAATTGCCAGCAGAAATTACAAAGTTTGTCTCTGTGAAAGAATTAGTGATGAATAACTATTGGAGCCTAATGGAACTTCCTCAAATGGGAGGCCTCATACACTTGGAATATCTTCTTTTGAATGGCTACATCAAGCTAATGACTTTTCCATTGGATATTGATGAGCTCAAACTTTTGATGTTTTTGGACTTTAGGTATTGTAGTAGTTTGACAAGATTGCATATGTCAATAGGTGAGCTAAAATATTTACTCTCTTTAGACAATCATAAGTTCATGCATATAGAGAAACTGTCATAAGAACCCTGTAACATTTCAACTCTGGAGAACCTTAAACATGATAAATGCTATAAATTGGTCAAGCTTCCAAATCTATTTAATTTCTTACAATTGCAAGTTCTTGATCTCTTCAAATTCTTTTTCATATCTAATCTTCAACATAAATTCTTAGGACATTAGTCAATAGTGAGTTTACAAGCAGGGAAACACAAATTTTAGGAAGGTGATCTCGCAGAAAATTTTGAAGATTTGCAATCACTAGAATACCTAAATTTGGAGCATAATATTTTCTACTCATTGCCACCAAACATCATTTTTCTTGTGAGAGTGACAAAGTTGATCCTACGTCACTCTCAAAATTCACTGGAGCTTCCCATTCTTCTACAAGGATCGGTTGAAATATATGTTGGTGACTGTCCTCAATTAAGTAAAGTAGGTAATAATCTCATTTGGAAAAACTAGAGATCCTAGTTATTCGCAACTGCATGCAACTATTTGAGTTTCTAGGACTGAGTTCTTTGAAATAATTGAAAGAACTAAATTTAGCTAGGTGCAATAATATCAAAGCCTTAAAAAAGTTGAACATCTGTAATCATTAGAAAAGTTGTATCTAAATGGTTATCCTGTCTCTATAATCATTTTTTATAGCTGGACCAAGGTGTGTCATTGTTTGACCTTTCTCTTTTTTCTTTTTTTTGGTTTCAAAATATTAACATTAAAAGTACTATGAAAATTATTATATTTGGATAAGCTCTGGAATACAGGAAATTCCAAGATTGCAGGAAATAAGTTTTGGTGTAAAAAAAGTTCTGAAATGCTTCAAATATAAAATGGAGCACAAAATAGTAGAGCACAGTGAAGAAGTAGGGCATGTTCAGATTTTCCTCCCTCCAATTAATCATGGAATCAGATATATGGGAATTATACTATGCCTACATCTTAAGTTTAACAAGCGCATGTTTGATATCTCGATTGACGATGAACCTTTTGTAATCAACATATTAAGAGAAGATAGAGAGATTTTTCACAAAATGAGCATATTTAGCAATAGGCAAAATAGTTTAGGTGATCAACTGTGTGTGTTAATATATAGAGAAAATCATCCATTCAGGATAAATCTTAGGGATAGTGATAGGATACGTGTAAAATCAACATTTATTAGGTGGATTGTAATAAAATAATGTGCCATGCAACTTCTATTTGAAAATGAAGTAAATGGGGATAGAAACGATAACAAAGTTTTGGAGTCATTGTCCTTGGAATTGAATTCCCTTTTATCTACCCATGTAGAGGGTGATGTCGATGAAAGTGATGTAGATAGAGATAACCACATTGATCCAATCCAACAAATTAGTGTGCAGAACAATATAGATGATAAGAATGCTTCAAAAATCAATGCACGGTGAGATTATTAATGTAACTGATGATCACACTACTCTTAATAAGCTTTCAATCAATTGTGTGATATGATTGAGGTGCTAACATAAATCTATGTAGGTTGAAGACGAGATCCATAAAACTTTGTTGCATTTCCAACAGTATATATCTATCACTAGTTGCCTTGGCATATGAAAGAGGATGAAGTGTAAGACTACAATAGTTTGGTAGACATACCATTTTTTTATGTGAATTATTTTAATATGTTTTTGTTATTAGTTGCAATACATAGATGGTTATACAATTTTTTTTTTTATAAAATGGTTCACATAAGAAATAATTTTTTCATTTATCAATTTATCTTGATGTGCAACCAATAACTTTTTAATAATAGTTGTAACTCAAAAAAGGAGAGATTAATGTGGCTTTCATAGAATTAAAATAACAATAATAGTAATTTAAATTTTTCCTTTAATTTTTGTAGATGTCTGTCTAATGTTACAGTGGCCAACATTTTATTGAGATACATCAAACAAATGCTTCTATCCTTCTACAAGAAGCCTGCACCAAATGTTATAATATATGGTTCATGGCCCAATTATGAAGATGGTAGTTTACCTTTCCAACTAGGATCCCAACAGTTACTTGTGTCCTTCACAAGTTTACATAATGTTATGTTATTCCTAACTTAGATTTATTTTGAAATGTAAGGTAATAATTGAATTTTATGAATGTGGATTGGTGATCTAAAAAATGACATAACTCAAAATGGGGAGCACTGGCATGCCCAAGTAATAATGAAGAAACATGGCACATGCTTAGAGACTGTGTTAAGTTAACATTGATTATTCTACAAATTTCCCACGTCTAAAAGCCTGCGGATGTTTTGGGTGTGATGGAGAATATAGTGTTATGCCCAAATGATACAAAAAATAGCTTTATAAGCAAGCCAAATGTGTTAAGAGTGGGTAAAATGGCTACTAGTTTATACATCATGGATCAAATGTAATACATGTAAATCAAAAAGTCGCACTTGTGCCCATTATATTTGTTTGTGAATTCCTCTATATCTAATAATCTAATTTAATGAATTTCCTTGTACTGCCTCTTGACAGTGTAGTGCCTGCCCCTAGATCGCATTTCTGTTATCATTGTCAAATTCTTTTAGGTTGATTTTATGCATTGATTAGTTTTAGAGATACTAGATTTGTAATATTATGATATTATTTCATGACTTTGATTACAAATGTATCAGTTATTATTGCTTAGTTGATTTCATTCATGTGTTGTTAATGATATTTTGATGATCCTAGTTAGTAAATGTGGTTTCTTTTATAAAAATGTTAACATGATGTCTTTAATGATGATTATGTTGTATTGATAGAGATGCAATTATTATATGTACGCATTTGATGTTAGACTTGTGATTTTTTACGATACTTACCCCATACTTGCATGTGTATGGTGCGCGTGTTTATTTTATCTTTCTGTCTGACGTGTTTGATGTGGTTAAGGGAGGGAGTCGTAGTCACCTGCTAGTCGGGATCTACACGATGAACCACTCCCCGCCATTGTCTGTTTAGTTTAGATATATTATATACATGTACATGCTCATCTTTTATGCAGGATGCAGGTACCGGGCATCGACTTCCCTGAATTGCTAGGATGAGCGTGCCCTATTACAAATACTCAAATGGTGAGAATGGGAAGATAATGATCAGGTCCAATCCTAGCCATAGCCTATAATACTTGTCCTGCAAGGAGGACTCATAACAAACTGTCTACTTTTTTTAAAACCCGTGAGTATTTTGTGCGTATGTTGTTTTGTGAGTCTTTGATGAATTTTTCTGTTAATTAAGTCTAATTTAAAGATTAAATTAATGATTTAATTTAATGGAAAATTATTATGATATTTTGAATACTTAATTATATTTAATTAATTGAGAAATTAATTAAATATAAAGAATTGAATTGAAGATAAAAGTTTTAAGAATAAATTTAGAATGTGATAATATTTATTTAATTTAATAATAATATATTTAGAGTTCATTTTTAAATAAATGCTAAATATTATTGTTATTTAAGTTAATAAATATTTATCAAATTAAACGTTCAAAAATAAATTAAGAAGTGAAAAGATATTAAATTATGAATATGTTTTAAGTTCGCATGAATGAGTTTAAAATATAAAAAATTAATTTAAAGGATAAAATATGTGATCTTGATTAAGATATTTTATTATAGTGTTCATGAGATTTTAAAAGGTTATTAAATTAACTTAAAAGTGAAGACAAGTGGAAAGTTAAATAAAGTAATTTAATGATTCACTTAACGTGCATGAAAGGAATAATAAAAGAATATCTTAATTAAAAAGAAAATTAATTGTGTATGAATGAATTAATTAAATAAAATTATTCTAATTTAGAAGTGGTGGTGACAGAAACTCTAAAAGGTAATTAGAGTCTATATTAGAGGGTTTTCGGGTCATTATTAAAAACATAAGTTTTTCAGACACAAGTTTCAAGGAATATAGGTTTTGGAGAGCAACTTGGAGGGCTTGAGAAAGAAGAGAATTTTCGTGGCTTGAAGGATTGTGCTTAGGAATTTTCATCTCGCTGTTAGAGTTTAGCATCGATACGAGGTAGGGTTTTGAAATTCCAAGAATGTATTTTCAGTTGGAAAAGATTTGTTTGCTCCATGTTTGGTTAGGTGCTTAAATCTCGTCTGACATTCTATTTATTTTCTCGGATATGTGGGAATAAATTTGATTCTTATTTATATTTACAAAGAGAATGGTAGAGAAAATTAATTAAATCACGTAGGGTTTGAAAGAAAAGAAAATTCTAATATGAAAAAAAAATTTGAATGGTTGTTCATATTCCTCCTATCATATTAAGATGGCAATTGTTATATATATATATATATATATATATATATATATATATAATAAAAACATTGTGTTATTTATTTTTATGAAATTAATGTAAAATAAGTTAATTTTTTAAAAAGAAAGGAAAAATGTTTTAAAACGACCTGGGCAATATTTATTAAAAGAAAAAAATTACAAAATTTGGAGAGGAGGATATCTATTTTGGTACAGACTTTTTTTTTATAAAATAAAGTTCTATTAAAAAAAATAAAAATAAAAAAACTGTACAACAACAAATACCGTGTTTTAAACATAAAATAAAAGTATATAAACAAAAATATAATACAAAATTGGGGAGACCCCATTTACCTACCATTCGGCGGCTCTCCCCATGCAACTGCAGGAATCGCAGCGTACCTGCCTGCGGTGTTTAATGTGTGCCTGCTGCACGGCATCCAATGGGGGCATTTGTATTTAATAGTCGCACGGCTCTCGGCTAGCGGCTTTAGAAAAGCCAGCAAGCGATTAAAACAATCGCATGAGTTCGATTTGCCTTTGTATTAATGTTTTAAATTTGTAAGGTTTTAATATTATTATTATTATTTATATAATATATATTAAATTAGTAATAGTATATATAAAATGATATTTAATATGTAATATATATATATATATTATTCAGTTTTAATTTATTAAATGATTAATGATTATTATTAATAATATAAAGTATGTTTAAATAAACTATTAGTAATAATATAATTATTGATTTAAATTTTGCGAATATTAATTTAAGTATTAATTAAATTATCATTAAAGTAATTTACAATCATTAGATTTGAATTTGATATGAATATTTTATATATTAATTAATCTAATTAAATTTAATTTAATTAGAATTAATTAATAATGAAAGTGTTTGATTAAGTTATAAGTTTTATTTAATTATTGTAATATTGATTTTTAATAAAATCGTAGATTATTATATTTAAAGATCAACAAGTATTATTAACAATTTAATTATTACTCTTGGGTTGTTTTGGGGACTTGACTTAAAATCAATTAGGGGTAATAGTGTGTTTCATTTGGATATAGGAATGAGATATTTTTTATGGGTAAACTATGGGTTTTATCTGATTAAAACATACGTTCAACTAGAAATGGAAACCTTAGATTAACTCAAAAGTATATTATCAATCAATTGAACTATGAGACTAGTTACGTAAACACAAACACTGAAAACTAAAACTTTACTTGTAACCCAAACTATGAAACTGTACTGTCTTGCTTGTACTGTCTATGCCTTTGGATTTTTGGAGTTGATTAGATGTCAACCAGTCTAGGATGTACACCAGAGGTTTTGTGAGATTTCTTTTACACCATTTATGTGGCTGGATGTCATGATATGTCTTGGGATTCAAATTGAGATTATATTTGTGAGATTTACTTGTGGAGAAATTATGTGTACTTGGATGGAAGAACCATCTTATTTTCAGGTTGCCTGTTAAGGAACCGAGTTTGATCTTTATGGATGTTGTGGTATGAGACACAACTGTGATTTATGTGCTTAGGAGAGGTTGTCTAGGTACATGACTTGGGAGTGGCTTGCATAGGGGTCCAAGACCCAAAGTGGTCAGTGCCAGGGTAACCTAATGCAAGTTATGTAATAAGTGATAATCTAGTAATTAAAATTTATGGGGGGAAACACACTAAAAATATAAGTTAGAGATATTTGATCCACCCATGCCTTGAGTGCTTGTATAGACTAAGGATGGGAATGGGATGAGTGCCTCGTCTTCTTGAGAGGGCTTTCTGCTTTCCATATGTGTGATGTTGAGGGTCCGGGGTTCAGAGTAACTAGTCCAGGGTAACTCAACGCTTGAGGGTCCGGGGTCTATTAAGAGATCAGTCTAGGGTAACTCAAGCAGCCATGTGATGACACTCCCTAGTATGTAGCCTGAGTCTCCTCTGTAGACTTTGTGTACCTCTGGTGGTGTACTTATTGTTGGATGTGTTTATTATGGTTATTTATTTTCATTGATGATGATTGGTGATTCATGGATGATGTACTTTTGACATGTGGTTTTTGACTTGAGGTGATTGTCTTTTGTTGACTTTATCTTGTGATCTTGGTATTTGGTTTATACTTGATTTGTGAATGATGTTTGGTTATGAGGTGTTGGTATTGGATTGAGTGTTCTTACTTTTGGATTATTTTATCTTCTTGAGTAGCATGTGTTACCTTTGAGGTAGTTTTGGCTATTAGGGGTACCTTGCCTAGGAATGTTTTATGTTTGATTAGCCGTATGTGGATCGTTCATTATCTTCCCTGCACGGTGGGAGTGGAAGCCTGACTAGGTAACCACGCGGTCGGGAGGTAGTGTCTTCTTACCATTTGGGTCCCCCTTCACATTGCTAGCTGTTGGATGTTCGTTGCAGAAGATGTACCTTTATCATTCTTATTTCTTATCGCAGACACTTCTTTTCAGATGATGTATATATGTTATCATGTATTCTGATGTATTGTATCTATTCTCACATACCCTGCGACATGTGCAGTGGATGTTATTGATTGGATGTAGTTTCATTGTATTGTTTATACTTATGCATTTGCTTATGCGATTATGTATCTGTTATTTCTTTATGATCTTGAGACATTGTACTTGGAACTTAAACTAATTAATTTAAAATCATTAAATGTGACTCAACATAAAGGAACTCTTGAGGAATTGAAACTATATCTGTAATTGATTATGTGTATTTGATGTGTATGTTCATGTTGCTTCCACATTAATGTTATCTTGATATTGTTAAAACTTTAAAAAAAAAAAATAGTTCAGTAAACATTGTAACATGTTAGGTTTATTTCTCTTGGGTTCCTGAGCGGGGCGTTATAGACAGCTATTCTTTCTCATAGGTATACATCAAGTTCTGTTATTCCCAACATAGATTTAGTTTATTACATAAAAATATAACTAGGTTTTATTCACACAAATAAGTGCTTTGAGAAATAAAATGGACTTGAAATTGAAATCCCTGGCATGTCCTAGCAGCAACGAAGAGCAATTTGGCAACACAAAAGAGAGAAACATTGCACCTACTCAGAGACTATTTTAAGCTAAGATTATTATTTTTCGACTGCCCTATTTTAAGAATATGTAGATCTGTTCAAATGGGATACTTTACAACATGAGAAGCATGCAGATGTATTAAAAGTAGATACTATCTAATTTTGAATGATGGCTTCCAAGGTCACATCATCAATCATCTTTCCTCTATATATAACTTTTTATCCCTTCTCATATTACCAAGAGATTGAGAAGAAGGGTCATAGATTGTGATTACTACCATGACAAGCCAAATATGAGAAGAATATGTGCATATGGAAGGAGAAGCATAAGAACAACCCCATGATATGGAAGAAGCACCAATGAAACATATGGAAAAAGAAGAAGAAAAAAAGATGTAGATGAAAAGGGTGAAAGTTTTGGTTGTAGTTGATGAAAGCCAAGGGAGAATAGAGGCCTGTGAATGGGCTTTCAAGTATCTCTTAGCTCCCCACATGAATATTTGACAATCTTATAAATTCATCCTCCTCCCTATTCAACCCCCTATTTGTGCATCCTTTGGCCCTGGTAAGAACATCGCACAAACATATACATAACTTCACATTTTTGTCTTAACATTTTACAAGTTGTCTTCAGATTATTGTTCTTTTTAATGTGCCTTACACTTTATTTACCCTTTGAATTCCACAAGACAATTTCAATCTTCAATAAATATTGATTTGGGTGTTAAATTTTTTTCTATTGATGTGACCTACATAATGAGTAGCCATGTGCTTCATCTTATGGAAAAGTGCACAAGAGAAGACTAGACAGAAGGTACCGAAGCATGCTTTGGTTGTCTGCAAGTGTTATAATGTGAAGGTAGAAACCTATGTTGTGACTAGAAACCCTAAAGAAAGGATCTATGAAGCCACAAAGAAGTTGGGGGTACATTTTATAGTAATGGGTACCCATGGTCATGGTCCTTTCATGAGGTAATATGAGAAGAACAACAAATCATTTCAATACCCATTTTAGATATATTGCTAATAAGTTGTCTATTTATGAACTTTGTTTCCAAACATAATCATTTCAACTTGCATTTGTGGTATTTTGTAGTATTTTTTTTGTAATTTTGGATGGTTTTTAGATTTGATGATGTGCAAAATTTCTATGGCATTCATGATCCTGATGCATCATTAGGATATGTGGTAAGAACTACTAAGAAAAGAGAATGCCATTTTTTTCTCATCTTGATGATGGATTATAAAACATGATTCAAAAATCTCTTTTTTGCTTGCCCATCTTGATTTTGTGACCAAATCTATTGATAATCTAATCTAAATATTATTTAGTGCAGAAATTTTGTATCATTAATTGACTTACTCATTTAAAAAATATACATCAAATGTTATGATGAATTGACTTGTGATTCACATTTTACTGAGCAATCAAGGGATTTGTAAGTGACTACTGCTCTTAGAATGTTACTTGTCCTATTATAGTTGTTAACAAAAATGTCTTACAACAATAGTATATTCTAGTGAGTTTGTGTGTAATATTGACTATCTACACAATGATATACATCTGAGACTAGAGTTGTAAAAAAAGAACCACGATAGATTTTTTCAGGTTGATATCATAGGAGGATGCACTAGTATAGTTTTCCATAGATTTCCATTTAGCATTATGTAAACAATGCTACAAGTTCTATAGGTAGTTATAGGATCTTGAAGGAATCATTGTTTTCCCCTATTTTACTTTTTCGGTATGCACCAGATTGAGTGTACAAGCTATGAAATACATTGAAGTCTTCTTATATAATTTGATTAGTTTGGTTCAATGTTAATGAGTCAAAAATATTACTCCCCAACCTCCTCAAATGGTTGTACACAAGCCTTAGAACTGTTCCATATTTAACACACATACAACCTAACAATTGAGGAAACATCTTCCCTTGGGAAGAAAAACAATTTAGCTTATATAAAACACTATCTATAAAATTATTCAAATGAGATTTTGTTTTTTATTTGTCAACTTTTTTTTAGCTCTAGTAATGTAACTTTTTAGACTTAAATTAACTATTTATTTCTCATAATTCAAATTATGTATATTAAATTTTTATATAATTTATATTTGTAATAATGCAATTTACATATTCATTTGTTAGTTTTCAATTAGTTTTGAGTTATTTGATCATATTCTAGATTAGATTTCACTTGAGAACTAGGGAATGAATTTGGGTTTCTCTTTATAAGTGGCTTGTGTTCTTGCATTGGCCGTTATAGAATTTGTTTAAGCACAGTAAGAAGAAAAGATGTGGTTCATCTGTCTACATAAGCAATGTCACTAGAAAAACATGACAATTTTGGGAAGGTTTTCTGCAAATTCTTAGATTAATTTAGCATTTTTGAAAGGTTAAAAGATAGAAAATAATCAGCTGTACAGTTAACTTTAAATGATATATAGACCAATGTTTCTTCTTTGGGAACTTTATTATTTCAAATGTGATAGTAGAACATTGCATGGTATGTTTAAACCCAAATAAAACCTTTTTTTATTTCATTCTTTACTACTATTTAGGAAAACTATGTTTTTTTCAAGGTTGAGTAAATTGAATTTTATAGTCTTATACTCATGAAAAGTATCTAGAAAAAATAATTAAATAAGAGCAATTATTAAATTAGAAGTAACAAAAGTGGTTATTTAAACATGTAATTGCTTTCTCTTTTATATTTGTCATTCTTTCTCCAAAACTTTTCATTGATTTCATAGTTTGAGCATTCCTCTTCGTTAATTGTGTATGTGGTCTAATCAACTTTTTGTTGAGACCAATAACCGTAGTTTGCAGAGTTAGAGATTGTGCTAAGAACCAAGACAATGTAGAAAGTTACACATTGTATGATCATTCTTTAAAGGGTGCTAGCTTAATGGAAGAGCACCTGCTTTACAAGCAGATGGATGGTGGTTTGATTCCATCGTGCCCTATTATGACCAAATACACTATTAAATATTTGATCAAATATGCTACTAGATATGCTACTAAATATACTAAATATATGACCAAATATACTACTAAATAAGTGACTAAATCAACTATCAAATATACAACTAAATATGTGATTAAATATACTACTAAATATGTGACTAGCAACATGATTAAAGATACTACTAAATCAATTACTAAATATACCACTATATATTACTAAATGTACCACTAAATCAATGATCAAAATCTCTGATCAAATAAATGAGTAAAATTGCTTAGTAGTAAATTTAGTGGTGTTATAAATAACTAGATATTAACTACTATTAGTCATGTAACCAAGTTTAGTCACATATATACAAATTTTAGTATTTTTTTAGTCACATATTGTTGTTTTTGTACTAGTCATGCTAATTAGAATTTAGTCCATTTATAGGTTGATCTCTATTGGCCATCCAAACAAGCATAGATGTAGTAGAGTACCAAATGAAAAAGTCACAAGTGCTACTGCTGATAGATTGAAATTGAACAGAAAATGAATTATCAATAGAGTTGAGTATAGTTTGGGAACTTTCGGCTAAGGCAGAGGAATATCCTAAACTTAGTGTTTTTTGGCCATGGAAAGATATGAGGGAAGCATGAAATAGAATAGACCTTAAGGAGAAAAATAATTTAAAGTAATGAAAGGACTTTGATGGAGATTCTATTCTCACACACAAATCAGAGTTGAATCATTCAAAAAAGATTTTTTTACTTCAATAATTTTTATTTTTTTTATGTCCAAATCATCATCCTTATTCATGGCATACGTTGCATTCTCATTTATCAAAAAGGTCTTGGAAAAGGTGGGCATCTAGGGATGCATATCTATATAGAAGTCAAAGCACATGAGTAAATGTGAAGTGTTGGGTGCATTTACTATCTTTATTATATACTTTTATTAGGATATAATTGGAAATGTGTGACTATTTAGATAAAATATATTACCACATTGAATTAAATGATTGTATTTATGTAATTATTTGTAAAATATATTGAAATTTTAAAATATTGTATATATCATAGAAAAATAGATCTTTATACCATCTTGACCTCCTCACCAAATGAACCAATAAAGATAAAGAAATTACTAACTTCTTACACCAAAATTTGAGGGTGTTCATGTTGAAAATTGGCTAATGAAGATATGTAATTGTTGTCATTTATGGCAACACATGATGTACATGCTTGTAGAAAACCTCAGAAATAAAGATACTTAGTTTTTGGTACCCAGAAAATTATCTAGGTATGAAATTGGTTTACAACAGTCTATTGTTGAGAATGACCGAGGGGGAGGGAGTCAAATACATATAGCTTAAGTACAGGTGACTATAGAGTTTTCCTTAAAACTATTTCGATTTATAGTGACCTTTATATTTGACTGCTTCATAGCATGCCTTGTGCATGCCTTATGATTTTTATCATCTGCAAACATATTTTTATTTCTTAATGTGTGATTGTATACTTTTCTTGTTGACTTGATTTCTAGTTGATATTGAAGATGTTTGTATGAATGATTATGTTAATGCACATGCCTATTTTTGTGGTCATCCTGAGTTAGACCATAGGTAATTGTCTTCTGTAGTTTGTGTATAATTACAAGAAACCATTCCTTTGCTTCCATCATATATTTAACCAACATCACTATAGTGTACCTTGTTTTACTCAAACATGTGAAGGATGCCTTTAGTGTCATCCTATTTTTTTTCTAAATGTATTTTTAACTCATAAAAACTGGCACATTTTTATTAATAAAACATTATAGTATTTTTCAGACGTGCCTTAAAATATTAAGCTGGGCCTACTTTGCAAAGGAAGCTTTATGGTTGAAGTCACTTCATCAATTTCCATTTATGATTGAAGTTGTAGAATTTCTACTTAGATAAAAATCATTTGCATGGAACCCAACCAATTTATCGGTTGCCATCTGATCAAACCCTTAAAATTTACCCATCTAGAAAGAAACTATTGTGGATTTCTTCCATTCCTTGTGCATCACACATTGTAAAAATCCATTGTTACTCCACATTACTCTCAAACTCATCATGATCTTCTTTTAAAACATTCATTGGACTCTCTTCAACTCTAAAATCCATGGAAAAATCCATAGGAGAAAGCACATTACAGTCAGAAGAATTTAGTAACCCAAGAGAATTTGAAGAACTATTAGAATAATGTTTATTAACAATGATTGGTAGTTGAACATTTATTGCCAATTCTAGAAATATTTACTTAGCTCCAAATCTTTGTCTCCTCTTTGTAGCTTCTATAGAACTCTCTAGAGGTCTGTTGGAAGTTTACAAAAGACAAGACTCCTCACATATGGATGTAACAAACAATATTGCAATGTGCTTGTTAGTAAATTCTGTCTCTTTTAGTGTCCATATATGTTCACTTTATTTTGACTTTGCTACCAAATTTTTGCCCTATTTTCCTGCTGCTATTCTTTGTGTTTTGTTTTCATTACCAATTTATCATGGTATCAGAGCCACGTTTTAGTTCTTTGGGCTATGTATATATGGTGCTTTTGGTATGAATTTTTATACTTGCAGGTGTAAAATTTGGGAGTGAGCTGCAACAACATTTCTTGTGACAAAGGAAGAATATTACAACAAGAGAAAAAGGGTTTTTCTTCAACAAATTGGTGAGAGTTTTTCAATTTCAAGTCTCGGTGTTCAAGTTTTTTAAATATCTTTCATTCTCATCCAAAAAGGAGAGAATTTAACAACGGAATCACTTGGTGTTACTCTGCCCACAGTTAAATTGAATGGAAAAAACTATTAAGATTGGGTATCTCATATTGAAATCGCTCTAACTCTTCAAAATTGTTATAATATTATGACTAGTAGTGAACAGAGGCCTACAAATCTGGGAAATGATCAAGATAATTGGGATAGAAGAGACAAGAAGGCAACAACACTAATCAAGCTTACACTATTAGAAGAGGTTTTTCTAGAAGTTTGTAATAAGAGAAGTGGAGTAAAAGTATGAGAGATTTTGAAGGATCTATATCAAAATTCAGATGATGTATGGATCTTATCTCTCACTACTAAGTTATATAATATGAAATTATCAAGCTCACAAGAGATAGTCCCACATTTAAGTAAATTGAAGGAGAAGAAGAATGAGTTTGCTTCTCTTGGAAAAGATATCTATATGATAAAAAATTTGTGCAAATTATATTACAAAGTCTTCCAGGATCTTATCAATCATTAATAGGGGGTTTAGATATTGTGGATAAATTAAAAAGTATTAAATCTAAAGAATTATGTGCTAAGTTAGTTCAAGAAGAGAAAAGACAAGTTAAAGAAAAAGAATCATTTGATGGTGAATCTCAAGTATTTTTAATGAAAGGAAAACAATATTATAAGAAGTCATAAGATAATCAATTTAAATAAAGAAATTTGAAGTATAAAAATAAAGGTGCTTAAGTAAATGGAAATGTAATTATTCTAGCAAAATGGGTCATAAAGAAAATGAATGTTTCCAGAAGAAAAGAGATATAGAGAAGAAGGTAAGTAATTCTCCAAAATTTTATGATTCTAAAATAAATGCATTTTGTGTTGCACTTAAAGAAAATAACACTTCCAAAGATGATTGGGTTATTGATTCCAGTGCTACACAACACATGACTCACAATAAGGAAAAATCTGAATCAATAAGTGAAAATACTATAGAGAAAATATATTTGGGAGATAATAGTGCTTTAGAAGTTAAAGGAGCTGGTAATGTCAAAGTTGATAATGATTTGTTCAAAGATGTGAAGTTAGTCCTTGAATTAAAAACAAATCTACTTTCAGTATCTCAAATTGCAAGTCAAGGATATAAAATATAAATCTACAGTGATAAGTGCTTAATCAGAGATGTCAATGATAATTACAAAGTTATTGCAATTGGTAAAATAGAGAATGGACTATATAAGTTTCAAGAATTTACTTCCAAATGTGGAGATAAACATATGTGTGCTAATGCTCAATATGATGATATGAGCAGGTTATGGCATGAGTAGCTGGGACACGTCAATTTTCGAAGTCTCAAGCTTATGGAGAGATTACAAATGGTGCATGTGCTTCCAAAGATATCATTAAGTCCCAAGATATGTGAAGGATGTGCAATGGGAAAACATGTGGAAAGTTAACCTCAAGGTAAATCATGGAGAGAAAAAACTCATCTACATCTAGTTCATAGTGATGTTATGGGTCCTTTTAAAACACCTTCAATTGGATGATCAAGGTATGCTCTCACCTTTATAGATGATTATAGTAGAAGAATTGTATTTTCTACAAAAGAAAGATGAAGTATTTCAAAAGTTTAAAGCTTTGAATGAAAAACAAAGTGTAAAGTGTTTAAAGATAATAAGAACTAATAGAGGGGCCGAATACATAAATAACACTTTTTAAAAATTTTGTAAAGAACATGGCATAAAGAAGGAATCAATTGTCTCTTATTCACCCCAACAAAATGGGGTTGTTGAAAGGAAAAATAGAACTATAATAGAAATGGCTAGGTGTATGCTTCATTCTAGAAATTCAAAAGCTAAATTTTAGGTTGAAGTAGTTCATACTGCCGTATATATCTTGAATAGAACACCTACTAAGGTGGTTTTGAACATAACACCAGAAGAGGCATGGGGTGGAAGAAAGCCTACAATATCTAATTTTAGAATTTTTGGCTGTAAAGCATATGCTCACATTCCTGATGAAAGAAAGAGAAAACTTGAAAGGAAGAGTGAGAAGTGCATAATGGTTGGATATAGTGAGGAATCAAAAGGATATAGGTTATACAATCCTAGAACTAATGAGATCTAAATTAAACAAAATGTATGGTTTGATGAAGATGTTAAGAATGATAACTCCCCAACATTATCTTTCTTTTCAATTTTGATTGATGAAGAAAAGTCTACTTCTACCAATGGTCAAAGTCAAGGTGTGCAAACTACTACATGGGAAGAGACTCAAGTTGAAGAATCAAGTGAAAGTGATCATAAAAATCCAAGGAAATTTAGAAGCATCCATGAAATTTATCAAGAAGGTCCTAGAAATATATTTGCTAACTATGCTCTTATGACCAAGGTGATGTAGGTTGACAGTCCAAGCACGTATGAAGAAGCAAAGGGAAAAGATGAATGACAAGCGACTATGCAAGAAGAATACAACTCTTTGATAAAGAATGGAATGTGGGAACTAACAAAACTTCCAAAAGGAAAAAATATGGTTGGTTGCAAGTGGACCTATAGAACAAAGTTTACATTAGATGGAGCTATTGAAAGTACAAAACAAGGTTAGTGGCAAAAGGTTTCTCGCAAATAGAAGGTATAGATTATATTGAAACCTTTGCTCCAATTGCCAAAATGACTTCCATTTGTAGATAGTTGCTTTAGTTGCAAAGCTTGGTTGGAAATTTTTTCAAATGGATGTGAAAAGTGCATTTTTACATGGTGACTTAAAAGAAGAAATTTACATGCAAAAACTACCAGGATTTATTAAATATAGTGAAGAAAATATGGTGTGTAGATTAAGAAAATCACTCTATGGTCTTAAGCAAGCACCAAGGGCATGATACTCAAAAATAAATAAGCACTTTCTAGATGTTGGATTTAAAAGAAGTAAAATTGATCCAGATGTGTATGTAAAAATATAGTGATGATAAAGTTGTTATCATTGTATTGTATGTGGATGACTTGATTATTACAAGCGATCAGACACATGATATTGAGATAACTAAAGATCAACTCAAACAAGTTCTTGAAATAACTGATTTAGGACTAATGCACTACTTTTTGGGCATACAAGTATGGCAAGAAGAAGGAAGGAGCATGCTTTCTCAAACTAAATATGCTCTTGATGTGCTAAAGAAATTTAATACGAGTGATTGTAAACCATGTAATACATCATGTGAAGTAGGATTGAAGTTGAGCACTAACTATACTCAAAAGAAGGTGGATGGAAAATTGTATGGACAACTTGTTGGAAATATTTTGTATCTTACTATAATTAGACCAGATATTGCATATGTGGTTGGTATTGTATCCAAGTACATGGCAAATCCACACACATAACATTGGAAACAAACTAAAAGAATATTAAGATACATTAAGGGTACTTACCAGCTTGGTATTGAATATAGATATGGAGGAGAGCCTACTTTAGTTGGATATACAGATTTTGATTATGTAGGTGACATTGATGATAGAAAATCAACTTTAGGATATATCTTTCATCTTGGATCAGGATCAATTTCATGGAGCAGCAAGAAGCAAGCAACGATGTCACTTTCATCTACAAAAGCTGAATATATTGGTTTATCAAAGGCATCTCAAGAAGCATTGTGGCTCAGGCTATTACTTGAAGAATTGCATTATCCACAAGACTCTGGAACATTGTCTATTGTAAAATTTACTAAAGTTAGAGATCTATTACAACTCAAGGAAGCTCCTATCCTCTCCAAATAAACATTATGGGGGGTGTTAGAATAATGTTTATTAACAGTGATCGGAAGTTGAACATTTATCGCAAATTCTAGATATATCTACTTAGCTCCAGATCTTTCTCCCCTTATCTTCGTAGCTTCTACAAAAATCTCTAGAAGTCTGTTAGAAGTCTATAAAAGACAAGGCTCCTCACATATGGATGTAACAAACAATATTGCAGTGTGCTTGTTAATAAAATTTTGTAGTGTCCATATCTGTTCATTTTTTTTATGACTCTGCTGCCAAATTTTTGTGTTGTTTTCTGTTGTTGTTCTTTGTGCTATGTTTTTATTATCAATTTTTCAAGAACTAATTTGTTCATTGATCATTTCAAGAGAATATTTTTTAGTATCAAAAAAATTATAGTTGACAACTTGTAGATCATGGTGTGTTGGGGATTCATCCATCAACAAATCATGCAAAGAGCTCATCATGTTGGAGCTTTTTCATACCAATCATGAAGTCTTTCTCAACTCTCACAGAAGTTTCTTTCACAGGTATAACTTCTATATTATTTTGATTTTCTAAGCAGGATTTGAATGTCTCGTTTTTAATGGGCAACTTCTTACAAAGTCGGGTGTTCCAATAGTTCTTTATTTGGTTGTCTGTTTGACCATGCAGTCGATCAGCTATCAGTGACCACCTGAACATGTAGCATGGAAAACTTACATCATGACATAAAGCAAAAATAAAATATAAATATTCTTATAGTCTTCTATAATTATAGATTATAGAGTGTGATATGTTAAAAATAGATATATCTTTACATTTGAGACCGCTCAAAACTTTTGCATTCCATACAATCTGATGAAAGTTGAGCTCATTATAATTATATACAACTTATTGACTCTTTGATGATCTACAAAGTTTACATACTGAAACAAAATTGGTTGTCCTTTATAATCTAAAATAGATGTTTTTTGTATTATATTCTTTACTTATTTTAAATTGCAAAATCTTATGATCAAATTGATTTTAACAAATGACTCATGAGTATGTGAAAGTCAATAAAACATTTGAATCTGAGTTAATAGAAAAATCAATACTAGCCTGATGAATGAGCATTCCATGTTGTCAAGGAAACTCTCGATAGAATCTAATCTTATATTAGAAGTTAGAAATTCATCCTAATAAGGGAAAAAAAACTAACATAACTTTTGACCTTCAAACTGTCGTGCATTGTTGTAAAGTAGTAGAATAAGCAATTTTGTACATCTTTTATAATATTGACAAGAGATAGCCAAAAAATTACCTCCAGGAAACTCTCGAGAGAATCTAGTCTTATATTAGAAGTTTGAAATTCATTCTAATAAGGGAAAAAAGACCGACATGACTCTTGACCTTCAAACTATTGTTCATTGTTGTAAAGTAGCAAAATAAGAAATTTTGTAAATCTTTTATAATATTTGCAAGAGAGAGATAAAAAATTACCTCAAAGAAACTCTCGAGAGAATCCAGTCTTATATTAGAAGTTTTAAATTCATCCTAACAAGGGAAAAAAGACTGACATGACTCTTGACCTTCAAACTATTGTTCATTGTTGTAAAGCAATAGAATAAGCAATTTTGTACATCTTTTTAGAAACTGATGTACATTTTTGGAATAATTACTTTCAAAGTATACAAATAAAGTAATCATTTTTAAGAACCATTATTTTCCTTAGAAACTAATTTGAAAGGATTTAGGACATTGATTTTATAACTTTAGATTTAATTACATAAATCAAAATTTAAATAGGCTTTTAATAATGATTATAAAGATTATGTGTAGTGATTTATAAGGCTTTTATTAAAGTATGTGTATTTTCATATAACTAATGTATTTTTTATGTTGTAGGGTTGATGACTTTAATCAATGTGCCAACATGTCGATGTGGTGTTAGCCCTTGTTTGTTAAAAATCTTGAACACACCAAAAAATCCCAGGTGTAAATTCTGGTGTTGCCCAAATAAGAAAAAGGTTGTTAACACAATTAATTTTGTTAGAGATTAACATAATGAATAATGAATAATTAATTATTATACTAGGAACTAATGAAGATTTGCTATTGGAGGGACATGATGGATGTGGATTCTTTGATTGGGCTAGTGATGCACAAACAACAAGTACAATGTGTAATGATGGAGTAGAGTGCAAGTGTTGCAATATTAAGAAGGCTGAAATTTACTTTTTACAATGTCTTCTTTGCCTTTTAATTGCATTTTTTTGTCGGGAACATATGCCAAAAAATGCAATAGCTATAATTTGTATAAGGATTTTTATCAATGACAAATCAGACATGATATCTATTATAAACTTCTGTTAAAATTATCTTTGCAACCAAATCTTGTCTTTAGTGTTCTAAATAAGACTATGTTCAAATATCATATTTTTTATTTTCTTTATATATTTAAAAATAAAATGATTGTGCTTGTAGAAAAGGAGAGACGGTTGGCATCTCCCTTGATAAGGATATGAATAGTCTTCAAACTTCCTTCACACATGGTTAAGGCTATCCATCATTGACAGATCTTACCTATAAGTAAAATGATTTTAGTTGTGATATTATATTCAAATTGATAGTTATATTTAAAGTAAATTTTTGATATTCTTTATGCATACAATTGTATTTATAATCAAATTCTTGAAATGTAATTAAAATTTTAAAAAATGTTGTTAAATATTTATAATTAATTTTTTTAACTTTTGACTTCTTTAACAATAAACATATATATTTAAAAATCACGCTTGCAATTGAAGCAATTATAGAGAATATTGAATATAAAAATAAAATAACTAGATTTAAATCTAATGAATTTAAAAGGTTGTGGTATACCTTTCTTACTACAAAGTCAATTTATAACGAAGAGGATACTAAATTAATTTGACTTAAAAAAATTAACAAAAGAATATTCTTTTATAAATTCACATTAAGATTTAAAAAAAATATATATTCTAATTCCTATTTTTATTGATGCAACCAAAGACGGAATAGTCATCTACCGGTTCCTCTTCAAGACAAACAAACAACTCCAATTGATATTCCAGAACTTATTTTCAAAATACGCGAATTCCAGAAAAGAACTTATTCCAAAATAGTTGAATGTTGCATTCAATTATTCCACCAACCAAATGGACCCTTAGATTAGATTTGAAAATGTAATGCCCTGCCAAGGGATCCAAAGAATTTTACTAAGTTTGCCAAACAATTTTTTTTTTTTAAACATGAAAGATAAAACCATTCATAACATTTGCGGAAGCAATAGCAACAATACAAATGAAAATAAACATAACATATATACATAACGGGCTACATTCTTTAAAGATCCCTTAACATTGTATCACATCTAAATTAACTATTCATTTAACATCCCATCCTTATGAAATAACAATGATACATCCAATGTACTTAAACAATATACAAGTGTCCTTTTGTAATTATATTTTAGTTTAGCTCAATCATCCACTGTACATATCACAAGGTATGAAAAGCTTAAAAGAATAAACATCCAAGTAAATAAAGTACATCATCATCATCTAATATTAATCCATGATGCAATAACATAAATGAAACCACATATCATACATGATACATCATCACAAAAGATATAAACATCCATCACAAAAGATAACCATATATCACAAACATAAATAACTAAGTGTACGGTTCCTCCCAACCGTTAATAGCATCATTAGACTATCATGGATCTTAGCCATCCCTCCATGCGTAACATTCCAAGCACCGAAGAGATCATCGGTATTAACATAGTAGGAATGTCACTCCTAAAACATCCTACTAACATGTAAAGTAAAGCATAGGATACCATCATCTAACATATGCAAATCATCAATATAAGAAACATCCCAGTAAATACATCCATCTTAAGGTATATTATCTATCATAATGCTCCAAGAACATAATGAAGAATAAATACCAACCAAGGATACTCCAGCCATGATGTCTCGGACGGATCTCAAATGATAAGAGTGAAAATACACTACCACCTGACCGCGTGGAGCCTAAGTGGTCCACTCCCACCGTGCTGAGGAGATAATCTCAAGTCTCAAACAGGATATCAATTCACGAAGCACAAATCTCTATAAGTCCAGGAATCCTAAAAGTATACTAACTCAAAGGTTCCATCACACAAAATCGACATCTAATTTCCAGAGGCACACAATGACATGTAGGAAACTTACTATGCAAGCGGGAAAGTGTCATCACATTTATCACGTACAAGTTACCCTGGCAGTTAGCTAAACTCCACGGGTCCATACTGATCTCATGCGGCCACTAGTATCCTCTCATATTGATGAAGCATACTACGAAATGCACGGTCGTAACCATGCATTCTCACTACTCCCATCCTAGCCTGTACAAGCACTCAAGGCATGGGCGAGAACATCAAAACAATTATCTTTTTAGGTTCATTTAATCCCCATTTAGTGTGTAAATGTTATCACTTCTTAACCAAACTTACAATGAGTTACCTTGGCAGCCACTTAGGGCCCCGACCTCCATTGCAAGCCACTTCCCGACACTACAAGTAGATTACCTACCCTAAGCTCATGGAATCATAGATCTCAAAATCATAAAAGATAATCCATAATAAAATCATCAAATATGCATAAAAGCATCAAATATTCATAATAAGAATCATCAAATCTCTAAGACAAGAATCATCAAATCTCCATGAGCATCTGAAAAGTATCCATAGAAAATCATGACCTCAACAGTTTTCTATTGGCAACTGAAAGCATCACTGATAATCATAATAATCATTGGTTCTCAATAACCAAAATGTATCTCAAAATAAATCATCATATCCATTGGTTCTCAACAAGCAACCAAGAATATCTCAAAATCATATTGATCGAAGACTCCAAAATGGTTGAGTCAAATATGTCACAACATGACATCATCAAGAAATAAATCCATATTTCAGTCTTATCATGACGACTAGAAAGTAATCCAAGGATAATTGATCGATGACTAAAAAATGATTAGCTCAAGCATCTCAGATATATATACATCTCAGCTTCACACATGAAGGCTGAAGAACAAATACAAACATTTCATAGAGCATACGATCACATAACCATGGATGGGCTTATAAAGATCAAGACCAAATAAGATCAACATGCCATCACATCTCATAACCCCCGAGCCTCTGGTAACAACTTAGGACTGGTCAACACTAGTCAACCCAAAACCCAAAACAAGAAGCATATAGAATACACGATGCAAACACATGTTTTGGTTTACTAAATTCACATAGTTGAATAATGTGTAGGAGTTTCCAGTTTTCTGTTTGCAAGTATACTTCAAGTGTTTTAAGTTTCATCATTTGACCTACAAGTCAACCCAATTGTTCTCCAATAGCATTACCCTTCCATTATTAAGAATTACATTCTAAGAATAACTTAAGGATAAATATTCATTAAACTGATCATCATTGACCTTAATTAAATTGTTTTTTATATTTAACCATGATCCATATTCTAATTGATTAACCTTTCAACTTTTTTAGGATCATTATTCGTTATATTATAAGAGGACTAATTATCATTCTTTGAATAAGAGATTATAACTTTATTAAAATGATCAATTACATCAATCAATTAACATAGGTCCATATTCTAATAGTCCTCAATTAAATATTACTAAGTCTTCACCATTAAATATCTAAGGTCATCATTCAAGTCATAAGAATAAGACCTATCAACTTGATATCAATATTTTTACAATCTTATTAAAAGAATTATATCAATTAAATCTTCATTACTTAACTTAATTGTTAATTAAATCTAATTAACTCTCATTGATTGATTTAATTAATAATTACATAATCATAGCAACGTTCCAATTAATATCAGTTGACTAATAACTAACTATAATTATGTATGATAAAAGTCAACTATAATTCAATACTCAAAAGATCATATTAATAATTCAATAATAATTATTGAAAATCTTAAATGACCATATTCGTCATCTTTCAAAGAATGCCAACATTCTCTTAACAAATTCGTATTATCATTAATCTTTTCAAATAAGACTCTATCGCACAACTTAATTATTAATATCATAGTTATAATATCAACTCAATGAATATCAATTGATTAAAAATCAATTATAATCCAACTCCAAAAATTATTATCTTTTACCAAACTTCAATCAATAAATAATCTCCACTAGATTAACCCTAATCAAATTTGTTGATATCTATTTAAACCATTATTTATTAATAGTTTGCTAGTCTTTACAAACATTAATAAATAATAAACTCTTCAAACTATACATAATCTATAGAATCCTTTCATAAGCTCATTAGTTAATATTTGGCTAACTCTTAACTCCATTAAAGTATTCAAACATATTAACCAATAACATAATAATTCAATATCATTCAGAGTTTCTAAATTTAAATCAACGTAATATAAATTATCATCTTACAATTGTTTAATCAATATTAAAATCAACCATTAGACTCCATTTTCTAATTGTTCTAATAATATTTTGTCTATGTAAACGTTGTTTGAAAGAGATCCCTATCACAAACCAATAAGACTCATTGTATATTTTAACATGAATAATCTCCAAATTCTTAACATTATCATCTTCATTAAACAACTCTAAAATTGTTTAATATATATTAAATAGTATTCAATATACATTATAAAAAATTCACTATATAAATTATATTAAAATCTCTTTTCTTTTAATTTTTTCTCATCCATTTACTTAGATTGACTAATAATTAATTACACTTCTTCTAGTATTAATTAATCTTAATTAAATTTGATTTAATTAGATTAGATAATAAACCATATAAAACTAATGCATATTAATAAGATTCTAATAAGGGAAGATTTCAATAATATCTTTAATTCATTCTATGCTTTGATATATTATTTTTGTGAAGTTTAAGCATAAAGAACTCTTGGTTATGGGAAATGGAGAAATATATGTCCTTGAATAAAATAGTCTCAGTACGACGGCCATATCTCCCTAATGAACCGTTGGATCGAGCTGAAATTGAAATATGTTGGAGAGGGCCAAGTTGCGTCAATTCTGACCGGAGCGATCGAATAAATTCGATCTCAATAAAAAGTTATGAATGACTAAGTTCGGGTCTATCCAAGGGGCAGCGACAGGGTAGTTTGTGATGAATTAAGAATTTCCTCTTAAAATAATTGTTTTCTAAATTTTACCATAAAAAGGTTTATTCATACGCATCTAAAAATATAATTGATAGAAAGATTACGTCTAACTATTCAAAATTTCAACTTAGAATTTCTATTTTAATTTCAAATCTATTTTAATTTGATTCTAATTCGAACCCAAACCCGTTTTCTCTTTTTTTTTTTAAAATCCATGCATATAAAATTCTCAAATAAATTTAATTGCCCAAATTGAAAATGCATACAATAAAAATATGAAATTTCTCAAAAGGCATATGGAAGACACGAAGAAGACAGGAATGCATGATGCAAAAATAGCATAAGAAAAATATCACAAGAATCTACCCGGATTCTGATGCTAATTCGCTCTTCCTCAGAAAACCCGCAGAGCAAGCTCCCTTCTTCAGAGTTCTTGAGTTCTCCAATGCTCCAATTACTCTCCACCCCCCTCCTAAGCTTCTATGAATGCCTGAATATAAAGAGCTCTCAAGAAACTTTTGGATTGCTTCTTGAAACCGCTGAAAAGTGTCACCAACTAAGCATGGGTCTTTTCCAACCTTTTTGATGAGTCATAGAGTTGTAGACGCCTTGTGCTTAGTTGATGCACTAACCCCCGTGTTGTTGACACATGTTAATTCCCATGCAAGCTTATAACTCCAATTTACTTTTTAAATAATCTCTATTTAAATTTTATAACTTTCATTTTAATTTTTATAACTTTTATTATTATTATTTTATTTATTACTTTATTATTATTTTATAATTATTATTAATTTTAATTTCTAGTTTTCTTTTATTTAATTCATTTTTCCCAATAATTCACATTTAATTAATTACAATCAAAATATCAAAGATCATGATATTTTATTAATTTTCTCAAATAAATAATTTATTAATTAAATCTATTTATTAAGACTTAATTAATGGAAAATTCACCATAGACCTCCAAGATAAAATATGAAAACCCATCATAGAATAAATCATACAAAATAAATCTAAAGGGTTAAAAATCACGAAATATGTCATCCGACACATTCGATGGGTATTCAACTCAAATATTTATCCTAATTTTCCAATTAGGACAAATGGCTCAAAGGGTTGAGATTTGGACTTGAGAATTTATCTCCCCTCTCTTATCATTGAGATAATGTGATAAGGTACGCTCATCTTGGCAATTCAGGGAAGTCGATACCCGATACCTGCAACCTGCATAAAAATTATGCATGTACAAACACAATATATACTAAACTAAACAGACAATGGTAGGAAGTGGTGCATCGTGTAGATCCCGACTAGCAGGTGACTACGACTCCCTTCCTTAACCACATCAGACACGCCATGCAAAAGCAAACACGCAAGGCAAACACGCACACCATACACATGCAAGTATGGGTAAGTATCCATAAGAAAGCACATATGATAATAAATCATCTTACTAATCATCATTAATAATTGAAAGCAATGTAATAATCATCATCAATAATTGTGAACACTAAAAATAATCATCATACATACATGAAATGTAGAGTCTAAGTAATCTCATCACATAATAAACTGAATCCATAGCACAATATCTGATAATCTCAAAAGAATGCTGCTAACCAACAACATAAAACTAGTTCTAAAAGAGTTCAGCAACGATAACAAAATGCGAACTAGGGGCAAACACTACAGAAAAACTACTTTGCCTTCCCGTAATTCGCCATGTTGTACAATTATATAGAGAAATGACATACAACTTGTCCTTTTATGTTTCCTATCTTTGTTATAACAAACTACGTGTTACCAGTTTAAAAGGTAAAAATGAGAAGAATGGGAGCATTCCCCTTGGGCACCATTTCATCTGCATAACAAAATTAGCAGCCTAATAGATGACGTTAAAAGTGGAATATTCTTGTCTTTAGCCTTCTAAATAAGACTATGTTCAAATATCATATTTTTTATTTTCTTTATATATTTAAAAATAAAATGATTGTGTTCGTATAAAATGAGAGACGGTTGGCATCTCTCTTGATAAGGACGGGAATAGTCTTTGGACTTCCTTCGCACATGGTTAAGGCTATCCATCATTGACATATCTTACCCAAAAATAAAATGATTTTAGTTTTGATATTATATTCAAATTTATAGTTGTATTTAACATAAAAATTTTATATTCTTTATGCATACAATTGTATTTATAATCAAATTCTTGAAATGTAATTAAAATTTTAAAAAAATGTTGTCAAATATTTATAATTAAAATTTTTAACTTTTGACTTCTTTAACAATAAACATATATATTTAAAAAATTATGCTTGCAATGGAAGCAATTATAGAGAATATTGAATATAATTTTAAAATAACTAGATTTAAATCTTTGGACTTCCTTCACACATGGTTAAGGCTATCCATCGTTAACAGATCTTACCCAAAAATAAAATGATTTTAGTTTTGATATTATATTCAAATTTATAGTTGATATTATATTATATTATATTATTTCTATAAAGATGATCCTCCTCCCTCTCTGTTGGTACTGCCTTGGCAGCTTTGATGAATAGTTTTTAGTTTCTGGCTGAGGCCATGTTGTTTATTCCAATTTCGGCCATTCGTGGGTGATCCGGCCCTTTTTTGTGAATTGTAATCTTAGTAATTTTATTAATTGAAAAGGACTATTCATCAAAAAACAATTATAGTTGTATTTAACATAAAATTTTGATATTCTTTATGCAAGCAATTGTATTTACAATCAAATTCTTGAAATGTAATTAATTTTTTTAAAAATGCTGTCAAATATTTATAATTAATTTTTTAAACTTTTGACTTCTTTAACAATAAACATATATATTTAAAAATCACGCTTGCAATGGAAGCAATTATAATGAATATTGAATATACCTTTCTTACTATAAAGTCAATTTATATGAAGGGGATACCAAATTAATTTGACTTTTAAAAATTAACAAAAAAATATTTTTTATAAATTCACATTAAGATTTTTTTAAAAAAAATTCTAATTCCTAGTTTTTATTGATGCAACCAAACACGGAATAGTTATCTACCAGTGTGAATTTTAAAAAAAAAAATTTCTAATTCCTATTTTTATTGATGCAACCAAACATGGAATAGTTATCTACAAATTCCTCTTGCAGGACAATCAAATAATTCCAAATGATATTTGAGAACTTATTTTCAAAATACGTGAATTCTAAAAGAGAACTTATTCTAGAATAATTTAATGCCGCATTCAACTATTCCACCAACCAAATGAACCCTTAGATTAGATTTGGAAAACTACTTTGCCTTCCCGTAATCCGCCATGTTGTACAATTATATAGAGAAATGACATACAACTTGTCCTTCTAGGTTTCCTAGCTTTGTTATAACAAACTACGCGTTACCAGTTTAAAAGGAGAAAACGAGGAGAATGAGAGCGTTCTCCTTGGGCACTATTTCATCTGCATAACGAAATTAGCAGCCTAATAGGGGAGAGGCACCAGTAGTGGAGCGGGCTAACTTTGTCAATACATAGCTCTCACATGGAATGTCGTGAGACTTCCGTTTTTTTTTACAAATATAAAATAGACACTTAACTAATTATAACTAAGGTTTGAAGCTGCCACTCATCACGCAAGTTGTCAAAATAATCTATTTAGTTTGAAGTGTCCAAATATTAACTTTTTAGACATTTGACCAAAGCTTAATAATAAAATCGTTAATAAATGATTGTTTAGACATGATTTCTTATGAAAATATATACAAATACATTTTATGAAAGCAACATATTAAATAATTAAAGGTCCTAATATTTTTAAATAGCATTTATTTTAGTTATATTTTATTCTTATATGAAACAAAAACAGACCAATTGTTGATCACATTGAACACAATTATGTTCAAATAATAATACATTATAATGTTAAAAATTAATTAAAATATACAATAATATATATAAACCTATTTATAATCTTATCTATTTAGTTCATTTCTATTTTCAATTTATTATCACAATGTCTAGTTTACTACATGCTACAACCTAAATTTTATATAACCTACTTTAAATTTGGGCACCATTAACCCAAAAGAATTATCGATGCCCCTATAATTGATCACTGTTATACCTATACTGCTAATTCTAACACCTATTCTTTAAAAATCTCACTCAAAAATAAACACTATAATATTGATTACGATATTTTCTATGTCCTAACATGTCCACGCGTTGATCAAATGTGGGCGTAGCTTACATGTATTGATCCCGAAGTTTCTGAACTAGCGTTTGTGATTGTGCCCTAAAATCGTTGTGACATCTATTATGTTGGATGCAAGGGGTTTATTTCGTGTCTGAAGCGGCTTTATGCCAAGCTTCTTTGAGCTATGCTAGTCTACTGTATGGCGAACTACTTTATTCCAAATGCACATAGACATTTTAGCCACGGTTAGCGCAGTATGAGGGCGGATGGCCTACTCGCCTACTCAAATAATGGGATGGGCGGTTACCTTCTCTGTCGTTGGAACCCACATTCTAGCAGTATCGCCCTGACCGAGCTATCCTCTGTCCAGGTCCCCTTTACAATAGTAGGGGCAGCGCCTTCCAGGTTGTGGTGGGCGTTCAGAGGTGGGTGTTCAGGAGGCATTGCTGCTATTGTTAATGTAGGGTAGGGCTTTTCCTTGTATAAATTGTGGGCGGTACCCTGTAACCTTTCAAAATTGTGGGGAGGCCCTGGCGCCCCTTTTTCAATATAGGGCATGAATAGTAGGGCCTGCGGGTCAGCCGGATATGGCTCCACTTTTCTAGCAGATGCATCGTGTACTGAGTTTTTCAATACAAACTTTTGGTGAAAAATAGTTTAGATCTTTGTGTATTTTCAACGGTGTGTGTTCACACCATATTTGGAAAGGAAATAAATTTTCTTGAGCAAAATAGTCACATAATTTCATTTTCCTCTAATGACTTTACCTTCTACTTTTCCATGATTAGGGTTTTGATCTTTGATACCATACCTTCTTTTTGGAGTATTTGTGCTCAGAAATACCTTGCACTTGTGTTTGTTACATTTGTGTTGGTGGAAAATTATCTTCCATCCTGTCTTTTTGTGCGTATTTGGTTTTAGCATAACATTCTTTCTAACTTTCAAAGATTGTATTTGTCGTTCTCCGTTGGGGAGTGATATATTTGCAAGATTCTGGTTTTATTTTGTGAGATTCCTATACTGAGTTGGCTGTTTGCAAAATTTTAATTCTTACAAGAGGCCAAAGGTTCAGGAAGGTTTGGCTGTTCCTTTCCAGATGCTGATGGCACTGTAGCTTCACTAATAATGTTGCCAACTTATCCATTAATTCTACTGGCTGGAAATCATATGATTCAAGCACTGATGAGATGTGTTTCATGACATCTCATTGATTTCATCCAGCCTGCTATGCTATTCGGGAGGAGAGGTATTTCATTTCTATATATTCTTGAAATTACCTTACTAGTGAATTTATTAGTTTGAATAGAAATTTATGAATCATGCTATAAGTACCATGATATCAATTTTAACATCCAAGAATGTTCTAAACTTTTCTGTAAGTACTATTAGATCCATTTTAATATAATGTGTAGATCCAGATCCTTTACAGGGTATTTGTGTAGCTAATATGGCCACAAGGTTGTTTAAAACTGTTGACTTCTGTTTAAAATCGATTGACTCTTCATGGTAGAACAACCACAAAATCTTGTTCATGTGTTTATTTGCCTTTGGATTCAGCAAAAATAAGTGAAACATCTTGCACAATAGATCAATAAAAGGTTTGTAGGATGTGATTTATTTGTAGACATTTTAGGCTTTTATGATTTCGCCAATTATTAATCGACACCAATATGGAATATTTCTTCTTCACTCGCAAACATGCCCATCTAAATTACTCACAATGTTTAACAGAAGCCATTGGAATTCATAAGTCTCTCTAGCATCGATCGGCCATGGGCATCTTTTCTAGGTACTCCATGCTTGCAATTAAGCGCTTCTGCAGCTGACCTTATCAGTTCCAGGTGCCTCCTTCGTTACTTTCAGGTGTCTCCATTTTTTGGGGGTAATGTACCAGTTTTTCTTTCCTCTTTGTTAAACTTCTAATGAATATTTGTGATAGAATAGTTTTTTAGTTTAAAAAAGATGTGTAAATCTTAACCGGATTTAATTACAATCACCAGTTCTTTAGTGTTGCAGCGATGCTTGTCTTTATAATTTCTCTAGTTGCTATAGTATTTTCTTGGATCACAATTTAGTTCATTGGAAGTGTTTCATATGTGTTCCTTAAAATACTAAATGGTTGGTTCACGGTATATAATCCCATTTGGCTGAATTACCATTTGCCTTTTTGAACCTATGAAGATGTGATCTTGGAGTTTAAGAGTTTATTCTCAGTTTATGTTGTTGATTCGTCTTCTATGGAGGAGGGATTGTGTGAATAATCAAAATGCTTAACTGAAAACTAGATGCGTAACTGGATTCTTTACTAATAGGTGTTTGCGACTTTTTAAGTGATATGGAATGGTTGTATTCCTTGCTGGGTGTAACATTTAAATGCTGGTATACAATTTGCATAGATTTGAGCACTCGAAGTGTTTTTCAGAGAGTGCATTTGGAGAAGCTATCAAACTTATGCTAGACTTCAAGAGTGAGCTATTTACGTATCTTCAGGAAAATGAAGTCTGTTGGGAAGGAAATATTTACCAAATTACTTAAAGGTTGAGTTGGCTTTAAAGGTAAGGTGGGGTGGGAGGAAATTTATGGCTACGAATTGAGTGCATATATTGGTAGATAATATTGTTTAAGTTGAAATTTGTACAGTAGATTAATTATAAAAGCTTGGCAGTTTTAAGCTTTTGAAATGGTATATGCAATTAGTAGTAAGGGTTAAACATAAGGCATTTTAACTGGTTTTTGGTTTATGATCATGTACATTTCTATCTCAAGTATGAGATTGCAAGGAGTTTGCAAGCAATACAAAATATGCTAAGACATTTTAGATTTTATTTTTCCCGAGGACAAGAAATAGTTTGTACTGCTCACCAACAACCTGGCATGTATTGCAACCCTGGTTCTCCTTTGATTTTGAATCCTTATCACTTTAATCTTTTTATATTTGAGACCTTTAGCATGTTGCACTGTATTGCTTTTCAGAAATTCAATGAAGTGTTCTTAATCTTTCTTGATTTTATTATCAAAGTTACATAGAGGCACATTTAATTTATTAGGAATCTTTCCATGGTTAGGCTCCACTAATATTATTGCAATATATACATCTAAGAAAACAGCAAAGTGGTATCCACAATTTGGTGTAAATGTCTGATAAAAGACTGATACAAAAATATGACAGTACATCCAAAAAGGGTATTTCTAGTCGCTGCAATAGAGAAGAACCAAAACATTTTATACAAAAGAGATATGATTGAAAAGTAAATTGTAACTACCTTCGATCTTAAAGGCCTACCCTACTGTCACAAGTCATTTGCTCTACATCCTCAGCCCCATGCACTTCGTTCACATTAATCATTTCTCAATCTTGAGTCCTCTTAGCACTGTCTTCAACTGCAACCCAAAGTTATAACTGTTTTCTCACCGTGCTGCAAAACAAAAGTATTCAGTCCAGATATATAGAATTTTCATAGTGGTTTTGATACGCTAGGTTCACAAGAAAGCTAGTAACAAAATCAAAAAAGGGTGCAAGATCCCCACTCAAAAATAGGAGAGTAGGCTTCTTGGATTAAATTGACCCTCCCTTGAGATATATTCCTGTAAAATTAAAAATTATTTGAATCTTTCATTGATTTTTAGTTTCTCAGTTTGGGCACATCACAGTCTTCCTTGCTTGGAAAACGCTTGCCCACAAGCATTCTTATGGTATCATGATGATTCTTGGATCATGATTATGGTATCATGATGAGAGTTTTATTTTGAAAAAATTACATCTATTTTCAAATAACAATAAAATGAATGTGCAAGTTTGACATCTTTTGTTTCATGATAAATTACTTCATTTGAAATAGAGATTGTTGTATTTTTGATGATGACATATTGAATTCTATAATGTGCATCTCAGGTGGACTGTAGGACAGATGGCACTGTAGCTTCACTGCTTGTTTAGATGGTGATGCTTGTTCAGATGTTGATGCTTGTTCAGATGTTGATGGCACTGTAGCTTCACTAATAATGTTGCCAACTTATCCATTAATTCTAGACTGTACAGATTAGACATGCTGATGTCTGTCTTGGCAATTTAATTCATTTCAAATGACGACTTCCTTTGCCTTATTTGGTATCATCCTACTCACCAGTTTGATCATTAATTTGTTTATCGCTATACAATTGTATGTTGCATTTTTTTTCTGTACAGGAAATGAAATTGAGTTGCATAAAAGGAGGATGAAGTCACTATTGATTTCAGGTGAGGTTAATTTACACCTCACTAAGGCAATGATCCCTTTTTTCTACTCTATTTAGTTCTTATTTTGTTTATTGTTTTATTAGTTTAATTCTTGTAGTTTTTATTGTTTTATTAGTTTAATTCTGGTAGTTAAATATAGGTCACTAATGCATGAACATATAGAAGAAGCATGCATATATTCATGTACTTGCAGATATTTGCATGAATTTATATTGACTAAACTACAACTCTAGACTAGGTAGTTTATTTATGAAATTTTAGGCTGAGAAGAAATAGTCACATATGAAGTTTTTAAAAACAAATATGCCCAAAATTATGGATGAGTATGTAAATATGCACGTATACATACAATGTGAATTTATGTAAATATGCCCAATTTCAAGGAGGCTATATATGGCACAATCAATCATTTTCCTAACTTCCTTCCAAAACTCCAAATTTTTACATCATAAGTTATAATATGGTCTTGATTTACATTTATGCATGAAGTTAACCAAAATACTTCATAGCATATCGTATATGTATATCCAGTTTCAAGGAGCCTGTATATGGCGTGATCACTCATTTGCCTATATTCTATCCAAAAATTAAAAACATTACATCATAGTTTATAATCTGGTCTCAATTTACATCAATGTATGAAGTTAACCAAAATACTTCATAGCACATGGTATATCCAGTTTCAACATAGTCCAGTCTCGAGTTACATCAATCTATGAAGTTAGCCAAAATACTTCATAACATATGGCATATCTAGTTCAAGGAGCACCTGTATATGGTTTGATCATTCATGTACGTAACATCCATCCAAAAAATACAAAACTTCTACTTCAAAAATATGGTTTGATGAATCATATACCTACAAAAATAAAATAAAATAAAATAAATCAATTTCAAGGAAATTTTACTTGAAAAAAATATGGTTTGATGAATGATGTACCTACCAAAAACCCCAAATAAAATAAAAACTATCTCAAGGAACATATACCTCTTAGATAGTATTAGTGACACATTCATATTAGCTTTTATGTACACCTACAACATCTGTGGGTACGGATGTAATATTAGAACTTGACCCTCCATTAGCTATGGCTGTAGATCCTCCATTTCCTTGCTCCATGAGAGGTGTTATAGGAAGATGTACTTGGCTTGCACAAATTTGATTGTTGTTTGAACAGTTAGCAATAGATGAATAAGCAGGAGTGTAAATGTTCATTATATCCCTGCGAATTGAATTTTCTGGAAGATGATTTGAGGGATTGCTTAAACGCCTTTGCCTTACCAACTCCTTTTTGGCCTTTTCAATTTCTCTCATTTTTTTGACCTGTTCCTTTTTTTGCTCTCTCTTTTTCCTCTGTATCATTTGAAGTTGTTCTTTCTTTTGCTTCTTCATTGCATTTTCTAGCTTCTTTTGTTCTTTCAACTCTCTTTGGATAGCTCTACTAGCTTTTCTCTCCTCTGCTTGTTCCCTTTTTTTGGCTTTCAATTCTTCAATTTCTTTTTTTCTGGCTTCTTGTTCCATGTAAATTTGCATGAACTCATCTCCTGTGAGTAGTTGGGATTGTCGGTTGAGCCTGATCGTGCCACCACTCTCATGGGAATATTTTTCATTGACCCTTGCATTTGGTAACTTCAAGAAAGATGATAATAATGGCATACGGTTACCTTCTAGCTGGTTGTTATCTATATTCGTAATGTTTTCATCCACTATACCGTCATTGCCATCATTATCTGTTGATTGATTCTCTACATTTTCTACACCAAACTCTGTTGTTGCATAGTAATGAACCAATGTGTTTGGAAGAGATGGAGGAGGGGATGGTAGTGACAATCCTATATCCTCATTATTTAAGTCCAAGTTCACACAAAGGTTTTTAGCACCTTCCATGATGTAATTAGGAATACTCACTTCAGTAGGAATACTTAAATCTGATATACCTTGCACAGTATGTACCGATTCATGTTGACCCTGTTCAGTAGTGGCAGAATCATGTTGTCCCTGTTCAGTAGTGGCAGAATCATGCTGTCCCTGTTCAGCAGTGGCAGAATCATGCTGTCCCTGTTTAGCAGTGGCATTATCGTGTTGTAGTTGCATTTCAATTGCATCATTTTCTCTTTGAATTCGTTCTACTCTTTCTTGAATATCAGACTCACTAACTCCTGCAAATCTAAGAATACTTTCAAGAGCAATTGCTTCATCTTCCTCTTCAACACCAACCGGAAATGCTCTACTAGGATTCATGTCATTTATAAGTGCTGTTGGGTTCAATGGCCAAATACCAGTCCTCTTAAATCCTGCCTTGATATTTTCTAGAGTGAGGGCCTTTTTGAATGCTTTGCTGCATAAGGTAGCTAATTCAGACTTATTTATTTCTAATCCATGATGCTTTGCCATCCATTCTGATCTCTCTCTCTTGAAGTGGTTCTTAAAAGGAGAAAATACACTTACATCTAAAGGTTGGAGCTTGTGGCTTGTGTGACTTGGCAATGTAAGGAGATCAATTCCTAGAACTCTTGCCTCTTGAATTGTAGGAAGTGCCACATGGCTCCCATGACCATCAAATATAAGTAAATGCCTATTGCTAGGTGAAACTCCACCACGCATAGATCTGGCAAAGTGATGCAACCAATTGAGGAATAGTTCCTTGGTCATCCATGCATGAGGTTGGGTTGCCATACAAGCCCCTGGTTCACAACCTACAATATAATTTTTTATTTGCCTTTGACCTTTAAAAAGGTAGAATCCTGGAATGCTCTGTCCTGTAGCATTAACACAACATAATATGGTGATCCATTCTCTACTTTTTGACAGTACATATGGCACACTCCTTGAGCCCTTTTTGGCTATCACCTTCATTCCACAATTTCTCCCAGTTTGAACACCTGTTTCATCACAGTTCCAAATTTGGTGTGGGCCATATTGTTTATCTTTGTAAACTTTTGCCAAATTGTCATAAAAAGCTGCTGTTATGGATGGTCTAAGCATGGTAGCTCTATCTTTGTCTATACCTTCTGCTATTCTTAATGCCAGCTCAGGATGTCTTCTTTTGAACCCTCTCCACCATGACTTGCCTGGAAAACCATTTTTGAAAGGGTTTGGCCTGGTCTCACAAATGTGAGCAACATGTGCTTTTAATTGCGTTATTTCAAGACCATATCCCATCTCTGCCATATCTTGACACCATTGAACTATTTCCATTTCTTCTTCACTTGATAATATAGTCGGTGGACCTCTCTTTGTTCTAGTTGTGATACCTTGCAACCAATTTGACAATGTTGTAAAAGGAATACCCCATTTCTTGGTAGCAGCTCGGATCGAATACATATTATCTTCAACGTCTTTGATTGCATTGTCCAAGTCTGAATTTGACCACTGTTTTCTTATTGGTGCATTCTTAGATGTAGTAGAAGTCATTTGTGTACTAGAAACTCTACCTTGCACATCCACTATATCTATTGGATCTGGAGTTGGTATTTCAGGTTGATTTGGTATGTTAATTTGATCTTTGGCATTGCTTTCATTTTCTAGATTGCAGTGAAGCATAACCCCTCTTTTGTGCATAAGTAGAGGCCTTGTTCTTTGAACTCGATTCCTCTTAGAAGTTCTCATAGAAGTTCTCATGGTGAAATATATGTAGTCTGTGTGAAATTTATTACATGTAAAAATTATATTAACAAATCGGTTATGTTAGAAAATTACTTTCATTGTTTCTTTTAATAGAAGATTGCAATCAGTCTAAGTTGAGGAATAATTTTAACGAAATAGTATGGTTTCTTTTAATGTTGGTTGCCAAATTCTAGCTACTAAATGATTGCACTTCCTTTTGTATAAATATGTAAATGATACAATGACAAATAAATTAAAAAACAATGCAAATGCTTTGGTCAATATTTTTTTGCTATTGTTGACTATTTTGTTCACAACCTAGAGTTATATAGACATCATTTCTTTCCAAACAGGTCATTAATATGCAATAAAAAGAAGATTTTAAAAGATTGCATTTCTTCTATAAAATAAATAAACGTGTGAAGAGTGAAGAGAATCCAGTGGCTGAAGATTTGTAAATCTGAGCCATAAACCTTAAAACTCTATATGTTTCTATTTGGGATAAACTGTTCTTCATTGTAATCTCTTTAAATGGTGGTGAAGGCAAGGGCTGAGGGTTGTAGGAAAACCTTTCAAAACTTGAATGGGTGATAGGGGTTCTATGCAAATCCTCAAAAAATGTCTGGGGCTCTAATTTGAACATATGTGTACAAACCTATTGACCTATATGTTCTCTCTGAGCATATCTTTTATTTTAAAAAAAATTGAAAGATCTACGCAAAGAAAATATAAATGAAAATGAATAACAATTTATGCACCTGAATATGCTTAACCTGGTTGAAAATTATGCTCCTAAATATGCTTAGTCTGGTTGATGAGAGTGGTTGATGAGAGCAGTTGCAGATATTGTTGATCCTAAATACAAGATGAAGCAGAGAAAATGTCTACAGTGAAAGAAAAGAGACTACTGTCCATTCATTTTATAGATTGTGTTAACTCTTCTTTAACCATGATTAGATTAAATTTCAATTGGTTAGTCTTTTTTAATATCCAAATTTGATTGGATGGTTTTTGTTGCCATGGATTGAGCTTTTAATTGTCCTAAATTTGATTGGATTGTTTTTGTTCCCACGGATTGAATTTTGTTGCATGATTTGACTGTTTTAGTATGATGTAATTTGTTCTCATAAATTAAGAGTTTGAAATTTTGATAGTTGTCTTGTTAATTAAACATTATTTTTTCTTTGTGTTATTTTTGTGGTGAGCCTTATAAGTTTTCTACTTTTGTAGGTGAAAGGTCAAATAAGCCAATAAATGCATCGGCTAGGTGGAGGAAGTTGGAATGAAGACTTGAAATTAGATTTGATGGTATTCCAGTAGTTGTACACCAGTCAGTATTATTTGAAAAAAAAAGATGTAAAGTACCCAGGAGTTGTACACTAGTGGGTAATATTAAAAAAAAAAAGATTTGTTTACAGTTGTAAAGTACCTAGTAGTTGTACACTAGTGGGTAATATTTAAAGAAGAATATATGTATAGATTTATAAACTGTTGTATTATTGTACATTCAGTGATGGTATTTTTTCAATAAACATTGCTTAAACTGTCAAAGTTGTAATATTTGCCAATCACAATCAAATCTTAAATTGTGACATATTGGATCATAAATCTATATATTTATTTCTAATTGTGAGATGCAAGAGATCTATTTAATTTTCTGAGACACTTATTTAGTTATGATAGATTCATTATTTTAAAACTAAGGAACTTATTGTAGTACACTTATTTATATTAATCAAAGCAAAATATATTACATAAGATTTGATAATATATGTATAAATTTTTGAATTTATTTAAACATTACAAGTTCTCACGTGTACTATTATTGGTTCCATGCATCACATATCTGATAATTTTTTTATTAATAGATAAAATCTATGTAATCAAGATTTAATATTTATTTGTTGTATTAATAGTATTAATATTCACAATTGCTATAACCATTATTGGACCCCGCTCCACTACTGGTGCCTCTCCCCTAGATGTCGTTAAAAGTGGAAAAATAAAACAACGTACAATTAAACGAAATAACATACTATTAATAAAACAATGATTAACATTGAGGACGTGGGTGATAAGGTCCCCACGAACTTTCCGGAAATCCCAGTCGGTGACAGATGTCTCAGTCTTCTTCTGGCTTCGGAACGTCTTCGTCATTGAGGTCCCCCAAAACCCACATGCCCTTGTCGTCCTTAACCATCCCCTTGTTCTTCTCCACCCACCACGCCCCCGGTATCAGACACTCCTCCTTCAGAAAATCACACGACTTGTTCACCAGCGCCACGCTCCTCTCCACGGCAACCTCAAATGCCTGTTCCTTCCCCTGCCAACCGGCCACAACGTGCAGCTCCGCCTGCAAATTGTGCCAGTCGCTCGGATTCTTCGACTCCTTCAGAAACGGCGACTTGCGCGTATCGATCTCCAGCCTCGTCCCAATGTCCGCGAAATGAAGCAACTTGCTCGGATACAGCGGAATCAAATCGATGACATTCACCACGTGCAGGCACCGCAGCTGCGGCCACGCATCGAAGCGCCGCTTGAACTCCGCGTTGCCCACTCCAGGCGACCCCACCACGAATGCCGTCACCGGTACGTCCGGTTTCACCTCCGCGACCACGTTCTCCACCATGTCGTATGCGCTGAGCACGGCCAAGGCCGCGCCGAGGCTGTGACCGACAGTTGTGATGCTCACCGTCTCGTCACTGTACACCCCCAACAGCCGCCTGATCTCCGCCAGGACTTGGTCCCTGGCGCTGCTCTTGACAAAGGGGGATTTAGGGTCGCTGGAAGTGTACATCACGTACCAGCCGCTCATTACCTTTGGATCCGCGCCCTCTTCGTCGTCTGAAGAAGAAGAGTGGTTGCCAATGTCATACCAGTGGTGCACTTTGGGAGGGGTTTTACTAGACTGAGTGGTTTTACTAGATTTGGTGAGAAGAGGAGCAATGGAGTGCTTTCCCGGGTTGAGGACGTTGATCCACTCCAGGTCGCGGATGGTGCCCCTCCATGCGACCACGATGTCTCGCCTCCCCAGCCGTTGCTTCCCCCGGTCCGTCGCCACTGCCACGTAGCCGATCCAGTTGGACTCCTTGCTCCACGCCTCCCTGGACCGGGACTTGACTAGGAAAGCACCCGGGACGTCCACGCTGGCAGTGGCGTAGAGGAACCGGGTGACCTGATAATCCCATTGCTGTTCGCCTGGCTCGGCGAGGGCGACCTTCTGGAAGAAGTCATGTTTCCCGTATCTGCTGCTTCCGCAGTATTTGGAATGGGGGTCGCTGATGAAGGCGTCGTAGGTGGCCTGGATGAAGTCGCCGTAGAGGAGAAGTGATTGGCGGAGTCCGGGGTGAAGGGGGTCGAGCATGCCATCCCAGTTGTTGCTGCCGTGGATGGATCTCCATCCCTCTTCCTCCTCAGCCATTGGTGTGTATGGCTCCTGTAAAAGTATGGACATTCATTCGCCAAAGGGTGCGCGATGTAAATAGGTGGTTGGTGTTGCATGTGGCTCCTTTTTTCAACTATTTAGGTGGGGGATACGTGCCGCGAATTTCTACCCGTTGAAAAGACTAGCAATTATTCTTCCGAGGGATAAGGTGGGGCACCGCGTGGAATTCCCCGGATAGATATTTTACAATTTCAAATCTATTTTGATAGATATTATCTATTTTTATTCATTTGTTCTTTTATACGTGTAGGGACAAGGACAAATATTTGATAACAATTTTAACTAGCTTATATATACTTATATATATTATGTTGAGAGTAATTGTTCTCGAGGCACCTATTTTCATTTAATCTCAAGGTTATTTTAATCACAGTGTGGATTTATAAAAATAAAAATAGGCGCCTCGAGAACGATTACTCTCGGCATAATATATATATAAATATATATAAGCTAGTGGCAATCGCGGCGCAACAGAAAAAGTATTTTTAAAAATTTTAATTTTTTTTCTTTTTAAATACAGTTGTATAAACTTAGTATAAAATTGTAATAGTGTAAACTTACTATAAAATTATTCTTGAACATTTTTAAAAAAAAATTCTATATATGGTGTTTATTTGCATCACTTTAGTTTAGTTTTATTTTAAGCATATTGTTACATAAAATGTTATACTGAAGAGTAGAGTTATAGTTAGCATTAGGGTTAGGGCTAGGGTTATAGTTAGGGTTAGGTTTAGAATTAGAGTTAGGGTTAGGTTTATATTTAGAGTTAGGGTTGTATATAGAGTTACATCAGGGTTAAGGTTAGGGTAAGGGTTTGAGTTGGGGTTAAGGTTAGGGTTAGGGTTAGGTAAGGGTTAGAGTTTTGAGTCAAGGTTAAGGTTAAGTTTAGGATTAGAGTTAGGCTTAGGGTTAGAGATAGTCATAGAGAAAGGGTTAGGGTTAGATTTAATGTTAAAATATGAGTTAGCCTAGTTAGGGTTATAGTTTGAGATAGGGGTAGACAAAGCATAGGAATTATGGTTAGGATTAGGGTTAGATTTAGGGTTTGAGTTTGAGTCAGGGTTTCAGTTAGGGTTAGAGTTTTGAGTCAGGGTTAAGGTTAGTGTTAGGGTTACCATTACAATTAGGGTTGAAGTCCAATTATAGTAGAGTAAGATTTAAGGCTACACTTAGAGGTAGGGGTAGTGTTATAGTTATAGTTAGGTTTAGTGTTGGACTTAGAGAAAGGGTTAGGCTTAAGGTTATTGTTAGGGTTACGTTTATATATAGAGTTGGGTATAATATTAAAGTCCAATTATGGTAGAGTTAAATTAATGGTTAGAGTTAGGGGTAGGGTTATATATAGAGCTACATTAGGGTTAAGGTTAGGGTATGAGTTTGAGTCGGGGTTAAGGTTAGAGTTAAAGGTAGTGTTAGGGTTTCAGTCAACATTAAATTTAGGGTCAGGGCTAGGGTTAGAGTCTAATTATGGTAGAGTTAGATTTAGAGTTAGAGTTAGATTTAGGGTTAGAGTTAGGGGTAGGGGTAGGGTTAAGGTTAGGGTTAGTGTTAGGATTAGAGTTAGGGTTAGGTTAAGATTAGAGTTAGGATTAGGGTTAGGGTTAGAGATAGGGGTAAAGAAATGGTTAGGATAAGGGTTAGGGTTAGGGTTAAGGTTAGGATGATGGTTAGGGCTAGGGTTAGAGTCTAATTATGATAGAGTTAGATTTAGGGTTAGAGTTAGGGGTAGGGGTGGAGTTAAGGTTAGGGTTAGGATTGGAGATGGGGGTAAAGAAATGGTTAGGATGAGGGTTACAGTTAGGGTTAGGGTTAAGATTAGGATCACAATTAGGGTTAGAGTAAGGGTTAGAGTTAGGGGTAGGGGTAGGGTTAAGGTTAGGGTTAGAGATAGGGGTAAAGAAATGGTTAGGATGAGGGTTACGATTAGGGTTAGGGTTAGGGTTAGGGTTAAGATTAGGATCACAATTAGGGTTAGAGATAGGGGTAGAGAAAGGGTTAGGGTTAGGGTTAGGGTTCGGTTTACTATTAGAATATAAGTTAGGATTAGAGTCTAAGTTATAATTAGGGTTATAGTTTGAGTTAGGAGTAGACAAAGCATTAGAATTATGGTTAAGGTTAGGGTTAGGGGATAAAGTAGGACCATGGTTAAGAGTTACATTTAGTGTTCCATGTAGAGTTACATTTAGGAAGGAATCTTGTTCTCATTAGATAGGCCTCTTAGCATAATGGAGCAATATAAGGATTACAATGTTCCTTAAGTAGTTTTATAATTTTATCAGTTAGGTTTATAAATAGACCATTGGTTAATGTTAATTATATTTAGGGTTAGAGTTAGGGGTAGGGGTAGGGTTAAGGTTAAGGTTAGTGTTAGGATTAGAGTTACAGTTAGGTTGGGATTAGAGTTAGGGTTAGCCTTAAGGTTAGGGTTAGAGATAGGGGTAAATAAAGGGTTAGGATTAGGGGTAGGTTTAGGGTTAGGGTAAGGGTGAGGGTTAGGTTTAGTGTTAGAATATAAGTTAGGTTAGAATTTAAGTTACAAATAGGGTTATAGTTTGAGTTAGGGGTAGACAAAGCATTAGAATTATGGTTAGGGTTAAGGTTAGGGGACAAAGTAGGACTGTGGTTAGAGTTACAATTAATGTTGCATTTACAATTATATCTAGGAGGGTAGCTTGTTGTCGTTAGACATGCCTTTTAGAATTAAAGAGCAATATAAGGATTACAATGTTCCTTAAGTAATTTTATAATTTTATTAGTTACATTTATAAATAGACCATTGGTTAATGTTAATTATGCTTAGCATGAATAGTGTAGCTAGAAACACAAAGGTCAAGGAAAAACATTTCAAATATCTGCAAGTATAGTCGAGAAGAATTTGAGCTAAAAAGTTAAATCATTTATTTATTATTCTGATACATAGATCAAAGGAGAACTATATCTCCTAATATAATTATTTAGATGAAGTAATAATTGAAAAAATGAAAGATGAGAAATCATCATATGGACCATGTGTAGAGTTCTCCATAATGATGTAAATACATCACATATTCTTCAGAGATTAAAATCGTATTACGACCTTTGTTCGTAATGTGATCATCATAGACCTCTTTCATCATGGGTGGAAATGCATCTACTTTTGCAGAAGTGTTGCGTACGTATTTGGCAACATCTTCCATCTCCATTATCTCTATCTCTTGTACATGATCAATTGATAAAGTTGCATTCTCAAGTGCTTTTACGATAGTTGCACAACATTGTTTAATTATTCGTGCACACTTCTGAAACTCTGTCTCAAAAAAATGATTTGATCCTATAGAAGAAGTTGGGCTCATGTTGAGAATGCTTGACTGTCTATCAGAGGCTGCCATGCCTAAAACAAATCATGGAAAACAGTTTAGTAAGCATTAGCACCAATAAAAAATAATAATAAATGCATAGTTAATGAGAGGGACATAAATTTTAAATCAATAATGGTTTTGAAAAAACATAATAGGTCACTTAGTATAAAAACCTAATTGTATTAGAATTGGTAATGAAATTTTGGGTATGGAAACATGGTAATATTATAACTTTTGAAGGATAGTGAAGAATATACAAACATACTTTTCAAATATTGAATAGCAATGTATTGGTTGAAAGTCATGAAGCATAATCATTTTGATTTATTTCAATTGAAGGTGGTCTTTATAATTTGAATTAATGTTATAGCTACCTTAATTTGAGGACCCAATTGATGATCATAGTTAAAATTACAAATTGGAGAATTAGTAAAATTAAATTTCAGCTTAATTGTACTTGCAACCATTAAAAAGTGCAAATAATAAGGTTATAATGTTGCATTGAGCATATCCAATTATAGTTGTCATTAACTGTGGAATATAAACTATCAATGTAATAATAAGAATAACAACATAATAGTTCATGATGATAATAACATAATGTAGTAGAACAAATAAATCTTTATTATTAAATAGTCTGTTTGAAAACATCAATGATTTTCAAGACTTCTCAATCTACATCTACTTTTCTCTTTGAAAGTTGTTTCCCACTTTTCATTTTCTCATAGCGGCTGTATGTAAATGGTGGCATTATCCTCAAAGCTTCCAGTGACTTAACATGAGATATGGCCACAAATGTCAATCCTGCTCTTTCTCTTGGACCTATGTCAATTGTGGCTTTTGAAAGAGTTAGCCCTTGAGATTTGTGAATATTCAACGCCCATGCCAACCTCAATGGTAGTTGGAAGGTCCTACCCCTTTGAAATGGAGCTATTGGTATTATGTTTGGATCATGATCATCAAATGGTACTCCAGAATAATTATCGAATTCAACTGTAACATATGCTGGTGGCTCAGGTGGAGCAGTTCCTGGTTTGTAGACAATATTTTTGATATATCCCAACGATCCATTCACAAGACCAGCTTCTATCCATAGATTTGTAGTCAACATTACTCTTGCATTGTGACTAATCAATAACTCTGTATCAAGTTCCTCACCTGATAAATCTTTATTTCTATTACCATTCGTTGACTTGGTTGCAAGGCTACGTGCAACTAGATGTCTTAAAGAATACAACATCCTCATGTTATGGTTATGAACATTGTCATTTGTAGAGAATAAATGCACTGCCTTATCAAACTCGTCATTGCTTGCAACATCTAATCTTATAGGTATTCTTGTCATGAGCAAGTTCTAGTCATCTATTTGTGGATTCGCATCTCTGACATTTGTGAGAAGCTGACGAAATCTTTATTGTTGGATATTTTCTCCATCTTGCCTAAATACTTTATCTAGTGTAACCACTATCTTGAATTCTTGCCATAATAACTTTGCCCGCTTGTTGCTATCATATGCTGGTCTATCATTAACCAGAGGTAATTGCCCCAAATCACCAACTAAAATAATAGAGACACCTGAAAGATAGTTGCAAAATTTTAATTTATGTACATAAAGTAAAATCGAAAGATATACATTCTATATGACCAATGTTAATAAGAATTAAGAGACATTAATAATACCATGTGTTGTAAGGAAAGGGATACCTCCAAAGCTTATGTCTGCTTTATGTGGGAAGGCTTGTCTAAGTCGACTATCTATATTTTCTAGCATATTCTGGCCAATGAAGCTCATTTCATCAATCAAAATATATTTGATATTTTCCATCTCTTGTTGAAAGCTTGAAAGTCTTGTTCCTTGTAATTGGGCAAATCTGTAATTGGAATCCGCAACTTTGAATGAATGGTAGATGCTCCTATATTGAAAGTTGCAACTCCAGTTGGTACAAGCAATAGAAGTGGAGAAGGATTTGTCATTGATGCCATCCGAAGAGATTGATTGATGGCACCAATTAGATAAGACTTTCTCATTCCTGCTATTCCTTGAATTATCACAAATAAAGGATTTTGCACTTGATTGCTATGGTAGTGTGTCAGAATAATGTTGACTGCCTTTTGTTGCTTGTGACTAAGAGTTGTAAAGTTGATGCACTATGGAATGTCATCATACATAAGACATCCATGCTTTTTCATTTCAGGTATGAAATTTATTGCTCGGATTGTCTCCTCTTCAGTTTGATATTCACTGCACCAATTTGTATTTCTATCAATATCTCTCCTTCCCAACATGTCAATTTCAGAAACTAGCATATGTTGACCACGGTGTAACCCAGATATTATTTCCCACTCATGTTCTGTAGTATTTTCCTGAATGGCTCTGTTATCTTCCATCTCTGAATCACTTGAAGGTTCATCATTTTGTGCATGTTCTTGCCTTTGGACATGCCAAGGATTATAGTTGAATGAGTCCCAATTTGCTACTATAGTATCATCATCATGACCAATGTCTCTCTCAACATTACGAAAAGGTTTGTATAGTATCAACTTAGACAAATAAAACTCCACCCATTTATTAGAATCTCGTAGGGGAATAGTAAAATACCTAGGAAAAACTCTAACAATAGCTACTTTCTTTCTTGGGCTCCATTTATTATCTCCTCTTCTTTTGGGATTATATATCCAGGACCTTACTGCATCAATCAAACTAATACCTTCCATAGAAAGTGGTCTTATTTTATAACCATCAACAAAATATTTTGTGAGTTCTTCCTCATTTCCATCATCATTGATTACCACGGGTTTGAAAACTTCACGTGAGATGTTTAGATTAACAAACTTTTTGCTGCACTCCACCAATGGAAGTTGTAATAACATATGACATGTTTCTTGAGCTCCAATATCTCTTTCTATAACTGTCTCAGTTAAAAGCTTTCTATATGCCCGTGATGCTAAATCATCAGGATTTTCAAGATTTGAAAGACGCATCAACATTTGTTGATATGTTTTAGAACTTTTCTCTGCCTTTGCTGCATACTTTGCAATATATTTGATAACTACATGTCTTGAAAGGACAGGTTGCCAATCAACATTGGCCCTCCACAATTGCAGTATGTACCGATTGTGTGTATTAACTCTATCATCATTTCTTGCTGGTTCAAATTTTCTCTCACCCGAATCTGCACCTGTGTATAACTTTGACCCATCCAAATTTAATTTCCAAGGAGCATTATACCTGAAACATTGATGAATAGATATCTTGTCAATCCAACTTTTTGAAAAAGGTGAAATAGATAATTTAGATATAAGTTTTTTTGAATTTGATTAACCTACAAACCATGCGTCCTCTTTTTTTACAAAGGCATGCTCCCTCCTTACATACTGTGTGTCTTTCAACACAATTAAGTATCAGTTCATAATCTTGATCTATATCCATCTCAGCGAGTTGTGTTGTATTCTTGAGGCATGGATGCTGACCAAAATTCTGGAAGACCTAAAAATGATAATTTATATATTATTCTATTGGATAGAGGTGAGAAACATATATTAATATTTAATTGATTTATAATATGAAACTTACATGTATATTTCTTTGATGCGGATCATGTCTAGGATTCCATGCATGAATAATGGAGTCAAAATATCTCTTTGCACTTTTTCGTTCATCCTCATTTGACCAATTAATAGTGTCCATATTTGGTGCCCCTTCAAGCCATAAGAAGCCGTGAACATGAGGTGAACCACGATGTTTCCACTCATATCTACACCAAAAGTCCTTTACTTTCATACCTTTTTCAAGTATTTCTTTCCTAAACATTGTATTCCTTAAGTGCATGTAATAAGTGACTATATGTGGATAGTCAATGATATTCTTCCTTCTCCATTTTTTAGCCTCTCGTGGATCAGTAGGTGGTGTACCAGGCATTAGTGCATGTAAATTAGGCCATTGCATATCGGCTACACTTAATGTAAATAAAATTGTAGGTGTGCCAAGTTGGTCAAGCAAGTCAGTTAATTCTGCTTTATTTTTTGCCCAATATGATCTTGTTCCTCTTAGACTTGTTTCGAACCACATTAGCCTATCTGCGAGATTATTAGATGGCATATTCTCCATATGTTCACGCAATTCATTAATAGTAATTGGCATTTCATGAAAGCTCCTTTTTGTAAAAACAGATGCTGAACTTTGCACGCAATAGCTCATTACCATGTTCTGTGCAAAATACCTAAGCCGTGGATGTTTTCCAAAGCGGTGATCCTTGTATTTGATCAAATGCTTTACAAATTCATGCAAGTATACTCATTTCATTCTAGGCTCTAACCAATCACAACTTCCATCTAGAAATAATGTTGGGAAGGCCATATCCAACAACCCAGATGTGACATACTCATTGATAGGTGATGCACCTATAGATGGCCACTCAATTAAAGCAGACATAATGACATCAGGATTATTAACCCAAGCATGAATTAATTCCATTTTCCTTTGAGCATTAGGTGGCCTTGAAGCCATAGAGTTTGTGTGCTCAATTATATTACCTTCATCTGTCTCCATGAGAGGACCTAGGAATACAACTTCATTTGCATCTGAATCAAACTCCATGTGCACCGTCTTTAATCTATGAAAAATATTCTCATCCATATTTGTAGGTAGGTCATTAAGAGCACTTTCATCTATCTTGACATCTGCATAGAATTTATCATTTTCAACTTTGTATTTCAATGCTATATAAACATGATCCGTGTTCATAGTAAAGTTATATTATGTACCATGTTGATCCCTTCTTCGAACAATAATGATTGGTAAATGATCAATTGTGTGTGGCAAGACTTTTGATAGCTATTCAACATGTTGGGGAAAACTAATGGCATGTCCTTTATACTTATACTGACCGCCAGTTGCATGTGTAACTTGCAATATAGGGTTTACATGTGCAATCAACATCTCTTCAACCTGAGTTAAATTTGCAAGCTCTGGTGGTTGACATCCAGGATCCATATTATTTGTAGATGAAAACCTATGAATTCCTATCTCTTGATGACACCTATTGCATATTGGAACCTCACTAGTGCGATATACTTTCATTCCTACATATGACTCCTGACAAACATAACACATATTTGGTGTTTTCAAACTATCTATCTGATATCTAAACTGCATTTGGAATCTTCTAAATTTGGACTAAAGCATACCATTTAGGTTGGGCATGTTTTCTATATCATTTTGAAGTGTACCATTTGGGTTGGTCATGTTTTCTCTATCATTTTGCAACTCTAAATCAACATGTATGTCACTTCCATGTTGTGGTGTTTCTGGTACATGTTCTATGGATGGTGAGTGTCCATTCTCAATATTTAGCTAATTATTTGTATTTGGAGGATGGTCATATATGTGGCTTGGTTCTGCTTGAGGATGTTAAACTTGGTAGCTTTGTGAATTTTCAGGAAGGACCCTCTCAGAAGTACATCGATGATGGTTTCTGTCTACATTTTGCAGATCTCGATTTTTAGTTTCCAGTTGTTCAATCGTTATTTCTGCACTTCTTCTGGCATATCTTCACCTATGCCCTTGATTTTCTATTACTCTTTGTTGTTCTCTTTCAAGTTCTGTATATTGTTTTTGTTGACATCTACGATACTCTGTTTGGTATTGTCTTTGGTATTCTCTCCTTTCCTCCTCCGTCTCAAAATTCAACCTAGGTCTCACCATAGCTAGTAGGAAAAAAACATTAATGAAGTAACATTTATTTATATATACATGACAAATATTTCACCAATAAATATTATTAAATGTGAATTAAATTTTGTAAATAATGTATGTCTGAATGAAGATAAATAACCTTAGAAAAGTAACATATGTTTGTATATAAATGAGAAATACACAACCAATGAACCTTACTATTACAATGTAGAAAGAATTTGGAGAAAGTTATTGTGCAAGTAGATCGATGAGATGATATAAGCATCAAAAAGTATGCATAGAGTATCCATAAATGGAGAGAAACATTGGAGAGAGTTTATTATATTGTGAAAAAATATATTAATAAAGGAAAAAAAAGAGTATGAAGAATTAAAAAAAAAAAATTAAATTAAAAGATTTATGGAAGTGTATACTTTTATTATGAAATATTCAACATGAAGATAAATAGTCAAAAAAGATTATTACATCATGGAAATCAATAATCTTATTTATTACATCATTTTATTGCAAAATAGATAAGTACATGATGTTGTATTTTACAATACAAAATACCAATACCAAAAATAATAGGAAGTCCACTTTAGAAGATAGTGAACGTTTGCTATCTAATAGAGTAGAATAGTTGCCAAAACATATGTGGGTCTCCATAGAAAAAGGAACCAAGAGCATATTCACCACCATTGCCTTAATATCCACCTTTTGTTAACCCAATCATGAGATTGATGCAAGCGAGCTCGAGAATAGGGTTCAAGAGTTTGGGTATGTGGAAAGTAGATTTCAAAAAACTGTTGTTGACTTAGTGGGGACTGAAACTTGTCGACAACCACGCCAGACCACCAACAATCATTCTAAAAGACATCTACAGGAAAATCTAATGGAATGTATGCTGGTAGTGGAACAACTAGTGGTGTAGGTCTAATATGATTAGCAACAATCTCCTCGATAAGAGGTTCTCGAGTCACCTCATCTATAATAAAGTGATCGTATTGAATAATAAATGTTGGCCTTTGAGCATTTTGCATTCGACCAATTACGGTGCCAAGGAACCATGCTCCTTGGAAGCCATCATCATCACAACACACTTCGACTTTCATTCCATAGTTAAAATTCATGATGTGCACCTTTAACATAAAAATAGTACATAAAATATTTTCAATTATATGTATTTAATTCAAAATAAGAGTATAAAGGAATAGTTAGTATTGAAAAATGTGTTAAAAAAATTACATTGTAAAATTTATCTATGCATAAAAATTACATTGTAATATTGGAAAATGGCGGCATTGCCTTCCACATTTCAAAAATTAAATTTATTTATGGATAAAAATTACATTCTAATAATCTACGAAAAAATTAGATTCTAATGTTTGAAAATGGCGGCATTGCCTTCCACATTTCAAACATTAAACTAATTTATGCATAAAATATATTTGAATAAAAGAATTAGCAATATAATATAAGAAAAATGTTGGGATTGCCTTCCACTTTTGAAACATCATTTATGGATAAAAATTACATTCTAATATTGTACGAAAAAATTGCATTATAATATTCTACACAAAAATTACATTCTAATGTTTGAAAATGGCAACATTGCCTTCCACATTTCAAACATTAAACTAATTTATGCATAAAATATATGTGAATAAAAGAGTTAAATAGAATTAATATGTAAACAGTAATGTAAATGAAAATACTATTGTAAATCTAAATATTATTGAAAATCTAAATAGTACTCTAAACAAAAGGACTATTATAAATGAAAATAATACGTCCATTAACCGAGTGTTACACAATCTATCATAAATCAATTTCCTTATTGATTTATGCTTTAGCTCTCTTCTAATCTTGATGATGGATCGCAAAGTATATGAACTATATTATAGGATGAACACATTAAATATTTTATTCAAATGGAATGTATACTATAAATATTAAAAACACATTAAATATTTTATTCAAATGCAATGTATACTATAAATATTAAAAACACATTAAAAACACATTAAATATTTTATTCAAATGGAATGTATACTATAAATTGATTAAAAACACATTAAATATTTTATTCAAATGGAATGTATACTATATTTATCAAATTGTAGAAACTATATTTATCAAATTCTATAAACTATATTGAATAATGTCAACTACCTTTTGATAGGCTAGCCCATAAAATAATGTGCAAATAATCAAGAACATAACTAAAAATGAAGAGTGAAAATGTGCAAATAATGTGTTCAATAATACGTGGATTAAGTAACGTTTGATTTGATGCAACTGTTTAATTTGTGTCTTTTCAAGATTGAAGGAGAAGAATGTGGGTGACTCATGAAGGGAAATGAGTGACCTAGCCAGTGATAAGAGATAACCCAACAATAAGAGATAACATGACACAGCAGCAGAAGAGCATGAAGACCAACGTTAGCATTTGCAGTCCGAGGAAATGACAAGCAATGCTAACGTTTCTGTCTAATAATGCAATTCAAAGAGACATTGATAATAGCATTTGTATTAGAGATATTTGACCTCCATAATTCGCCATCAAAAGGAGTTGGTGGACAGAAAGAATGGTTGGGATTCAGTACAAAGCAACACAAAAGAGGCTATGAAAAGAAGCAACTATGTGGGTAACGAATACAAGACCATATCAAGGATGAAATGTTGAATATCCTGCATGGCTCACGAAAGGCTACTACTTGCTATAACAGTATATAATCTTATGGTTCACCCATATGAGTTGAATTAAAATAATTACATGCATAGAATTTCATAATGTTCACCTATGAAGATGGAAACCATTTTTTAAAACATGTTCACTTTTGATTAGATTTCAAGACTTGCCCAGCTACCAATGTCGAATTTAATAACAATAATAGGAATATGATACTAATTCAAATAGTTTTGAAGAAGAAACAATAATCTTTCAATAATTTGTATAGCTATAATATTTTCAGACCTCGAATAACATATTATCGACATTATAATTTGTATAGCTATAATGTTTTCAGACCTCGAATAATATATTATTGACATTACATAGAGATGATATAAATACTTAACAATTTCTTCAATTGTTGCAGAGGTATTTATACTGGATGCAATTAACTATCCTTGGTTACGGAGAAAATAACCAAGACAAAGTGGTTCTTCAAACTTTCTATGGAGCTAGAAATATATAGAATTAAAGAGAAGTTTGTGCCAAGAAACATTATCACAAATATGAAACGCAAGGAAACATAATAACATTAACAATGCCAAGATTCGATGCAATAAATCTGAATACATGAACAATACTTGACTCAATGCTATGCAGTTGAATTGGCTATATCCTAAACTCCAGACGCCTTCTTTAGATCTCCACAGGAAGCAGTGGATTATGGCAAAGCAGAAGTCGGATCTGCAACATATTTAAAGTTTTGGAATGACTTTACGGCTTCCTGCTGTTACAAGATTATAAATCAATTTGCATTCCATCGGTTAGAAAAACAAAATGAAAACGCCAATCGAAATGAAATGCAAATGCAAATTGAAAATGCATGTTTAAAAGTAACCGCTTCCATTTCTTTTTAATTGATGGAGAATCCATTTTGGCATATACCTCTGCTGGGGATGTGTGATGTGATTGTATAGAACGCCTCTCGGCGTAAACATATTTTCATGATTATCAAATTTTATTTTAGATTGTTTAGAAAAAGGTTGTTATAATTCAAAGAGGAGAATAAACAGACTAGATAGAGAGAGATCAATCTCTCTCTTATTAGTTCTGTTATGGGAGGAAAGCATTCGTGAAAAGAAAATGAGTCTATTTGTTTGTCCAATTAGAGGTTTTAATTTATTTGTACAATTTTTCTACTATAGTCATTAGTTGTGATGACATTTTCTCAAATTTAGATAAAATACTTTTGTCTAACCCTATTGTTGGTTGGTTGCTTGAGTCATAAGTTTGGAGGTTTTATTTTTATTTTTTTAGTTCCAAGTGAATTCATTTAATTTGGTTTTTTTGAAGCTGTATTGTACATGAGCTTTTTTTTAAAAGTCAATTATTTTCCCCCAAACTATAGGAATATAAAAAGTATTCCCATAGCAAGGACATAAATAACCAAAAAACAAGAACTATTAACAAATGAACAAGACAAGACAAGCAAATAAAGAAATATGCCAACCATTTAGCATTGCTTGTCCTTTCTGTTTGTCCTATTGCATGGAATCAAATTCAATGAGATATGAATTTTATTTATTATTATTAGTATTAATTTATTTTGAAAAAAAATGAACTCATTTTTTTTCCCCAAATTCTATTGTACATGAAAAAAAGCCATTTATTTTCCTAGAAACTATAGGGATATTAAAAAATATTCTCATAATAAGCAAACTAATAACAAGCAAAAATGCAAGAAAAAATAACAAATGAACAAGGCAAGCAACAAAAAAATAAAAAAATCTATTGACTATTTCACATTATTGGAGTGCATGTGGTGACCATGTTTGTCCTTTCTGTGTGTCTTATTGCATGGAATCAGATTTAGTGAGATATTGCTTGATATAATCATGGCACAAATTTAGGTCATCATTTTTCCTATGTAAGGATTAATTATCAATTCTTGTAGATATCTATTATCTATTTTCTATTTATGGCATTGTGTGGTAGTTTTTTAATTGCGTCTCTTGAGCACTTTCATCTCTGCCTTCTGTAGTACAAGGTATGTTAGTACTAACATTATATTTTATTTTATCACATATTTTGTTGCATTTTTTTTGTTATCATAAGCTTATGTTCAAATCTATGTTTGGGAAATCTATTTTATTCTTAAAATATAATTGTGTGTTTATTTCTTCCTACAAAATTTGATAGGGTTCCATAGTATTTCTATTATGTTTTTGAAATTGTCAAATTTGATATCTATGTGTATATTTTAGATCAAAATAAGTTTGTGCATGGATAAAATTGAAAACAATGCACTTGATATCATTTCTTGATTTATAAATGGCTTCTAACTATTGGTTTGAAATTCAGATCTTAGGGTCTATGAAACCCCAATTTGAGATTTTTTGGGTTATAGCTTGTTGCTATGGGAAAATGTAAAAGAAACTAATGAATTAAACCAACTTCATCATTTGTGTAATAGATCTACAATATGACTCTGTCCAAATCAAAATCAAAGTACTTGTATCAAAATCATGCATAAATATAGGAAATAATTGAAGAGAGCGACATTGTATTAGAATGCCAATTGAATGGGCCTGGAGAATCCCCTTGACTTTCCAAAATACTTTGGTAATAATGTGCATTTTTTATTACCAATTAGAGACAAGACTTCTAAGTTAGGGATCTTTTGTAGTGTTGGATAATCATAACTACAATAAGTCAAAACAAGGTTTCTCAAATTTTCTAAAAGGCATAGCCAACTCAACATAGAGAATTGATAGAGATGAGGTGAATCAAGATCTTTCAAACATCTCATTGTTTATGGGAAACCATGAAAGTGTTGATGATTTTTCAAGGGATCATATGCATTATTCATTGCTTGGGTATGATTATATTTTAACACCATTTTTGTAGATATGTATGATCCCCATTGACACTACAAAGGTGAGGCTTGAATTGCAAGGGCATAGAATGGGTCCTTGATTCCCTAGACATTGCAGACCTTCCCTAATTTGTCTTGGCATTTGTGTGTCATGCTCCCTTTTCACCATTCTCTGAACCTCCAGTCTTGTGTGATTTCTTTCTGGAACTTCCATTTTTTCCCAGAGGAAGCTGGCTTACTTGATCAAAAGGAGATATCAAAGTGTGACTTCTGAACTGCTCAAAAGGAAAGTTGAAATTCCCATTAACATTGTCATGTCCCATTTCTACAGTTGTAGTGACAACTATAACCCACACTTTCAAAATGATATGCAAACTATATAGGTGGAGAATCAAGCCGCTGAATTCCTTGTCTAGATCATACAAATTCATCGATGTCCTCAAGAGAATGATACTTCCAAAGCTTTCTTCCATGGTTAAAATAATTAAAGATCTCAAATATTTTTAGATCTGCCAATAAGCACCACTATTGCTTTATTTCACATGAGAAATGGGAACTCTAAAGTATATTAGTATATAAAATAGTTACATAGATTTAGTCTTGCTTCCAAAGAGGAATACTTTTGTTGGCTCTCATAATCATGATATGAAGTTCAACTACTTGTTAGTTCTTGTGTTCTTGTTATTCATTATCATTTTCGATGATAATCAATGTGTTTTAGCTTTATGATTTGAGACATAAATAGCTAGCACAAAATTGAAAGTGGGGAAGTTTTGGTTATTAACATTCTCCCTTTTTGTTGATACAAATATTTTTTATAAATATGTTTGTTCACTTGATGTTTTTCTCAACTAAAACTGAAACTAACTACTAGCTTATCTATTTATTTTTCCTATGTTGACAATCTATTCAGTGAATAGTTGTGGATTGAAAAAGGGGTTATGCCATTAGCTATAGCTAGACACTTGTTGTGTTTAATAACATACCTATTTTGTACGGCAAATCTTCTTAAAGGGATGTAGAGATTTTATATTTAGGAACAAGACTATGATCAATTTCTTGTATGATTAGTTGTAAACCTAGTGTCACCAAAACTATCTATCTTATGGTGATGAGCTTGATTTAATGCTGGAGAATTTTATGTTCCCTCTCCCCGACTACGATCGGTTTCAATAAAGAAAGAATAGTAACTATAGCCACTCACCCACCCCTACAATTCTATGGGTTTCCAAGGGTTTGCAATACCTTGTCCAGATGAACCCTACCTTCTCATACAATTTGATCTTCTTGTGGCTATCAAATCCATTTCCTTGTTTGATTTTTCAATACATTATTGGATCATATCCGTCACAAGTAGTTAGTTACAATTGAAGAAACCCCAATTAATACAAGGGATAAAGGTATGCAGAATCAATTTTTGTTAGTTAAGAGATTTCTTTACTACTACAATTGTTAGGGAGTAACAATGATTGACCTGATTTATGAAACAACTAACTTTGTAGATTCAGATCACTTTTCTAGTTTATCCTCTAGATCCTCCTTGATCAAAATATTCTTTTTCAGCTCCTTGGATGTTCTGTCTTTAATCAAATATCCTTCTTAATTTCATATTTCTCATTTCTTACAATTTCCACATTTCAATCCACAACTTGACCTTTGATATATATGAAACCCAATGTCAAGTCGGCTTGAATACCCTTTCAAACAAACATTTAACATTCATTAGTTCAGCTTGTATTAACCAGTTGATTGACAAAAGTATTCCTCTTTTAGTCGGCTAATAATGAAAATAAATCACTTGATTAACATTGAATTCCTTTGGTAATTGACCTGACTCGATTTACACTGAATTCCTTTGGTAACTAGCCTGACTTGATTTACGCTAAACTCCTTTGGTAAATGACTTGACTCGGTTTACACTGACACCCTTCATTGACTGACCTAACTCGGTTTACAATGATTCTCTTAGATGACAAATTAAACTTGGTTCCTTGTGAATTATGCTTAGTTGATATTGGAGTCTTCTTCCATGCCCAACTAAGCTCAGTTAATACTAGTTGTGCTTGGTTAAAGCTTGACATTTGTATTACATCAATGACAATATCCAATTGAATAATTATTTTTAACAATCTCCCTTTTTGGCATTAATGGCAACACAACATGTCATTATGCAAAGAAAACTCAGAGAAAAATTTACAAGAATTTATAATATCCTTAGTTTCATTCTGATTCTTGACAGGCCAACACTGGGGAAAATAATAAGGAAGAATTAATGATTTATGATGACATTCAGCTGGTCTATATGTGTCAATTGAAGAGCATAATCTTGTGAAAGGTGTCTGAGCAGTATGCCATCAAGAGGTGGTAATTGTGAGATGAGGGATTATGAATGCAATTACAACACATGAAATTGAATCTATAAAAAAAAAAAAATCCTAGCGATAGGAACTGTCACCTCTTGGCAATAGGAACATTAGAAACAAAACCATTTTCCTGAAATAAAAATAACAACATTAATCTATGGATAAAGTAGTAATGAAAACATTTCTATATTATATTCTAAATACTAGATGACTAATCAAAAACTCACTAATTGGTATAAACATGAAAATATACTATAATGACAATCTAAGCAAGGAATATAAATTTGTACAAAATACAATAACATGCTATTAGAAATACATCACCATGTTTTACCGAGGAATAGGCCCTTACTCCTAGTTTGCACGGTGGGTAGAAGAAAACATTGTTTATGCATTGTTTTAATCATGCAAAGTATTGTGAGAAATAAATCACAACTTTAAAAAATTCGCTCGGCACTAATTATTGCCGAGTGCTAGTTTGCTTGGCACCTTAAGGAGCTGAGTGGCAGATTGCTCGACACGTGAAGGTGTCGAGTGATAGATAGTAGGTGCCAAGTTAGCTTGGCACAAGAAGAATTCGAGTAAGCTCGACACACAAAGGGAAATGCTCGACAACAATGGATGCCAAGTGAGCTCGGCTCAAATTGGAAAAATTATAACTTAGTGAAATTTCAACGTGAATGTTCCCACCATTAAAACTAGAGACCCAAAGCTTGAAGCTTCTAAAAAAACTTCTCAAATGCAATGAATAGAAGAAGAACAATGGATTCAAGTCTACTTACTTGCTTTCTATTCAACTTTGATTATAAATATTACAAAATTTGGGAGCATTCAGCTTCAACCAAAAAACCCTAAAAAAACCCTAAACTGGTAAAAATTTAAACTTTAATGAACTTTAAACTTGTAGCTCTAATGGCTATATACAATGGTGCCTAGAGAAATCACTACTTCAATAGGACAAATCCAACAATAACGAACTTATAAAATGAATAGAGGAAACTTGTGCAACTGGAAACATGACACAAACTTCCTTCTGTCTCTGCAACGACTAATCTACTGATCAACTTCTTTCTTCTTTCTCTGCACTGCAACTCTCTGCTAAACTTTTGATCTTTTGAATCACCTAAATGAATCTAAAACATTCCTTTTGTCATACTTTTCCCCCTCTTTCCTAATTTGAAAAACTCACCCACTACAATTATTTTTTCTATCTGTTCTGGAGTCTGTCAGGTGGTAGGTGGGCATTTGGCTCCACGGACAAATGACAATTGCATTTAATATTCCAACACTCTCCCTTTGTCCTGAGCTGAACAAACAAGGATCACTGCTAATCCAAATCAACTACACCAAGACTCTCTCTTAGGTGTACAAAAGTTTCAATGCCTAATGGCTTGGTAAAAATGTCTACTAGCTGCTGCTCAGACCTGCAAAGTTCCATCTTGATATCCTCATTCTCCACCAACTCTCTAATGAAGTGATATATGATCTCAGTATGCTTGCTTCTACCATGGAAGATTGGATTCTTGGACAATGCAATTGATGAGATGTTGTCACAATAAATTGTGGTTTCATCCTCTTGTCTTTCATTCAAATCTATCAAGATCCTCCTTACCCAAATTGCTTGACATGATGCTACATTTGCTGCTATGTATTCAGCCTCTACTATAGATTGAGCAACAATAGGTTGCTTCTTGGATGCCCATGAAATTGCACCCAATCCCATATGAAACATGTATCCGGAAGTGCTCTTCCTATCATCTATATTTCCAGCCCAATCACTATTAGTGTAACCCACCAAATTGAAATCATTATTTGTAGCATAGAAAATTCCAAATCCCTTGGTACCTTTCACATACCTTAGGATCCTCTTTACCACTTTCCAATGGGAATCCTTTGGTGTTTCCATAAATCTGGAAATCAAACTTACTGCATGCATTAGGTTTAGTCGAGTTGCAGTCAAATACATTAAACTTCCAACCATACTCTTGTATAGTGTTGGATTCACTCTCTTGCTAGAGTCTTCCTTGCTCAACTTCAGACCTACTACTATTGGTGTTGGGGCTGCCTTACTATTCTGCATTTTAAATCTGTCCAAGATCTACCCTGCATACTTTTCTTGAGAGATGAAGATGCCATCATGCATTTATTTTACTTCTATGCCTAGAAATTATTTCAAGAGACCTAGGTCTGTCATTTCAAATTCATTTTTCATGGCCTCTTTGAACTCACCAATTAGAGCCTTGTCATTACTAGTAAAAATCAAATCATCTACATACAAGACAACAATCAACACATTTTCATTTGCTACCTTGACGTAGAGAGTAGGCTCACCATTGCTTTTGCTAAAGCCATTGCTCATCAAATATGAGTCAATCCTACTATACCATGCCCTTGGAGCTTGCTTGAGCCCATAAAGAGCTCTCTTCAATCTATATACTTTATTCTCTTCACCTGCAACTTCATAACCAGGTGGCTGCTCCACATATACTTCTTCCTTGAATACACCATTTAGGAAGGCAAACTTCACATCCATTTGATATACCTTCCATTTGTGTTGAGCTACAATTTCTATGATAGCACACATGGTTTCCATTCTTGCAACCAAGGCATATGTCTCATCATTATCTCTGCCATACTACTATTTGTAGCCCTTGACTACCACCCTTGCCTTAAGCCTATCAATCTTGCCTTCAACATTGCATTTGGTCTTGTAGACCCATTTCACTCCAATCACTTGCTTCTTGGGAGGCAATTTAGTTAGCTCTCATGCCTCATTTCTTTATATACCATCTATTTTCTCATCCATGGCATTACACTATTTCTTCTCCTTAATAGCTTCTTCAAAATATATTGGATCACTATGAGAAAATAATGCAAAATTAACACTCTCATCATAATCTTCATACCTTTCATCTTGGTATATCTCCCTAAGACTCTTGGTCTTTCTTGGTAATAGGGAGGAGAGTGTGGGATCAGAATCTTCACTACTGCTACTTTGCCAACTAGTTCAGTCTTCACTGGTACTCGGCACTAACACTCGGTCATGCCTAGAGGAGCTCGGCAATGACTGAGGTTGCTTGCCTTTTCTTCTATTTGCTTCTTCTTCTTAATGTTCATCAGCATCTTCTTCACTTGTAATTGACACTTTACTTGAGGTGCTCGATGATTCATCAGTTGGTCCATACCATGGTTGATTTTCAAGAAATTTCACATCTCTTGAAACAATCATCTTGTTGTTTAATGGGTCATACAATCTATATGCCTTTGATTCTAAGTTGTACCATGTGAAGATGCACTTCACACCTTTGTCATCCAATTTCTACCTTTTCTCTTTAGGTACATGTGCATATGCAACACATCCAAACACCCTTAGGTGTTCAACTATCCATCTTCCTCATGACCATGTTTCCATTGGAATTCTATCATAGACTGCCTTTGTAGGACACCTATTAATTAGGTAAACTGTTGTTGCCACAGTCTCTCCCCAAAATTCAGTTGGGAGACCTTTCTCTTTCATCATGCTCCTTGCCATTTTGACAATGGTCCTATTTTTTCTTTTAGCCACTCCATTCTACTGTGGTGTATAGCTAGTTGTGAGCTCTTTCTTTATACCATGTTTCTTGCAAAAATTTACAAAAGAATTGGAGGTATACTCCCCTCCTCTATCTGATCTTAGGACCTTGATATAGTGTCCACATTCTCTTTCAGCCTAGGCTTTGAACTCAAGAAACTTATCAAATGCTTCAGATTTAGATTTCAAAAAATAAACCCATGTCCTACCACTAAAATAATCAATAAATGTCATGAAATAAGTACTCCCCCAAATGGAAGTAACTTGCATAGGACTGACTAGATCAATATGCACTAACTCTAATGGATATCTACCCCTTCTAGAATTTCTAGAATTAAAGGGAAGCCTATGTTGCTTACCCAAAATACAAGCCTCACACTTGTCACATGAATTTCCTATGCGTGACAAACCTTCTACCATTCTTTTATTTGACAACAAATTTAAACCAACATAGCCAAGATGACCATACCTGAGGTGCCATAGCCATGAGGGGTCTTCAATCACACTCCTTAGAGCTGATTGTGTGGGAGGTGCAGCACTAACTTGAGATGCAAAACATGTCTCAATCCTCAAGGGAAACATTATGTTCTTTGTCATTTGAACAGCTGCAAGTAAATTCTTGCTCCCATCTTTTTCTTGAATGATACACCTGTCATTCTCCGTCAACACTTTATATCCATTTTGAAATAGCTGACCAATGCTCATCAAATTGTGCTTCATACCAAGGGAAAAATACACATTTTGTATTTCCTTCTTCTCACTTTGCTTGGTGCAGACCATAATAGATCCTTTGCCCACAACTGGTAGGGTTCCATTGTTACCCATTTTAATCTTAGATTTGAAACTCTTGTCAATGAATGAAAACAAGGTTTCATTACCACTCATGTGGTTTCTACATCCATTGTCAAGGTACCAAACCTCAAGGCTTCCTTCTTCACCAATATTACACATGATGAAGGCAGTGGCATTGTTTCCACTTCCCATGTTCACATCAGCCACATTTTCTTGTCCTGACTAATCATTTAGCTTCTTCCAGCATTCACTTGCATAATGCCCATATTTATGATAGTAGTAGCATTCTACATTACTCTTATTTGAGTTGTAGTTTTTCTTACCTCCTGTTGAAGTATTTTGTGAGCTACTTGCTCCATCTGCTCTTCCTGAGCTTTCTGCTACAACATTTCTTTTTCCTCCATTACCTCGGCCTCTACCTCTAGAGTTTCTTCCTGAGCCATTTCTTCCTCTCCTCCTTCCTCTTGGATTTGACTGAGCCTTGAATGCTTGCTCTTGGGAAGAAGAAGATGCATATCTGTTGATCCTATGCTCATGGGTTTGAAGAGTACCCATCAACTGATCCATTGTCAAAACAGTGAGGTATTTTTCCTTTTCTATGGTCATGACCAAATTGTCATATTTATGAGGTAAACTCCTCAATATCTTTTCCACTATCCTCTACTCTTGATAGTCTTCTCCATTTGACTTCAGTTGATTAATCACATTGGAGGTTCTTGAATTGAAGTCTGTAACTGATTCATTTTCCTTCATCTGAAGGTTCTCAAACTCCCTTCTTATATTCTGTAGCTTTATAGTACAGACTTTATCAGTCCCATTCAAGTTTGTCTCAAGGATATCCCATGCTTCTTTTGCATAATTTGTTGTTGCAATCTTGGAAAAAATTGTCTCTGTCATTGCTGCTTCAATAAGACTTAATGTCTTTGCATCTTTCCTCCTTGACTCTTTCAAATGAGTCTTTTGATTATTGGTAAGAGTAGCATACTAAGATGGGTCTGTCACATCATTGAACCCATTTATAACAAACTCCCATAAATCATTTGCAACCATTATAGTTTTAATCTTCTTTTCCCATGTATCATAATTTTACCCATTAAAAGATGGTGGCTGCTGCCATATCTTTCCTGTATCTACTGCCATGTCAAATATCGCAAGAAAATAAATGCCCTAACTCATTGTGGATGTAGGGCCTCAAAGCTCTGATACCATGTGAGAAATAAATCACAACTTTAAAAACTTTGCTCGGCACTAACTATTGCCGAGTGCCAGTTTTCTCACCACCTTAAGGAGTCGAGTCACAGATTGCTCGACACGTGAAGGTGTTGAGTGATAGGTTTCTCGGCATGTAAAGGTGTCGAGTGATAGGCAGTAGGTGCCAAGTTAGCTCGGCACAAGAAGAAGCCAAGTAAGCTCGGCACACAAAGAAGCCAAGTAAGCTTGGCACACAAAGGGCAATGCTCAGCAACAATGGATGCCGAGTGAGCTCGGCTCAAACTGGAAAAATTATAACTTAGTGAAATTTCAACGTGAATGTTTCCACCATTAAAAATAGAGAGCCAAATCTTGAAGCTTCTAAAAAAATTCTCAAATGCAATGAATAGAAGAAGAACAATGGATTCAAGTATGCTTGCTTTCTTTCTATTCAACTTTGATTATAAATATTATAAAATTTTGGGAGCATTCGGCTTCAACTAGAAAACCCTAAAATAACCCTAAACTAGTAAAACTTCAAACTTCAATGAACTTTAAACTTGTAGCTCTAATGACTACATACAATGGTGCTTGGAGCAATCACTGCTTCAACATGACAAATCCAACAATAACGAACTTACAGAATGAACAGAGGAAACTCGTGTAGTTGGAAACACAACACAAATTTCTTTTTGTCTCTGCAACGACTGATCTGTTGATCAACTTCTTTCTTCTTTCTTTGCTCTGCAACTCTTTGCTAAACTTCTGATCTGCTGAATCACTTGAATGAATCTAAAACATTCCTTTTGTCATAATTTTCCCCCTCTTTCCTGATTTCAAAAACTCATCCACCACAGTTATTGTTTCTATCTATTCTAGAGTCCGTCAGGTGGTAGGTGGGCATTTGGCTCCAAGGACAAATGGCCATTGCATTTAATATTCGAACAAGTATCACTTTATTCAAACATGGCACATGATGATAAAATATGTTTTTTGAGAGGTTCCTTGCAGAAATTTGCGCAGAAAGAATGTATCATACATAGACTCCATAGTACAATATATAAGAGAATTCAACTTCTCTATTGCTGACTATTTCCATATATGAGACTGTGACATTATAACTATTTCCACCAAATGTGTGTAGTGCAATGGTGGATAAGTGAGCATGGGAATTGGGAGGTTGCGACTCAAACTGTCGGCCCCCCTACTTTCATTTTATGAGCAGCTCTTTGTATGATTTTGTCTTATAGTGCAAATAAGACAAAGAGTACATGGCGTATGAATTTGGTAGGTATTCAGCGCCTTCAATTTTGAATGGAATACACACATGTCCCAATGTCCATTCATGGCTGAGTGGTCATGGGAATAAATAGGATGAGGGAGGTTGCTAAGATCAAACCTCTTTCATTCATCTTTTAACAAAGATTCCACTCTCTTTTTACTATAAATTAAATAAAAGTCTGTTATGACCATAAATAAATAATATAGAATTACATTTTCATGTATTTATTAATGGTCTCATTTATTTGTGTTCTTCTTATCCAATGAACTATTAAATTCCATGTTATAGTAAATGTTAGTAAAATACAATAAAAAAAAAATTGTTCAAATATTTTATCTAAAAATTGAAATAGATATTACCTTACATATTGAAAAATATGTAACTTAAAATGGGAAAATGGGATATAATAGAATGGAAATGGAATAGGAAGGCGAGTATGAAATCTTATATGAAGGTTGAAATAATGGTGTAATTTAGGGCTTAAATAGTTCTCATCATTCCCCCCAACTTAACATATTGCATGTCCTTGTGCAATCATTATGGTCAAGAGGACTTTGATTTGAATTAAAAGCACTTTAGGTTTATAGATTTGGCTTTTTCTCCACCCCAAACCATGATAACTTATAGATGAACACAAATCCCTTCACATAGCAAGCTTTGTTATTTTTCCTTCAATAGGGATATCTCTTTCAACTCTTCATAAGTTATTTTTCTTTTCTTTTCTTTTCACCTTTTTATAGCATCATTGTTCAAAAGGTTTCATATAGGAGAAATTTATCTCAATTTGCACAAGATGAGTTTAAATGGGTGAAATAGGAGAGATGAGACACAAAACAAAGGCTATTGTATGATGGATATAATGGATAATGTGTAAGGTTTAGTAAGGGTGATGGATGGAGGATAATAGGATGACATACCTCCCCCCAACTTAAAAGTTGACCATCCAAGGGAAACAAGGAGAGACTAGGCAGGGGTGTTGCACAATGATCAATATAATAATTAATACAAATAAAGTTAAGAGATAAAATAATGAAAAACAAAATTGATTGTTTTAACAACATGCATGTGCGGAGAGCTGAATGTAGGAACACAAAGAGATGTAGTAACTATCACTGCCAAAATGGATGAAGCAATAATAAGGAATGAAGAGAGGCATCCAGAACTACATTGCAACACCACAAAAGACCACCATCAGATGGAAATCACCAAATAGTAGACACCATAGGAAGAGACCAAAAATTGTAACAAAGACTGCAACTGTAGGAGCCACCACCATCAGACAGAATCATTGGAGAACAAGTAGTAGGTAGCACTTTTCACTGAAACACCTCAACTGAACAAGTAACACATACTATGGGTGATCGAAGATTTGACAATCACACTAATGAGGAGCAGGGCTATAGGAGTGAGTGACAGGAGGTGCCAAGAATGAAAAGAACCACTTAATCCAATAAGTGTTCCTGAAAAGAATCATTAGCAAAAAAAATGAAGAACACCAATTATTGCATTTTTCAATTTTTTTAAAAATAAATTTTGATAATGATAAGTGACTGGTAGCAAGCCAATTTTCAATCACTCATCACTTAATGGCACTGTAAAAAAGTTTTCACCACTAAGAATTTATTTTACAGTTAACATTTGGCAAAAACCAGTTTTCAGACATTAACTAGCCAACAATGCTTAAAGGTTTTCATTGTTTGATCTTTCTTTTCTTTTTCTTTTTTAATATATATATATAATTTTATTTTTTTCATTTTTTTTAATAGTTGCATAGAATGACCAAAGAAATGAAATCCTGACATGGATGATGAAAAATGATACCATCCAAAACTTGGGTTTTGTCCATGACCTCACAGAAGACTATGTTGAACTTTGATTGATTCATGAACTTGAAATGATAACCAAGAATAATCTCGACAGAGTTGGGAACACTGAAATATTGCCCTATCAACCTTGATCTACATATCTCATGAAAATGAATTTGAAAATTGAATGAAGAGATTTAGAATATACTGGGACACGTGGATGAAATAAATACTCAAAAGGATGATGATACTCATATGACATAGTGCTCTGATGATGACAAAACTGGATCACCTAGCATGAAGTTGTGCTACATAACCAATCCTTCTAAAGAATGAGAGATATTTGTTTCATGAAATAAACACACCTTCATTATCAAGGACAAGGTCATAGAGTGAAATACCAATGATAGTCTCTAACGTGTCCATAGAACTTTAGAGAGGTGGAAACACAACTCAAAGGAGTGTGATGATTTGTAATATCTTCAAAGTTTTTTTGGATGTGTAGCTCAAAACTAATCATGAGTCTCATAGACCAAGTTGCATATATTCCTCTATATGATAAATCACCAAAGGAAAGAAATCTCATCTCAAAGGTGGTGAACACCTTATGTCAAAATTTGCATGTGATCTAGAATAGTGAAGCACAAGTGAAACAGACATGCACCAGATAGCTAGCAAGCCCACACAATTTTAACAAAGCCAACATATTGTGTTATGCAATTATTCTATAGAGAAGCATCATCATGTACCTCACTAGAACAATAGACCTATAACCATATTCTTGAAACCAAGCATATCAAGTGTAGTAAAGCAATTTTATCTAATTAATCACCCTACCATTAAGTGAGTAATTTATTTATACAAATGGTAAGTAAAGTCATTAATATAAATAAACACTTGATAAAAAAAAAAATGTGATTATAATGATTATACTAATTTCAATCAACATAAGAATACATACCTTGAATTGTTGAGGTTTTGCATGTCGAGGTGTGCTAAAAAGACCAACAAAACAATCATTGAATCTTTGATTGGAAATCATCCAAGAACCACAAAATTAGAGGGATTCCCCCCAACTTAACTTCATGCTACAAGGTCACAAAATCATTAGGATAGCCAAAGAAATTAGGCAACCCAAAGCGAGTAACACATCATTAGAATTTTGTGAGCCTCTTTGAATGCTAGATAAATCAAATATTTCAATGGTTAAATGGATGTATTCCCACATTAACTGTAGGTTATAAAAGCATAGGGAATTTGAATTATCCAAGGATTCAAGAAATGGATAGACTACTTGTTATCAATGAATGATCATCATAAGAGACAAGAACCAAGAATAAAGAATATATGGATATTAATTCTTTGATCCTTGTTAAATAAATGAATCATCGATAATTTATTTTTTCATCTCAGGACAATGGAAAGAATCAACAATGAGGAATCATCTAGTTTTAACATATTGGCCATTAATGCATAGAATCCCTTATAATTGTGCTTAATCAATTATTGGTCCTAAATCAACAAGTATGTGAGAGATGCACATTTTAACCATAGGCCTCCAAATATCTATCTATCTATCTATCTATGTGTGTGTGTGTGTGTGTGTGTGTGTGTGTGTGTGTGTGTGTGTGTGTGTGTGTGTGTATCTTGGAGGATTTGGAAACATGTTTTTAGAATATGGAATGTATATGGTTTAATACAACTTGGTGCATGATTAATATTATCACACATACTTATGAGTCCAATAATTAAAATTGATGTAGTTTGAAGTATGGGTTCATTTGTGCTTATTTGGAATTCAATAAGTGGAAAAGAAGAAGAAAATTGATTATAATTAAATAAATAATATTGTTCTTCTAATTTAATTAAACCAAAGTCCCATTCATTAAGTGCATCGATATACTACAATGTTGATTTACCAATTTCAAGCATGTCATTAGATTGTATAGGGATTCTTGAAAGCTCAATATTATATATATTTCCAGCCACCTTATTATGAAGTGTTGTATGAGGTAATATAGTTGCCTTTGGTGGATTTGGTGGAGTGCAATGTGAATGGAATAATGAATATGGTAAGAAGTGTGAAGTAGATAAAGTAGATGGAAATAAGAAGGATGGGTGAAATGAAGATGGTAAGGATGGATATGGTAGAATATAAGAGGGATATAATGGTTGTTGTGAGTAATCATGATTCCATTTATAATGCATATTATCTAAAGAAGTGTGTTTTGAAGAAACATGTTGGATTTGTAATGAAATAGATTGACAATAGATGTTACCAACATAGTGCATACCATGATCTTCCTGAATTAGTGCTTGATATTGTTTATCCATTATAAGGAATACTTAGTCCTTATCATGGTAAGGATAAAAAATAGCTTGCACCTCATTCACCATGTGCTCATGGTTGTTTGAGCATATACATTGGTCATCTTTCCTATAGCAATTAGAACAACAAATGGTTATTTTTTCATCATCAAAATCACATTGTTCTAAGAATTCATCAATGATATTTTATTCATCAGATATAAAGATACCATTTGTACATACCTGCGATGATGGAAGATCGATATCTTTTAAGATACATTCATTAGGTAGAGAAGGTATTAAAACATCACCTTTGGTTAGTGTGATTTCCCCACCAATTTCTTCATTTGTTTTTAAATTTGGAAGTGAGGGTTTGGGAGCAGCAACCACCAGTGGGGTCAAGGGGCAATGCCCCTTGCAGGGTCATAGGGTAGCTTGCCCAAGGTGCACTCCCTGTTGTAGTACAAGGCAGGGTCGAGGGGTAATGCTCCCGACACCAAGCACATTTTGCCTCTTGTGTTCCCCTCAAATTTTTCATTTTTCAAGAAATTTTCAACCAAAACTTATATTCTTGAACAACCTTGAAAATGCATTATTTTTAACATTTTCTTGAAAATGACTTATTTTATTTACCAATAACTCACAACAATTAGTGATAATGTAAAAATGAATATAATTCCTAAAGCAACTAGTGAATCAAATTTATAAGCCTACTTTCAAACTCTAAAACAAAACTCTAAAACTATGCATCTATATGATTTACACAATGCAAATTAAGATTAATTACTTAAGCAAGGCTAGCAAATGCAAAAGCTTTCATCCTAATGCATTGTTCCTAACTCAAACCAGAAAACTAACATCTCTTTGACACCTTCCTTGAAAATGGTGCCAAAATGATAGGCCAATAGTGGGGCAAATTAATAAGAAAGAATTAATGATTTATGATGACATTCAGTTGGTCTATACATGTCAATCCAAGAGCGTAAGCTTGTGAAAGGTGTTTGAGCAGTACGCCATTAAGGGGAGTGTGATGAACCTCCTTATAGCAATATCGTGAGAATGCTCGAAATAACCGAATACAAAGTGATAGCAGAACTCAGAATGAATCTACTGATCGCAGGCCACTTCGAGGGGGTAACCTCCTTTGAGCAAGCTCAATACAATAAATTCGTCCGTGCCCATCAAGGGCCTCAACCTATTCTTATATACTGAGTACGATCTAGAAAAGTAATACTACCTATGCATGTGGGATAATAAAATATACTCACGGGACGACTTACAAAGCATATGCGTCCAACAACACTACTCTAACAAAATAAACAGAAGGAACACACAGGTTCCTAACATCCCCTCTCCCTTAGAAAAAAGCTTTGTCCTCAAAGCTTAAGGTGTGGAAATTGTTGTTGAATCTGAAGAAGGGGTTCCCAGGTAGCATCCTCTGGTTGCATGCCATGCCACTGAATCAAGACCTCAGAGATGGAGCGAGAGCGAAGCTGGCGAGTGCGCTGGTCAATGATTGCCACCGGCTCCAGGATAATGGATCCTTCCGTATCCATTTCAGGGAGAGTAGTTTGTGCTCTGACAGTGGTACCCAGAACTTTCTTTAGACAAGAAACATGAAAGACTGGATGAATGCAGGAAGAAGGAGGAAGTTCCAGTTTATAAGCAACTGAACCAATCTTCTGCAGAACCTTATAAGGCCCATAAAATTTTGGGGCCAGCTTATGACACCCTTGCAGCTTTAGGGAGGATTGTTTGTATGGCTGTAGACGAAGAAAAACCATATCCCCAACTTGAAATGAGCGCTCAGAACGGTGTTGATCTGCTTGCTGTTTCATCCGATTACGAGCCATGTGAAGATTATCCTGTAAGGTACGAAGAATCTGATCCCTGCTGCGGAGAACTATGTCAACTGCCTGGACTGGTGAGCTGTTGGGAGTGTAGGGAAGGAGCACTGGAGGTGCCTGACCATAGACTGCTTCATATGGAGTCATTTTAGAGGCAGTGTGGTAAGAGGTATTGTACCACCATTCAGCTAAAGGGAGCCACTTGGCCCACTGATGTTGCTGTTCGGAAGTGAAGCAACGAAGATAAGTTTCCAAGCATTTATTGACAATTTCAGTTTGACCATCAGTTTGTGGGTGATAGCCCGAACTCATCTTCAGTTTGGTGCCAGTTTTCTGAAATAGTTCAGTCCAAAAATGACTGGTAAAAGTTGCATCACGATCAGAGACAATGGAAGAAGGGAGTCCATGAAGACGAAATATCTGGTCCATGAAGATTTGTGCAACAGAGGAGGTAGTATAGGGGTGGCTGAGGGCACAAAAATGACTATATTTCGAGAGACGATCAACCACAACCAAGATCACTGTCTTGCCACCGGATTTAGGAAGCCCTTCAATGAAATCCATAGAAATATCAGTCCAAATCCGTGTAGGGATGGGCAATGGTTCGAGCAAGCCAGGAAGGAGGGTCGTTTCACCCTTGTGGCGTTGGCAAGTATCACATTCAGCCACCATCTGTTGAATCGTCTGTTTCATCCCTTTCCAAAAGAAGTTTCTCCTTGCTCGCTCATAAGTTTTGAGGAAGCCTGAGTGCCCTGCTGAAGGAGAAGCATGGAGTTCATAAAAAATAGCCTGATGTAGAGCTGGGTTCTGAGGAAGCACTAGCCGACCCTTGTATCGAAGAGAAGCACCATCCCAAGAGTAATGTGGTATAGCAGAAGGATTATTGGCTAGCTGGTGAATGATTTGAGATAAAGAAGAGTCACTGTCATAGCCCTGCTGAACAGACGCTAACCAATTGGGAATGGGCATAGAAATAGCGGAAAGGGAAGCTTGATTATCAAATGTGCGAGAAAGAGCATCTGCCACAATATTCTCCTTACCCTTCTTGTAGGTGATCTCATAATCATACCCCATGAGTTTGCTGACCCATTTCTGTTGTGTAGGAGAGGATACCCGCTGTTCCAGGAAGTATTTCAGACTTTGGTGATCGGTTCTGATGCAAAAATGACTCCCTAAGAGGTATGGCCGCCACTTCTGTACAGCATGCAAAATAGCCATCATTTCTTTTTCATAAGTAGAGAGGGCTAGATTCTTACCAGAGAGGGCTTTGCTAGTGAACGCAATAGGATGGTCATCTTGCAGGAGAACAGCACCCAATCCATTGCCGCAAGCATCACTCTCAATAGTGAAGGGTTTGGAAAAATCTGGCATTGCGAGAACAGGTGTACTGCACATAGCCTGTTTCAGTTGTTCAAATGCAGTCTCAGCAACAGGGGTCCAGGAGAAGGCATCCTTTTTTAACAGAGCTGTCAATGGTGCTGCAATTTTCCCGTAATCTTTGACAAACTTGCGGTAGTAGCCAGTCAACCCCAAAAAACCCCGAAGGCTCTTGAGAGTTTTAGGATGCGGCCAAGTTTTCATGGCATCTATTTTTGTAGGATCCACCCGCACTCCATGGTGTGCAACAATATGCCCGAGATACTCCACTTCCTCCTGGCCAAACACACATTTAGATAGTTTTGCACAGAGTTGATGATCAGAGAGAAGTTGCAAGACAAGCTCCAGATGATGGAGATGCTCAGCCCAAGTTTTGCTATATATGAGGATATCATCAAAGAAGACCAGAATGAATTTTCGGAGGTATGGTCGAAATATGTTATTCATCACTGCTTGAAATGTTGAAGGAGCATTCGTGAGGCCAAAGGGCATGACTAAAAATTCATAGTGACCATCATGTGTGCGGAAGGCAGTTTTAGGTATATCCTCCTCATTAACCCGAATTTGATGATACCCAGAACGAAGATCTAACTTGGAGAAAAAATGAGCCCCATGAAGTTCATCAAGAAGTTCATCAACAACTGGAATGGGAAACTTGTCCTTTATAGTGAGATGATTAAGTGCACAGAAATCAATGCAGAGTCGCCATGACCCATCTTTTTTGCGAACAAGCAGAACTGGAGAAGAAAAGGAACTGGTACTAGGGCGAATAATACCTTGCTTCAGTAAGTCATGGACAAGTATCTCGATTTCGGTCTTCTGATGAAATGGGTAGCGGTAGGGCCTGATGTTGGGCGGAACACTGCCAGGAAGGAGCTGAATACGGTGGTCCTCTGGACGAGAAGGAGGTAATCCCACAGGTTCAGCAAATACACCAGAATACTTGTCCAAAATGTGTTGGAGATCGGCAGGAGTGCTAGAGACTGCTGATGGCTGCATCTGAATGGAATGGAGCTGAGCGATGACACCATGTGAATTCTTCTTAAGAAGTTTTTCCATACGGTGTGAACTGATGATGCTGAGAGACCCTGGTTGTAAGCCTTTCAAAGTGTGTTGGTGCCCCTCGGCTGAAAACTGCATCCAAAGTTCAGCAAAATCCCAGAGAATGGGGCCAAGAGTGCGTAACCATTGGGCACCCAAAACCACATCACAGCCACCTAAGGGTAAGGCAAACATGTCAGAGCGCATGTTATAATCGCCAATAGAGAGACGCACATTGCGACATTTCCCTTTACAAGGTAAAGTGCCCCCATTGGCAATCATGACTTCAAAGCTAGAGCAGGGATGGATAAAGCAATCAGCCTGTTTGGCTATTCGTGGATCAATGAAGTTATGAGTGCTACCAGAATCAATGAGTATAGTAAGAGGGATCTTCTTGAAGAAACCCTGGACCCGCATGGTTTGTGGAGTAGTGACTCCTGCCAAAGCATGGACAAATATCTCTGGTGGAGCTTCTGGTGAAGGAGGTTCAGGCTGGTGAGGCTCAACCTCATCATCCACTGTTTCCTGAGCATCTACATATTCTTCCAGTTCCGGTGGAGAATCCACATCCAAGAGATAGAGCTTTTGCTGAACACATCTATGGACCCGAGACCATTTCTCATCACAATTATAACAAAGCCCTTTGTCTCGCCTGACTCGCATCTCTGTTTCAGACAAGTGCTTGATCGGAGTAGTTCTGGGAGCTGGTATGACTGGAGGGTTGTGAGAACCTGTATTTCTGAATGGAACAAAATTAGATCTGGAGCGTTGTAGAGCACTAATCTTGTCTTCCGCTAACTTAGCCAACCCAAGGGCTTCCATCATTGTAGTAGGTCGAAACATTTTGACTTCTGAGCGAAGTGCATCCTTCAGACCACTGACAAAACAACTACGGAAGAATTCATCAGACAAGCCCTCTGTGTGATTAGCTAATTTTTCAAACTCTGTCTGGTATTCTCTTACAGTGGCTGTTTGACGCAGTTTAGTGAGTGCTCCTGTGAAATCATCAAAGGAACTAGGGCCAAAGCGCTCCAAAATGAGGGTGCACAATTCTCTCCATGTTGGGCCTACATTAGCCTTGATGTACCAACAGAACCATTGAAGAGCTTCATGTTCCAAATGAAAAGATGCAAGGGGGACTTTGTGGTTATCCAAAGTATTATGCAAGCTGAAATACTGCTCTGCCCTATAGATCCATCCAGTCGGATCAGAACCATCGAAGCGTGGAAAATCAAGCTTTGGTCCACGGAAATTGCCAGAAGAGGACTGTGTATCTCCTGAATGGTTTCGGCTCATGGCTGACTGCTGAAAGTTAAGACCCAGAATTTTGTCATCCAGATCTTGAAGTTTGGTTTTGAGGGATGCCATTTCTTCTTCCATGATTTTTGCTCCTGTACGCGTAACAACCATAAAGCAAGGTTTTTTTTTTTTTTTTTTTTTTTTTTTTTTTTTGGAATGGGTAGAAGATGAGAAACAAAAACTTTTTTAGTTACGGCAAACTTGGATTTGGGTAAAACTCAGATAGGAAATGGGTGTTCGACGGGTGGTGGGAGACTATCTAGGGACAAGGGAAACAGAAAAATGAGGGTTTCAAGGGTAGGGAGGCGAAATGAGGCGAACAGTCCAAGAGGGATAAGGGAGCAAAATGAGGAATTGAATCTTGTGGCTCAGTTTGGTGGCGATTGGATGAGAGGTGAAAAAGATAGGGCAAACCCTAAAATTAGATAAATGAGGGATTTAGGGCTTTGATATGTAAAATTTGGGGTTGGGTCGCCAAGGAAGGAAGTATGCGAAATGATATTGCAGACGTTCTGCGAAAGTATGAGCAGAAACAGAAAGCAAACAAGGAAGTTACGACTAAAAAACAGAAAAATTTTTACTCTTTTTTTTTTTTTTTTTTTTTGAACAGTCGACTTAGAAAAATTCACTCACAGACAGAACAACTGAAAAGAGTTATTGCAATAACAAGAGATATTAGAAGTGAGAGGAACCTGAAGGCCACGACAAAAAAAAAAAAAAAATTTGATGTAATTTCCACCCAGCGAGCCCAAGAGAGTGCTCTGATACCAGATGTGATGAACCTCCTTATAGCAATATCGTGAGAATGCTCGAAATAACCGAATACAAAGTGATAGCAGAACTCAGAATGAATCTACTGATCGCAGGCCACTTCGAGGGGGTAACCTCCTTTGAGCAAGCTCAATACAATAAATTCGTCCGTGCCCATCAAGGGCCTCAACCTATTCTTATATATTGAGTACGATCTAGAAAAGTAATACTACCTATGCATGTGGGATAATAAAATATACTCACGGGACGACTTACAAAGCATATGCGTCCAACAACACTACTCTAACAAAATAAACAGAAGGAACACACAGGTTCCTAACAGGGAGATAGTTTTGAGATGAGGGATTGTGAATGCAACTACGACACACAAAATTGAATCTATGAAAAACCAAATAAATTTGAGTGATATGAACTATCACCTCCTGATGATAGGAAAATTAGAAACAAAATTGTATTCCTAAAATAAAAATAACAACACTAATCTATGGATAAGGCAGTAATGAAAACATTTCTATATTATGTTCTAAATACTAGATGATTGATCAAAAACTCACTAAGTGATATAAACATGAAAATATATTATAATGAAAATCTAAGCAAGAAATATGAATTTGCACAAAATAGAATAACACTCTAATAGAAATACATCACCGTGTTTTACCAAGGAGCGATCCCTTACTCCTGGTTTGCACAGTGGGTAGAAGAAAATATTGTTTCTATGTTATTTTAATCATGCAAAGTATCACTTCATTCAAACATGGCACATGCTGATACAATTTTTTTGGTGAGAGGTTCCTTGCGAAAATCTATGCAGAAAGAATTTATCATACATAGACTCCATAGTACAATATATAAGAGAATTCAACTTCTCTATTATTGGCTATTTCCATATATGACACCGCAAAATTATAACCATTTATACCAAATGCATGCAGTGCAATGATGGAGAAGTGAGCAAGGGAATTGGGAGGTCGTAGTTCAAACCGTCGGCCCTCCTACTTTCATTTTATGGGCAGCTCTTTATATGATTTTGTCTTATAGTGCAAATAAGACAAAAGTACATGGCATATGAATGTGGTGGGTATTTAGTGCCTTCAATTTCAAATTGATTACACACATGTCCCAACGACCGTTCATGCTTGAGTGGTCATGGGAGTAAATAGGATGAGGGAGGTTGAAAGATCAAACCTCTTTCAGTCATCTTTTAACAAAGATTCCACTCTCTTTTTACTATAAATTAAATAGAAGATTGTGACAACCATAAATAAATAATACAGAATTACATTTCCATGTATTTATTAATGGCCTCATTTATTTGTGTTCTTCTTATCCACATGAAATATTAAAATCCATGGTATAGTAAATGTTAGTAAAATATAATCAAATATTAATTGTTCAAAAAATTATCTAAAAATTGAAATAAGTATTACTTATACATATTGAGAAATATACAACTTAAAATGGGAAAATGGGATATAATAGAATGGAAATGGCATAGGGAGGTGAGTATGAAAGCTTATATGAAGGTTGAAATAATTGTGTAATTTAGGGCTTAAATAGTTTTAAATAGTTCTCATCAATTCTTCATCCATGAGAACTCCCTATGAGATTCTCCCTCTATCATCTTATCCAAATCTCTTCCTCTTATTCATTGACATGACATCTCTCTCTCTCTCTCTCTCTCTCTCTCTCTCTCTCTCTCTCTCTCTCTCTCTTTCTCTCTGACATCAAATGCTAAAGACTTTATATAATGAATTTTCAATGTACTTGATGTACTAATTCATATGCAATGTACTCTAAAGTTCTTGCATCAACTTGATAGTTTTCCAATGAAGCTATGTTGATGCATCACTAATTTATACTCTAGTGAGCATCAGATAGGGGAATGACCCCTTACTTACCTTTGAGATACAAAAATTCATCCTTAGGTAATGGCTTTGTGAATATGTCAGCAACCTGCTCCTTGGTGTTCACATATTCCAATCTAACCTCTTTGTCTTGAACTAATTCTCTTAGAAAATGATACTTGATTGCAATGTGTTTTGTCTTAGTGTACATTATTGGATTCTTAGATATGTTTATTGCACTCACATTATCACAATAGATAACCATTGGGTCCTTGATTTCTTCCTTAATTCATGACAATGGTTGCTTGAACCAGATTATGTTGGAACAATTTACTACAACATATTTTGCCTCTAATGTAGACTTAGAGATACAATCCTACTTCTTTCTTGTCCATGATACTAACGTCTTTCCAAGAAAGAGTGCTCCTCCACTGCTTTTTTCCCTGTCATCAATGCTTCTAGCCCTATCTGCATCAATAAAGGATTTCAACTCAAAGTTTCCTCCTTTCTTGTACCATAAACCACAATCTTGAGTACCTTTTAGATATCTCATAATTCTTTGGACTCCCATCATATGATTTTCTTTAGGATTTTTAGAATAGCTTGCAACTATACCAATTGCTAATGCAATTTCAGGCCTTGTGCGTACTTGCATACTAAAGTTTCCCAATCATGGATCTGTAGGTAGTGTAATTCACCTCCTTTGAATCATCATTCTTGGATAGTTTGTGTCTAGTAGACATAGGTGTCCCAACTGGTTCAGAATCTTCCATTCCAAAGGTCTTCAATATCTCATTGGTGTACTTTAAATGAGTAATGTAGATGCCATCCTTCATTTGATGAACTTGCAAAGAAACAAATAATTTTATCTCTTCAAACATTGACATTTCAAATTAATTCATCATTTCTTTAGAGAATGATTTTACATGAGTCATCATGACTTGTGAATAAAATATCATCCACAAATATTTCTTCTAACAATATCTTATTTTGTGCTCCTTCTTTAATACCCAGACTACTATTATCATTTTTTCTTTGAAAACCAATCCTTACCATGTATCCATGTCACCTTTCATATCATGCTTTAGGAGCTTTTTTAAGACCATATAAAGCTTTGTGCAATTTGTAGACCATGTTTCTTTTATTTGGATCAATGTAACCTTCAGGCTGATCAATGTAGACTTCCTCTAGAATTACATTCAAGAAATCTGATTTTACATCCATTTAATATACTTTGAATCCTTTATGTGTGGCATATGCAAGTAGTGTTCTAAATCCTTCAAGTATAGCAATAGGAAAAAATGTTTCTCAATAGTCTATACCTTCTTCTAGAGCATATCCTTTAGACACTAGCCTTTCCTTATGCCTTGATACTTCACCATTTTCATTCAATGTGTTTCTAAAAACCCCTTTTGTACCAATTACATTTTTGTCATTGGGTCTAGGAACAAGACTCCAAGTTTTGTTCCTTTCAATTCACTCAATTCATTCATTCATTTCTTCTATCCAACTTTCATTATTCAAAGCATCTTTTACAGTTCTAGGTTCAAATTCACTAAATAAACATGTACCCTTTAGTTTGTTCCTTGTCATTATACCTCCTATTTGATCTCCAATTATTTTTTCAAGTGCATGATGCCTTCTGACATATCTAAAAAGTACAGGTTCCTTCCTTCTAGATTTTGTACTTGTTTCACTTGGTTTACTATGCTCAAAGGTTTTGGGAACTTCTGAACTTTTCTTAGTTCCCATTGTCCGAGACTTGGTTCCTTCTATATGAAACTTAGTTCCCTTTATCTATGACTCGAGTTCCTCTATCTGAGACTCAGTTTGAACTATCTCTAGCTTGTGTTGTACTAATTGCAACTTGGGTTGCACTGCAGACTTAGGTGACTCGGGTGGTGTAGTTAGTTGAGGACCAACCATATTTGTTTGTACCTTGGGTAAAGTTCCAGGCTCATAGTAAACAAAGTTTTTGTAGTCTTTAGGTTACTTGTTGCTTCATTCTTCACTCTTTTATTCAAATTCATCAATTTTGACATGTACACTTTCTATAACCTTGTGAGTAGCAAGATTCAAACATTTATATGCTTTTCTCTTGTTGGAGTAGCCTAGGAATATGCCTCCATCACTTTTTGCATCAAACTCCCCTTTCCACTCCTCTTTCAGGCTATAAAGTTTGCTTCCAAATACTTTGAAATAATAGATATTAGGTTTATAACCATACCATAATTCATAATGTGTTTGTTTTGTACCTTTCTTCAGTTGAACTTGATTTAGGGTATGGACTGTTGTGTTGATTGCTTCTTTTCAGTATTTGGTTACAACATTTTTCTCTATCATCAGTGTTCTTGGACAATCCATGATGGGTCTATTTCATCTTTCTACCATGTCATTCTTTTGAGGTGTGTCAAGTGCAGATACTTGTCTTTTGATTCCTCTTCCATTACAAAACTCATTGAATTCATTAGAGATGAATTTTCCTCCTCTATCTAACCATAGGTATTTTAGATTCTTTCCTATTTATTTTTCAACTCTAGCTAGATACCACTTGAATTTTGAAAAGCTTCATATTTTTCTTTTAGGTACATTACTATGATCATCCTAGAATAATAATCAACAAACAAAACAAAATATTTGACTCCATTATAGCTCTCTATACCTATTGGTCCACAAAGATCTATATGAACTAGTTCCAAAACTTTTTCAAAATTGTAATTTTTACTTTTGAAGCTAGTTTTCCTATTTTTCCAAGCTGACATTGTTTGCATATGGCCATTTCAAGTTTCTTTAGATTTGAAATACCTCTTACTCTTTTGTTCTTTCTTATGGTAACTAGATTATCAAAGTTTACATGACACATTATTTTATGACATAGCCAAATTTCCTCTACTTGTGCCAAGAAACATGAACTTTCAATGAGGTCTAGAAAGAATAGATTACCTTTAGTATAATTGTTAGTCCCAACTAGATTTCCTTTACCATCCAAAAACTTGGTTTTCCCATTCATGAATTCTACCTTGTATCCAGTGTTGTTCAGTTGTGCCATACTCAGAAGATTGTGTCTTAATCCTTCAACCCAATAAGCATTGTCACATTTGGTTCCATAAATTAATGCAATGCATCCTTTTCCTTTCACATAACATGGTTCATTGTTTCCAAATCTAACACATCCACCATCATAGTGCTCCAAATGTTCAAACTTAGGTTTGTTACCAATCATGTGATGAGAACATCCACTATCTATTATCCATGTGTCATTTTTGCTAACATGAGAGATTAGTGCCATCTTTTCATTTTCCTCATCATCTGATTCATCTTTTAATATAAATATATACCATTTCATTTTCATCATCACTGTCAGAATACTTAGCAATATAACAAGATTTCTTACCTTTATCTTTGTAGTCTTTGTAGCTCTTGAAATCTTTCTTGCCTTTGAACTTGTTGAATTTTCTGTCATCTTTTTTTGGACACCTTGTAACAATATGACCAAATTCTTCACAAGAGAAACAAATTAATGGTATTTCACCTTTATATTTACCTTTGCCTTTTGATAACCTTCTTGCAACAAAGGATTCAATATCATCAAGGTTATCCTCAAAATCATCATCTTCTTCACTGTGAATATGTTTTCCTTTTGAGTTTCCTCCCTTTCTACCAAGAGTTAGTTTGGCTTTGAATGTTGATTTTATGTTGCTAGTGTTAGGAAGATAGTTATCAAAGTTGTCCAATTCAAAAGTTGTCAATCTTCCCACTAGTGCATCCAAAGTTATATCATTTTTGGGATCACATCTCATCTCTTGAATACTTGAAACTCTAATTTCATAAATAGAAAGAAGAGTTCTTAATACCTTTTTGACTACTGTTGTAACATCTATTTTTCCTCCAGAAACTCTGATTGCACTCGAACTTGCTTTGATTCTTTCACCGTATTTTTCAAAATTTTCATCTTCTTTCATCTTCATCTAATCAAACTAACACCTTGGGCTCTCTACTTTGGATCTTTTCACATTATCATTTCCTCCATATATCTTTGCTATTTTGTTCCACATATCATAGGTAGTAGGAAAATCTTTGACTTCATCAAATTCAAAATAGTTGAGAGAGGTAGAAATATAAATCATCATTGTGTTGTGATTCTTCATGTCCACCATCTAATCCATAGTTAATGATTTTGGAATCTGATCCATAGTTAATAATTTTGGAGGTTCCATATACTGATTCTCTAAGAAGTGTAAATTAGTATCTCTAATGGTTCCCATTTGTAGCTTCATGAGTTCCTTCCATGTTGAAATGTTATCTTTGTTAAGCTTGGGGATCTCTCTTATGTAAGACATCTTGATATTTAGCTTAGGTCTTTAAAACCATTCCTGTAAGAACAAATAGCTCTAATACTAAAATTTGGAAATATATGAGGAGTAACTTAGAGGGGAGGGGTGAATTAGTTACCACAAAAATAATTCCAAATCCATTAGATGTCAATACAAACTTCTCACAAGCCAAATGCTTGCATTGCTCAATTAGAACTAGATATACACTGTCAGTTGGCTAACAAACAAGTCTTAAGATATTAATGTGTATTATCCTTTAGTAGTCTATTTGTCGAAGCATAAAGTGTTAATAAAATAACATGAACCCATGAGACATCAATATTTTGTGAGGCCTCACCCCGATCCATCATAACACATCTAATACATTATATTTTGACACATTATTATTCGATATGTTTGAACATTATTTGATAGATCAGACATTATCTATATTATTTATGTCATGTGATGCTTTACTTTAAAAAAGGCTTAAAATTGGTATTTGATGTTTTATGTGTAGGCATGCATTATGATGGTGTATTTCAGTAAATGATCTAAAATCATGAATATGTCAATACTTTCATTATGTAATTAGTGATGATTAAATATGTCTGCAAAAATGAGAAGGTTATTTAAATGAAATTTTTAATGTTTTGATCAATATGATTATGCAAATTTGATTTAAAAATATGAATGTGATATTATCAAACTATTGATATTCAAATTGACTGTGTAGGATAATTAACCATGGAATTAATCAGGGAAATGGTACCTGACCTATTGGAAATAAAATAGGGAAAGTATACTATGGGAGGGGGGTGAATCAGTCCTTCAAAACTTTAACCATAAAATCATTCACCACACATCCATCTCACCATTTGCATCTAAACTGAAATAGCTAGCTAAACATACTCATCCATAACATGAAAGAAAATAACATTCAACACATGTATGACACAGGATATTTGGTTACCCAAAAACCCTCCAATGAGAATTTAAAACTAGGGTGGTGACACCCACAAATCTCCACTATTGCAGTAATAACGTGTATCTAATGAAGGCTACAATGTTTGATCATAAACTATGATCTACCCTGTGAAAGGTATGCCTTGTTAAAGGCTTACAAGATTGTTAGATCTTACCCTATTAAAGGATTTCAATATCCTGTTAGAAGTGTGTTTGATTAAAGGACTTAAAACTCACAATCAAGCACCCTATTAAAGTATTTACAATAGCCTATTAGGACTACTCTATTAAGAGATTTAACTGATTCACCTACTAGAATGTATCAACAATGATCATGTGGTTAGCACTCTACTAATAGATAATAGATAACCTCTTTCCTGATGTGTAGGTGATCCTTACTAATCAAAAGTATCACTTCTATCCTTTAACTCATTTCCTATGTTCTCTAATTCATTTTGCAATGTATCTCAATTCACAACTCCTTAGCCACCATGAATACTTTGTTTTCACATGAAAACTTCTCTCTTTTATCCTTCCACACACATACAATGTTTAGGGTTTATCCTCCTTAACAAGACCTAGGTGAATTAGAATTAGGTATGAATCAACAATTGTGATTTACCCATTTTTTCTACTTAAAACATCCCTTCAACTAATTGGTTGCATGTACTACATAGGAATCCTCAATATAGATTCATCCTTATCATCTAGAATTGTAAAACAATATTTAAGTCGGCTCAAAAATGGTTTACATATAAGTTTGTGCCATAATAAACAACTATGTCCAAAATTGTTTACTCCTAGCACTTGAAGTGTCTGACGCTCAACATCCATTGTCTCTTCAATGTTGTAACTTAGCCTCTAAATGAGTTGGCATCCATTGATCACTCGACATTTGAATGAATCGACATCTACTATTTGCTCGACACTTGAGTGACTTGTCACTTACTAGTTACTCGACATATACTGTATAACTCTTCTCTCGGTATACACTATCTAAAAACTTATGCTTAGCATACATTACTTATTCAACATGAACTAAGTAAATATTGTCACTCATATGTCAAAACCAATTTGAGATTAACAATCTCCCCCTTTGACATGAGTGGAAAAAACACTTGGTCATGCATGAATAACCTTAGCACTTGAGCATAAATCATATAATGTCCATTAAGTACTTAGATTACATACAAAATTTCAAAAACTTCAAAATTTTGCAAAACTTATGACTCATTAGTCATACCTCAAAATTCTATAACTCCCTTAAGTTGATTGTTCCATTCTGAATCTATTCTTAATACTCCTAGTGAGTAGATCTAATGTGTTGATTCTATTTTAGAAGTCTCTCCCTTGTTTAGTCTCTCCTTAAAATATATTCTCTCTTTTCATGCATTCTCCTCCTTTCTTCATTCTCCCACTTTTGATACTTATGTCATGGTTGCACATGAATTGTGTGTTTGTCCAAGAAATATTTTGGACCTCCATTATTATCTTTAGTATTGCAACCCAATTGTCATGTGCTACCTTTGGAGATTTAATCTATAGTTCTAACTTGGTAGCAAGGGTGACTAAGCCTTCATGTGTAGAAAGATGGGGATATTTCTTTAGCAATGTGTCAACATAGGCTAGTTCCTTGTGTAACACCTCCATGTGAGGGTTTAGCATGGATTGGATGTTGATTAGTATAGCCCTAATATTTTCATCTTGAGCATGTAAAGATTCTAACTAAACCTATTCTGATAGTAAATTTTTGAAATGATTTGATCTTGACCAGGAGATTGTTGTAGAATGTTACCTATTTTCTTCGAATCTCCCTCCAAGATGGTCAATGTGTCTTTGCACTTCTTGTGTGAATAGGGGAACATCACACAACTTAGTGTAAAGAGAGAAAATGTGTTCCAACATCTTCTTCACACCCTCAATTTTGATTGCTAACTCAACTTGGTGTAGTGAAATGGCACTAGATATCTTTTTATCCACCTTTCTTTGAAATTTCTTCTCAAACCATTCCAATAATTTGATATTAGAATCTAGGTCTTTTTCATTGATCTTCTCTACAATATTTTCCAATTGCCAAATAATTGGGTTGGCTTCATCAGGTGCAGGGAGGATGAATGCATCAAGAAATATGTCCTTGATGTCATGAAGTGCTTGTTTCTTCCTATGCTTTCTTCTGAGCAATTTTTGGTGTTTCTTCCTTGCCAAAGAATCCTGCAATGTGCTCATTTTCTCTATTGTGATTGATGTAAGATCATACTTTGGTAACTTAGTCACCTCATCTAATTTGATATCACCATACGATGTCACATCATCAACCTTAGATGTGCTAGTACTTGGCCTTGATGATTGCAATGGTGTAGCTTCAATACTCAGCCTATGAACTGCTTGACTAGGACTAGGAGTAGTAGTATTTGGTAATGTAACCAGTGTCTATATTACTATCACTTCCTCTTTTTTCATAGTCAAGACTAAATCTTCAGTCCTATCCTTCTCCTTTTATTTGATTTATGCTCCACCTTGTGCTTGTGGTGTAGGTGTAGGGTAGGCTTCTTGACATGTTTGGATTGTCACTTTTTGCTCAATTAGGGTAATTGTTGGTATTGAAACATTGTGTACCTTAGTGTTGATATGAAAAGGCATAGTGTCCTTCCTTTGGTTTACTACAATAGACATTGTAGGTTGCATTTTTATAGATTAAGAGGGGGCAATGGATAATGCTTGTATTTTCTCCCCTACAAATGCCAATTTTGCCTTCTCAATCTCATCCACTCTCACCAAAATAGGATGATTGCATAATTGTGCTTTGATGGTGGAATTAGTCAACATCTTCTACATATCCTCCTTTGTTAGGGTATTGATGTTCTAAATGGTGGTGTCAGAGACATCCTTAAACTTTACTATATCTACTTGTGGACTAGCACTTGACATCTGTACTTTTGGTACATTCTGGTCTTGTTGTTGCTCTTCCTAAATTGTTTCCTCTATAGTGCCTCCCTCATGTACTTCCATCATAGATTCATCATTTGTTACTTCAAATACCTCTTGCTCTTCTTTGTCTTCACCTACTTTCTTAGGTGCTTGCTCAATAGACTTTTGAGTTGTTAAACCATACCATAAATGTTTACTCTGTTGAATAACATCTTTAACTTTGTTCTGTAGGATATTAAAGGATTGGTATTTTGTAGAAAATCTTCCCTTATAATTTTTAATACCCTATGTTATTTTAGATTTTTCCAACTCTGGGATCACTCTTGCAAGTGTAGTCTCTCAAATATTTCTTTTAGTTGTGAGACTATACTGTCACCTTGCTCAACTCTATCTTGTAGGCTCTTGGGTAAAGAGTTGGAAATCTCAATTGGAGTCTTCTTAAAAATTTCCATCATGGCATATATAGATTCTTCTACTTTGTTATATCTATCTTTCCAAGTTGATCAAACTCAACATGTGTAAATCCACTTAAATCAACATTATTCTTGATATTTTCACACAATTTGTCCAAATCAAAAGAGGGACCATAACTTACCACTTTAAATTGGTTATTGTCTTCTAACTTGGTCCTCTCATCATCTAATTTATCTAGGGAAATATACTTCCTTCTTTATTTCTGCTTAGGTTCATCTTCTTTTGTAGTTGTACTAGCTATCTTGTGTTGGAAGCATGAATGTTTATGATACTTCTATGGGTGAGTATTGTATAAACATGATTAGATCATTATCATGATGATATGTTACATTCATGACAATGTTTGTCATTGATGTCAACATAGTAGTTTTTTGTGGTATCTGATAGAAGAACAACAGTAGAGATCAAGTTGGTATGGATAGATAGTTGAGCATTTTCACTAAGCAAGGTTAGAGGGAGATAATACTAAGTGTCTAGTATATGTAGCTAACTATAGAATCATAAGATATTAAGTCTAGAAAAATTTATGCAAGTTTTGGTAAAGATTTTTCTAAGATAGAGTTTACAAAAGCATATTCTAGTAAACTTGTTATATATGTTAGTAGAGTTGTTATTCTGAGAATTTGAAGTTAAAGATGTGAAGACGACATTTTGGAGATGACATAGATAAGCTCGCTCATCATAATGACACATGTAAGGAAATTTATTCAAGTTACAAGGTGAAAGATCAATGTTATCACTAAGTGTAGCATGTTCTTAATGAGGTCCTATAATAATTAATTTAAAGGTGTAATAGCTGACTCAGGGAATTGCTTTATGGATTTAGTATAAAGGAACAACATTTTCTTTTATCATGCAAGGAAAGTAATGAATAATTAGAAGAAGCACAAAGATCAGAATGCAAAGATAAGCAAAGCAAAGGTGAAGAAAATTTCATTGTCGAGGTTTTATTGTGAGATCTAAGGTTTGTGACCTAGTCTACAAGGTTTGATAGTGATTGGTCTAGTTGACATGAGAGAGGAAAGAGGTTAAAGTACAATATAGACAATTATTCTTTAAGGAATAGTTAAGAGATTAGTTGGAAAATGAGTTCAATGGTCTTTCCTAGAAGTTTTTTGGATAATGGGTCCTTCTACCTTCTACAACTCCTAATAGGGATTCAAAGTCTCCTAATAGGGACTCATATGTACTAAATGTTGTAATAGACTCCTAACAAGGTCCATCCTCTAACAAGGAATATTTATATTAGTACATCATCTTGTGGGCATTATTCCCACTAGGGTTTTCCCTAGTTAACAATTATAGTGTAATTGTGTATGTCCATCTTGGTATGGTTGTTATTTACTTTGATTGAATGTTTAAGATTAATTAAGGTTGATAATTATTACAATTGGATAGTTGATTCACCACCCCCCCCCCCCCCCCCCCCCCCTCATTATCTTAGTGGACTATTGTTTCTAACAATTTGTATCAAAGCTTCAAGTCCTTAAAGATAAAGTTTAACAACTTTGGGAGATCCATGGAAAACATATTCAGAAAGGATAGTCTAAAGTTTGATGGAATAAATTATGACTGTTGGAAGAAAAAGATGAAGACACATTTGTTATGTATGGGTCCTAAATATATTGGATTTTAACAAAATTAGAAAAGAAAATTATTTTTTAAAGTTCTTTGGAATCTTTTAGTGAGGAAGAGAGAGAATTTTTCATGTACGACATGAGAACTAGAGAAGCACTCTTGCCTGCATTTCTTGAAATTGAGTATAACCATGTAAAATTACTTAATACTTCTCATGAGATTTGAAAGCTTTGGAAAATATTTTTGAAGTTGATGAACATTCTAAGAAGTCGAGGCATAAAGGTGGATTTGTGCATTTCAAGATGCTAAAATGATGGGAAATGAATCTATAAGAACATATGTAGGTAGGATATCAGAAATTACTACAGGTGTCAAATATCAAGGAAGAACTAAGCAAGATGATGAGGTGATCTAGAAGATATTGAAGAGCTTAATGCCACCATATAAGAAAGCAGTTTGAATGACATAGTTGTTGATCTCTTGTACCAAAGATTTCTCAAAGGAAAAATTACTTGGGAGACTTAAAGAAGTTGAGAATGAGCTTAGACAGTCCAAAGAATTAACCATAATAGAAACAAATTTCAGTGCCCTAAATATTTGACCTATTTTATCGAGAAGCACAAGTGATAGAAGAGTCATTGCTACTTGTAGTAGAACTGATGAGAAAAAAAGATAGAAGAGGGAGTAGCCCTTCTGGTAAGAAGAGAAAAGGATGATAAGAATGTCTTTAAGTGTTATACTTGTAATGAATTTGGTCATTATACATCTAAGTGTCCTAAAAGAGAGAAAAAGTTTAGAGAAAGTTTAAAACCTAGAAGAGATAGAGAGTGTTTGCATGCAAATGAAGAAGATGATTTTGATGAACAAGGAGTGAGTGCTAGTGTCGATGAAATAGAATTTTTAGCTATTAAAGAAGGAAGTCTAGATAAAATGGCATTGGTATCACAGTTTGAAAAGAAATCTGACTGGATAATTGATAGTTGTTGTTCACATCATATGATTGGTTATAGAAACAAGTTTATTGACTTTGACAGTCATGATGGAGGCATTGTTAGATTTGGAAACAATGCAACATGTCAAGTTAAAAGTATTCTAGATCTATAACTCTTGATGTTAAGATTAAAATGAGGATGTATATTTTTTTGATGGTTTGAAGCACAATCTTTTGAGTGTTGGACAATTAGTGGATAAAGGTTATTAGTTACAGTTCATAGATAAGACATGCATGATTAGAGAAAAATATGGAAAGGTAATTGAAATAGGAACCTGATACAAGGAGGGAAAGAAGAACTAGGGCCAAAGGCACACCCAAAAATCCAAACCAACCTTATAGAGTAAACAAAAAAGAAGCAAACACATAAAGAGAACAGGACCATAGAGATAGAGAGAACAACACTTTTATTGATTCATCAAAATATCAACATACATACCTAGTTGTAAGGCCTTCTGGGTTATGGCTAGATACAAAATACATTCAAGATCTAAGATTTAGCTTCTAATTCACACCTTCCAGACATATATGCCACAAACTTTCTAAACCTTCCCCATTCTCCTCTAACTCTAAGCCTAAACACCCTATTTATACTTTCCAAAATGGCTTATAGAACATTCTAGAATATTACGAAACAAAAAGCCTGACCCAACAATGGTTTGCAAACATCCCAAGACAAGATCTTATCATAAATGTCACAATTAGAAGTAATCCCACAAGTTGGCTCCCATCAAAAACATAGAAAATATGTCCAAAATTTTGATACTTGGCATCAACAAGAATATTTGATACATGAAGAATCATTCAATTTAAGAAGGATCCCTTGACATAAGAAGGATCACTCATCACATGAAGGATATCTCGGCACACACTATGGAACTCGGTACACACTATAGAGTGAGATGGGATAACACACTAATCATACTATTAACATGACATGGGATACTTCAACTTGGCATATACTACAAAATTATTGGCACTTGACAATTGTTGTAACTCAAAAATGACTACAACTCAGTAATAACTAGCAAAATGAACACAAATGAGCAGGATAACACATCAACCCAGGGTGCTCTTGCATTAGACAACTAGGGTAGAAAGAAATGATTCTCTTGAATCATGCAAGTGTCACAACTTGATTTGAATCCAACTCAGATTGAGAAATCCATGTAGCATCTTCAACCAGTCTATTTTTCCACTTCACCAAATTTTCATAGTAGTCTTTTTCCTCTTGTACTTTTACCAACTTTCTGATCCAATATCTATTCAACCTCTTCAATATGCTTCTTAGGATAATCATCAGGTACAAAAATTCATCATTTGACTCATGGTACTTATACAAATCAGCAACATTGAATATAGGAGATATATCCATTGCATCGAGTAACTCAACTTCATAAGCATTTCCACTATCAAACTTCTTCAAGATCTTACAAGGTCCAAACTTCTTCATCTTCATCTTACTATATGTTCCAACAGGAAAATTTTCTTTCTTCAAATGAATTATCATCTTGTCATCAACTTCAAAAATATAATCTCTTCTAGACTTATCACCATTCTCATTGTACTTTTGATTACTTTGTTCCAACTTCAGCTTCAATTTTTTATGCAAAGACTCCATAAAATTAGAAAATTCTTCTCATGTAGTACTTCTCTTCTCTTTACCATCAACATCCCTTAAATTTGATACTCCTCTAGGATGCATTCCAATAACAATATCAAAAGGTGTTTTCCCTATACTTCTATTTATAGAATTATCATATGCAAACTCAACTTGTGCCAATACCATCTCCCAATTATATGTTTCATCTCCAACTAAGCATCTCAGAAAATTACCCAAGCTTCTATTCATAACCTTTTTCTATCCATTAGTCTATGGATGGAATGTAGAGATAAATTTCAACTCAATACTCATATTCTTCCACAAAGTTCTCTAAAAATAACCAACAAACTTACTATCTCTGTCAAAAATAATACTTCTTGGTAATCCATGCAATCTAACAATCTCTTTGAAGAAAAGTTCAGCAACATGCTCAACATCTAATGTCTTTTAACATGGTATAAAATGAGCCATTTTAGAAAATCTATCCACAACAACAAATATAGAACCATACCCCTTTGCTATTTTAGGTAATCCAAGAACAAAATCCACATTGATGTCACTCCAAGGTTTCTTAGGAATAAAAATAGGTGTATACGATCTAGGATTCTAACTTACTCCTTTTGCTACTTGGAAAAACTCCACAACTCTTTACAAACTTCTGAACATCTTTATACATTTGTGGCCAATAATACTTATCCTTCAACAAACTCAATATCTTATCAATTCCAAAATGTCTCACCAATCCACCACTATGCTTTTCCTTAATTAGATTCAACCTTGTAGCACTTCTAGGAATACACAACTGAATACCTTTGAACAAGATACCTTCTTGAATGAAATACTCATCATACATACTAATGTGATCTATTAGATTTGGTGCTTTGCACTCTCTCCACACCTCAACAAAATTAGGATCAGTATCATACAACTCTTTCATGTCATCAAAATCAAAAACTTCAACCTTCATTTTAGTCAACAAAGAATCTCTTCTTCTCAATGCATTAGCAACTTCAGTAGTAACTCCACTCTTATGCTTGATCACAAATGTAAAACTCTACAAATACTCAACCCACTTCATATTTATATGATTCAATTTATGTTGACTTCCCAAGTACTGTAAAGCTTTATGATCAATATACAACACAAACTCCTTTGGAATCAATAATGTCTCCACTTCTTCAAAGCTTGAACAATAGAATAAAACTCTTGATTATACACTCAATACTTCCTTTTAGCATCATTCAACTTCTCATTAAAGAAAGCAATAGGTTTACCTTCTTGACTCAATATAGATCCTATTGCACTACCACTTTTATCACATTCAACTTGAAATACCTTATTGAAATCAGCCAAAGCCAATACAGATAACTCAACAACCTTTTGTTTCAAAGTCTCAATACTATTATTTGCTCCATGTGTCCACTTGAATTTTTTTTTATCTCCTCTTATTGTCTCAGTCATAGCATTACAAAAAACACTAAAATTATTTATAAACTTCATGTAAAAAATAACCAAACCATGAAATGATATTACCTCACCCACATTCTCAAGTGTAGGCCATTCAAAAATTTATTTAACTTTTTCGGGATCCATTCTCAAACCATTATCTAAAATCAAAAATCCCAAATACACAATCTCTTCTTGCATAAAAGAACACTTTTTTAGATTACTCATCAACTTCTCCTCTTTCAATCTCTATAGTACTTCTCTAACATGCTCAAGATGTTCTTCCTTAGTATTACTAAATATCAAATTGTCATCCAAATAAACAATCACAAACTTACCCAAAAATATTTTCAGAACTTCATTCATCAACCTCATGAAAGTACTAGGTGCATTAATCAAACCAAAAGGCATAACCAACCATTCATACAAACCATCTTTTTTCTTGAAAGCATTCTTCCATTCATCTCCTTCTCTTATTTTGATTTGATGATAACCACTCTTCAAATTGATCTTGGTAAAATATTTTTCTCCACTCAAACAATCCATTATGTTATCCAACCTCGATATAAGGACCTACATTTCACAGTGATCTTTTAAATAGCTCTAGAATTAGTACACATCCTCCATTATGTATTCTTTCTTAGGTGCTAATATAGGAGGTACAACACATGGACTCAAACTTTTTCTAATCAATCCCTTCTACAATAATTTGTGCAATTTTCTATTAAGTTCTTTATTCTCAATAGGTGTCAATCTATATTGTGTTTTGTTCGGAAAAATAGCTTCAGGAATCAGATCCATACAATAACTTTTACTTCTTCCTGGTAGTAAACCATCAAAAATTTCCTCAACAATAATCTCTTTATACTCATTCATAAATTCTATAATTTCTTTTGGTTCTCGGCTACCACTATTTACTGTCACTTGGTCATTACTAGATTCTACTATCACTCGGTTATTAGTACCCAAACTTGGACCTCTAGGGATTATGGAAAAATAAACTTGATTCTTCTTCACTTCTTTTCAAATCACTTTCCATTAACCATGTAAACTTTTATTGTAGTACAATCAACCTCATCTGGACTTTCAATCAAAGGCAACAATATTTGCTTCCTCCCATTCACCTAAAGAGTATATTGATTCAATCTTCCATCATGTACATCATATCTATCATATTGCCAAGTTCTACCCAAAAAAATATGACAACAATCCATAGGCATAATATCACACAACACTTCATCAAAGTAATGTCCAATCTTGAACTTCACAACACATTTCTCACTTACCAATATCTTATGCTCATCTTTGATCCATGAAACATGATAAGGTTTAGGATGCTTTAGCCTCTACAACTACAACTTTGCAACTAGCTCTTCTGATGCCAAATTTGTTGAACTTTCACTATCAATGATCACCTTGCAGCATTTTCTAGCCATCTTACATCTGGCCTTGAAAAGACTTCTCCTTTAAATAGGTTCCTCATCACTTCCCTTATTACATAAGGTTCTTCTCACCATCAAATTTTCTCCAGCCTCAGGTCCACTTAGTGAACTCTTAATGTCTCCTCGAACCACACAATTTATATTACCTTGCCCACTTTTAGGGGATCTCTGTTCAAAATATGTATGCCCTTCATTACCCCATCTAAAACAATTACCATGGAAACCATCTCTAGAATAAGAATTACCTGTTCCTCGGTAAGAACTAGTACCTCCTTGGTGAGAACTACAACCTTTCTACTTGATCTTGTCTTTGTTATCATTCTTCCATTTAGATTTTCCTTTATCATGCATAGAACTATTAGATCTACCACCTTCACCATGAGATCTACCTCCACCTCTCTAAAATCTACCACCTCTACCTCTTTGTCTTTTTTCATGCTTCTATGTCAAGATCTCCTCAGCTTTTAAGGCATACTGATATGCTTCTTCCACACTTCCCAATTTCACAGAACTTATCTAATCTTGAATTCTAGATCTCAATCCATTTAAATATCTTTCAATTTTCTCAGCATCATCATCCACATGTCCAAATCTGATGTCCAATCTATGGAATTCCTTAGTATATTCTTTCATATTCATGTCTTTTTGTCTCAAATTTTGAATTTTTCTCAACAAACTAACTTGGTAATCAACATGAAGGAATTTGTTCTTTATCTTGTTCACCATTTTCAGCCAAGTTTTGATATTTGTATTTCCTCTCCTGTGTCTATCAATTTGTAAAATTCTCCCACCACAGTAAAGCATAAATTTTCAACATAGTAACTATAATTTTCACCTTCCCATTGTCAGGAGTGTTTTCATACTCAAAAAACTTCTCCATATCAGAGATCCAATCCAACATAACATTGGTATCTAATTTTCCATCATAAGGAACAACTTCTACAACAGGCTTCAAATGTTACTTAGATAATACTCTTAGTAATATTTCCTCATCTTGATCTTCCTCCAGTTCTAGATTAGGGTTTGGTGCTACTACTTCACCATTACTCACATCCTCAAGATTCACTCCTCCCCTCTAGGCTATCTCTACAACATCTAATATGGCTAAAATTTGTCTCAATGTATCCAATACAGTATTATCGATATTTCCTCTACTATGAACCATCTTCACAAATCAGGTTCCTACAAGACCATAACCCTCTACAAGTTCTAGGTTGAATCCACAGATCTACAATCCTACAACCAAATTCAAATCAGGGTTCTACATGATCCAATCTCCACAAGGACAAACCTCAAGCTTTGATACCACCTAATGCAAGGAGGGAAAGAATAACTAGTGCCAAAGGCACATCCAAAAATTTAAACCAACCTTACAAAGTAAACAATGGAAGAAAAGACACAAAGAGAATAGCACCATAGAGATAGAGAGAACAACACTTTTATTGATTCATCAAAATATCAACATACATGCCTGGCTGTAAGGCCTTCTAGGCTACAACCAGATAACAAACATATTCAAGATCTAAGATCTAGCTTCTAATTTGCACCTTCCAGACATATATGCCACAAACTTTCTAAACCTTCCCCATTCTCCTCTAACTCTAAGACTAAACACCCTATTTATACTTGCCAAAATGGCTTACAAAACATTCTAGAACATTACAAAATAGAAAGGCCAACCTAACAATGGCTTGTACACATCTCGAGACAATACCTTATCATAAATGTTGTGATCAGAATTAATCTTGCAAGTTGCCTCCCATCAAAAATGTAGAAAATGTGTCCAAAATTCTAACACTTAGCATCAATAGGAACATTCGACACATGAAGGATCACTCAGAACAATAAGGATCACTCAACACATGAAGGATAGCTTGGTACACACTATGGAACTTGGCACACTGTGCAAAGTGAGATAGGATAACACGTTAATCAAAGTGTTAACATTACATGGGATAACTTCAACTTGACATATACTGCAAAAATATTGGCACTTGACAATTATCGCAACTCGGTAATGACTAAAACTCAACAATAGCTAGTAGAATGAACATAAATGAGTAGGATGACATGTCAACCCAGGATTCTCTTGCATCATAAAAAAATCTAGAGGTAATGTATTTAACCTAAATTCCATTGAAATGACATGTTTGGTTGCTAAGGTAGATGAAATTTGGTTATGGCATAAGAGATTTTGTCATATAAACTTTGATAGCATTGTGAAAACTAGTAGTATGTTTGTAGTTAGAGATTTTTCTAAGATTGCTAAGCCTACTAACACAATTTACAAGGAGTGTGTATTGGCAAAGCATACTAGAACTTCTTTTCCTAGCAAGAAGTTTACTACTAAACAAAATTGAAGATTGTACATACATATCTTAGTGGTCCTACGAAGACTAAAGTATTCTATGGTGAAAGGTATTTCATGATTATAGTTGATGAATTTTCTAGAATGATTTGGGTTCCATTTCTTAAAGAAAAAACTGAGGCATTTGATAAATTTAAGATATTCAAGAATATAGTTGAGAATGAATCAAGTGTCAAGATTAAATGTTTACGATCAGATAGAGAGGAGACACTAGTACATTTGCACCTATTTTTCTACTAAATTTTTTTATCAAAGCTATGAATCTTCCTTATTTTTAGTTTTCATGCCCAAGTTGGTAGCAAAAAAATTTAAAAAATCATGATTTGGTCAAAATTTCAACCAGCATCATTTATCCAAGTTAAAAATATCAGGTTGTTCAAAATTTTGACCAACTTGGGTCATAATATAATTTGAACTATACAAAATTAATTAGGTGCATCTATATTATGGACTCTACATAAATTTGCGTACGGATGCCCAAGATGAGAAATTTCACATAGTTCAGTGCACATTTTTACTGAACTTTGGTGAGGGAGCATGTGGGATATGGTTTGGGTGCATTTTTTTGAACTTTGGTGAGGGAGAATGCAGGATATGGTTTGGATGCTACACTGAACTTTAGTTTTCTTAGGCTCACTAATTTTTTGGCAGAGTTACATTTTGCAGTCATCTCATCGCTAATTTTGGTGAGAAATTAATCCTGATCAAACTCTCTAAATGGTCCTTACTACTGGCACATCATAAACCTTGAGTATAGGGTTTGATAAATTTTTTAGACTTCTTGTTCATTTTTTGTTACTTTTCTCAGTCATCTTATCACTAATTGTGGTGGGAATTCAAACCTGATTCACCTCTATGAACATTCTTTACTACTATTACATAATACTACCTTGGGTATAGAGTACAAAATAGGGAGAAAGCAGCTTCAGGGTGTCAAATGTGGTTCATGTACAATTAGATCATAAGATGTTAGGACCTCTTTTAGTACTGCTACTTTTGTTTAGGCAAATGAAATGATTTTGGGGGATAGGGTTTGGGCAACAAGCTTTCTTAGTTTTGCAGGATAGGGTTTGTGGGATGAATAATTGCTTAGTTTAAAATTATTCATGTTTGATTGTTTTCTTGCAAGTGGCCATGAATCATGGTATTCCTCTAGATGTGGTGGAGAATGAAAGAAAAGTAGTAAGAGGCTTCTTTGAACTTCTTGTTGAAGACAAGTTGAAATGGGGTCAAGAGGAAGGAAAAAGAGATCAAATTGCTAGTTAAATCATTTTAACTAATTTCCAAGTTTTTAAATTAAATCATCATGAACTGGCTAACTCTATTTTTCATTGGTAGGGCCCCTACGAGTGGCAACAACCAAACGATAGTTGGCTCCTTTGCATGCAAAGGCATGGCATTAGTGGCAAATGTAAAATTTTGCAACTGGTTTCTTTTTATGTAGAGGATTGTAGGTCATATTCTCACTAGGACTTCAAAAGCTCTTTCCTGCATATTTCAACTTTCTATGCTTACATATTTTGGATGCACTACCATATTTCCTGCATATTACCACCATACATTAAAGAAATCAGACTTGTATACTACAACACTTCAAATAGATTTTCTCACTTCAAGGTTCAAAGGTTCTTGCATATTCATCTCTTAGTACTTCTCATGCTTTATTGAATTCATGCATATTGAATTTCAAATACTCTGTTGCACATATCAAGCTTCAAATACTCCTTTGTACATATTAAACTTGTCATACTTTTCCACTCCATATCATAGGCTTTTCATACCTCCACACTTTTCATGCTTTAATAATTAGTATTTATGGACTACTCATGCTTCACTACACCAAAGTTTACATTAATGCACACAACATGCTGAAATTAATGATAACACTTAACAACTTCTGGGAGTGATACTATTGGAGAAGAGTATGGGAGCATTTACCTCTACCTTGATGCCATATCTTGGCAATGGCCACCCATCCAGTTCATTAGACATGGCATGGATGCCTATGCTACCCCTTGCATCATAACAACAACATGGCCCCATGAATATCAACTAGGCCCTTGAGCTATATGGCTTTATCAAATATATGTAAAATCCTCATTTATTGTTGCATTAATTGCAGTCATGTCAATAGTGATGGATCTAGGGAAGGTTCCTTGGGTCAATAGTCACATAATCAGATTTGAAATTGTGATCTTATTCAAGAACACAAGTCCTCTCAAGTCCCATGTCATAAAATATAGGACTTATAAGTACTCTGAAATGTATAATAGATAACAAAAAACAAAAAGATTGTCCCATTTTATTTCTATGGCATAAACTACCTACTAATTACTCTTCAAGTACGGTCCCATAGTCATGATTTGTCCTACACAATTAGCCATAAAAGAATATAAATACAAACAAAATGATTGAAGGTAACCAACAATCTCAAAAATCTATAACATAAACAAAAATATGATGTAGCAATTTAAATTTTTTTGAGAGCATAAGATTAATGCCTATTGCTTACCATATCCCAATGGAATAGATGTTACATGAACCATATTCAGCTAGCCTTCATGAGAGAGGCTTTGAAGTCTAGATGTCTTAGAACATTTGCTACAGCAGACATAACTAACACAACAAAACAAATTGATATAGATATATATGAGGAAATCATTATTTACTGGCCATTGTCTTTTACATGCTGCTACATCATTGATTTGGATTGAAGTTAACTCATACTGTTAACATACCTTCAATACTATCATAATAGTGTAGTTATCATTTGTTCATCATTGTTATTTATACATCCCTTTTACAACCTTTGCATGCTCACCATACCAGTCTTCAATAATTTTAGAAGGACCTCATAGGTATGTCACATCATGACAATTCCCTTTGAGCTCATGGAAAGATTTGAGACCTCAGTCTTCTTAGTGCATCTTTTTCTATTACATAATAGACCTCTCTATTTTTTCATGTTCTCATAATGGTGTCCTTCATGACTGCTCTGATGGATATCTCTACTTTGTCTTGCATATCCCAATCTATTGCTCTTAATTTCTATAGCAATGTCTTTCTTTTAGGATTATTGATTAATGTTCCATCATTTTAAAGCACTATATTTGATGGAAACAATAAAAGATAATATGTGACTATCCTCATTGTGACAGTCTCGTAGCCTTTAATTGTTTTTTATTTTACCTTCTAAGGTCTTCAAGATCTATTTCTACTCAATGTGCATTAATGTATTTTAGACACTCATTCCATGATTTATGACTTTAAAACCTATACCATATTTAGTTTGATAAGAATTTTGTCTCTTAACTTTATAGTATTATACTTGACAATCAAACCATCCAAAAATTTTCATCGATACAATACTGACATATTTTCTTTCCAAGAAGCATGGTACCATTAGCTTGGTTATCTTTTTTATTTGAAGTCATTGACTCAAAGACATGTTAATTCTTTCTTTGAGATCATTTTTGAGAAAAGTAATTTTAATCTCCAATCAGTTTGTGTTGACAAAATTAACAAAACTTGAATGGTGGTCCATTAAGTTTTTAAATAAAAAATGTCTTGATCTTCTATCCTTTCTTTTTGTTTTGAAAGACTCACTTGTACCAATGGGTCTAGGGGATCCAATTGATTCCCAAGTTCCTTTATTGACAAAGGCTAAATATTTAATGTTGATTGGTTTTCTCCATGCATGATGTAGAATCAGTGGTCAACCATTGATTTGATGCATGAAATAACTAACTATCCCTTTGTTTTGAAACAATACCCTTATATCTTCCTCAAGTGAAATCAAAGAAATGAACCTACCCATACAATCTTCTAGGTTAACACACTAATCTCCACACCTTTGAATTCACAAGACAAACTCCACTTGCAAACTTCTTTAAGCATGTAAGTTTTCCAAGTTGCCCAAAACACCTACAAACCCCATATGATTCCAAATGACTCCAAATATCCAAGGGACTCAACCAAGGGTTAAATAAGATTTTTATGAGTTATATAATGTGTATTCAACTATATTTAACCATCCAATTGGCTAGACCCAACTCCCAAAGCCTAATTCTTCCAATGCACCTTAGGAGACCTAATTGACAAACTAGTAGCCCTGCATCAGCATAAAAACCTAAATAACTTAAAATTTCTCCAAAGAACTTGACAAGATTATTAAATTTATCGATAAATTTTTCAAAGTACTGAACCATACCAAAATATTTCATATGGTCATTTTGGACCAACGCCCCTATTTCTGACTGATGTCCTATTTTTAAAAATTGCTAATTTAACAAAGAAACTCCCAGTAATATTGAATCTCAGACCTTGTAACTTTAAAAAGTCATCATTCATGGCATAAAACCACCAAATCCCCAAGCAATTTGTTCCAAAATTCCTAGAACCCCAAAATCCAAAATTACCTTCATTCAAACCCTCAAATCTAGGGTATCACCAATATCACCATTCCCCAAACTTCTAGATCAATTTTGTTGATCATACACTTTCACACTGATCATATAAGATGATCCAAATTTCAAAATACCCCCTTCATGTGGCTAGAACTCCCCCTACTATACTTAACCACCATTTCCATTGAAATTTCTTCACAAAACCCTCACTGTTCCATAACAATCAATCAATGTTGCATTATTTCTGCATTTCAGGAGTTAGTAGACTGTTATATAGGTTAGAAAAACACATCCCATGAAGCCAAGGCCCTTGTATTTTCATGGGATGGTCATATTATGAAAAGAACCTAAACTGATGCAGGAAAAACTCAAAACTTATAATTTGTCAATTGATATCAGTCGTCTAACTTTTAGCACTGTGTGTATCAATCTTGTTCAAACATAATAATGAATGAAAAGGAACTATTATTACATCTTAGTGAATGGCAATAAAGTTCCTAATGCATCTCCACTTGGAATCCAAAACACCAAACTAATAACAATGCTGAGAACACACAGTTTGCTAAAAAAAATGAAGTTTTAATTAGATTCTTGTTCCTATCGACACTTTAGGATGTCCCTCTCATACATTTCCTAATTAGCATATATATTATCCTCTTACAATTGCCACAACCATATTTGGTTGGTTATGAGGCTTACAAATAGTTAATGATCCCCTTAAATGGGATTTCCCTCCAAATGTACTCCTAGCCGTTGTTATTCAAAGTTTTGAATTAACAACATTACAAAATATTGAACTTTTATTGAATACTAACATTAACTACTAGCTTCCTAATACTTTAATCTAGACTTAAGAGCTTTATTTGACTCTAGGACACTATTGGTCCACATATAACTATATTTATGTCATGTGAGGATATTACAAACATGCAACTTAGTCTTTTTAAGACATTACAAAATAAATGCATTTGATTACATTCTTGTCCATTTGTATTGCTTGTATATCTCCTTGTCCTCGTCACTCCTTTGATGTTCATGGTGTGTTTATGTGTCTTAATAGGATGATCTTGGTGTCCCTACACCAATGCATCAAGCTTTTCAGCTTGCTTGTGATAAGTTGATTTTAAATCAAACGCAACATTGATTTCTTGTTCAAATTTCTTATGGTGAAATGAATTCTTTAGATTTTATGATATTGTCTTAAATTTATTTAATTCCATATCTCCTATGGGCTACAATTCTTTACTGTAAATCAGTGCATTTCAAAAATGTGGCTTTGCTGAATTTGTAGCTACAGTTCTAACTGATGTCCTATGTAGAACATGACCATCAATTATGTTGCATCAATGAAATGTATTTTAACATATTCTTTGACAATCTTCTCCATAAATTTTTGGTTCCGCTTTCAGTGGGCATGTATTCCCTCAAGATTACTAACCTTTATGTGTCTTGTATCACTACCATCTAGATTCTATGGTGGTTATTTAACTAGATGAAAATGAACAATTGTTTTATAGTGATGGAGAGAGAGTGTTATTTTATTTTTAAAAGTACCCAAGACCAAATGTTTTTATACAATGACAGAAGTTGGTCTACCTTGAATTGTTAACTATTATTTTATTATTACATTAGTCTTTTATCTTTGATTAACTAACTTTTATAATACTTATATGTAATTTTATATCTCTTACCTATGAATAATGAAGATGACATATTCACTCTTATAAAGATGACAACAATTAGATTAACCACCCAAACATTACCACATTTGCAAAGAAAGGGGGATCTACTAGAGTCTCTAGTTTGAGAAGATTGGGCATTTGCAAATGCTTGAGAAGATCTACTAGAGTCTCCAATTTGAGAATGTTGAAAATTTTTCAAGGCACTGAGGTCCAGGTTGGGAAAAATAGAGAGACGATAATGAGGACCTTTTATGCTAAGGCACAACCATCAATTAGTAAATTCAACATGGAAGTTATGTGCAAAGGGTAGCCCACAGACCTGTAATTAGAGAGGTTACTTATCATTAAAACACAACCAGGTGTTAAATATATGAACCAAGTTTCCCTTAACAAAGTGTAACACAATTATTTATAACAATCTTAAACTCCATACCTAATTTCCTACGTAGAACTCCTCAAGGCAGATGGGGCACTCACTATAGTTTGTAGGCACTGCCTTCATGCAGAATTTTGGAAGCTCCTGAATAATGCTTCAATTGCTTCTCTCTGCATTTTACTCATTTTGAGTATAAAAGAAAAGAAAAGAAATACTTGTTTAAATAAAAAAAGTTAATCAATATATAAAAGAAAAAATAGTTGTTACGATTATTTGACCACTAGTCTACTACATCATAGTCTTTGAAAGAATACTTGAATTGATATATAACTATGAATTTCAAGTCCATGCATTAATTGAATTAAAATTACATGTATACCCCTAACCTATCTTCAAGTAATATAACAATAACTCCTTCAAAAAAATGGAACTCAAGGAAACACTAAATTTTGTAAGTTCCAATTATAATCAATGGACTACAAAAAACTACTAACAATAAATAGAATCTTACTATTGTTTATATTGAGACATTTTAACAAAGTACATATTATTGTAGCCTGATCTCCTATGGTGTTGGGAAAATTTCTAGTGGTTAAGTTATAATACAAAAATATTTTAAGAATTTATAAGTAGGAGAAAATTTGGAGAGACATCTAATAACAAACTTTTAAAGCTTGTTTTCATGAATTTGATGAACAAACAAATCGCTTCTACCCACTGTATATTCTTGGTATACCAATTATTTACATTCTATCAAAAAAAACAATATTTACTTGTAGAAAGTGATTTTGCAATACTTTCCATACTTTACTCATTATGTGCATTTTTGCTCTAGCAAGTCCAAGAACATGATGAACACCTTCAGCTCCCTATTTTATCTCAAGCTTCTTAACAATTTTCCATTGCTAAGATGGGGATTCCTGTACAATTTTTTGTACTCTTATTTTTAATATTCTATCTTTAGCAATCATTGCCTTTGTATTCATTAAAACAAGTGGACTATTTGAACCTATATATACATATATATCTAATTCTTACAAGATTTTATGATCTCCTATGAACACATAAAAACACTTATTCTAGGAAGCTCATTGTTAAATACTATCTTTACAAAATAAGGTCCAAAAAGTAATCTCCTGTGGGAAGGTCATTGATAATATAGAAAAAATCTCCATAATGAGTAGATTGGTAGATCTAACACAGCCTTCCAAGCTAACAATAAGGTTCCATTGCTGACACCATCATCCTTAGGTAGGCATGTTCTCGTTGATAGCAATAAAAGATAATATGTGACTATCCTCATTGTGACAATCTCGCAACCTTTAATTGTTTTGTATTTTATCTTCTAAGGTCTTCAAGATCTATTTGCACCAAATATGCCTTTGTGAAATAAAAGTTCACACCAAACACAATTCTTTGGTACCTTTAAAGTGGGTCTTAGTGCATTAAACAATTAAGCACTTGATGAAACACATGTAATAACATTCATAGTTAAGCACTCTTTTGAAAACCTTTGAGCACTTCTTCGCACAATCTTTGTAAAAAAGCTCATTGGTTTGTGCTCAAAACATTTGTATCCATATGTTTACTGTCTTTTTATGTTCTGGATCATTGGAGACCCAAGGAATTGCACTTAGAATTGCAAAAAATTAATTATATTATAATGCAAAAGTGTTGTAACAATTAGAGAACACATTAGTTACACCAAATTTTTCTTTCAAAAACATATGTGCAGATATAAACATTAAGTACATGTTCAATTTTTTTGTAGATAATATATACATTAGTTAGATCAAATTTTTCTTTCCAAATCATATGTACAGATATAAACATTAAGTACAACATGTCCAATTTATTTGCAGATATATTTTCTTGTGAAGAAAGACCACGCCTAACAACATGAACCTAGAACAAAATAACGAGACAATGGCTACATTATGGTCTCAGTTCTAAAGAAAAGTTGATAAATGTAATTGTCCTTGCAAAAAGTGTAAGGGCTTAAAGAATCAAAGAATTCTAATCACAATAGCGCAGAGACATTGTAGGCAACATGGTCACATTGAAGGTGGCCACAATTTTCATCCATTGCTGAATTGGAGGAACATGGAGGTGTAAATATCCAAGCTGAGGGTAACACTCCCATGGAAGAAGATGATAATGTGCCAAAGGACATGATTGAAGAAGATGGTATTGGAGCAAGTGATGAAGAGGCTCACAATGATGGTACTAGCACATCTAATAATGATGATGAACATGGTCTTGATATGCCTTTACTTGAGAAGGCACACGAGCCCCTATATGAAGGCTCCCAAACAACTCTTCTCTCGGCTATGGTGTTGTTGGTGAACTTGAAGGTTATGAATGGTGTTCTAGTTTGCAATAGTTATTTGACAGTTTCTCTAAACAACCTCAACCCCATAAAAAATCCGCGAACCATAGTCAATGAGGACTACTAGAGCAACCTTCATTACTAAATCCAAACCAAGGTAACCTTCATATTTAATTTCAAGCCTCTATTTCAGTCTGATATTATATGCTTTTCAATATAATGTAGTGGATAAAAAGAAATCAATTGCATCAATATTTTCACTTAAATCATTGTGCGACATTTGTTAAATTTGGAAAAAATATTCTTTGGGAGGTATTATATTATTATCTGTGAAGCAATTTCTTTTGCACTAATTCTAGTTGCAAGATATAGTTTTCTTATTTGTATTATCTACCATAGTTGAAATTTGCTTTTTGGTAAAGGCTTTCATTAATCAGACATTATATTATCCATTATAAATGTTAGTTAACAACATGGTGCTTCAAGAAGTAGATGGTTAAAAATAAATACTTGACATTCAAGTCCTCAACCAATTGCTTTTCATTGTAATAAATAGCAAATGATCGACCCACACTTCCAGTTCGACTAAAAATGCCTTCGCCCACTGAGAAAAACTATGTTTATGATTTTACTGGTACATTGATAATATCTGACTGTGAGTAGTATCAGCCTTTTCCACAGACTATTTTTAAAGAAAGTTGGGCTCTTTAGTATTTGATGTTGATTACTACTATAGGAATTTATGCCACATTTTATCAAGATCTTTATCTAGCCTACCTGTATCAAAATTTCTCTTCAGATATGTCTTTGATTGGAGGTATATTCTATCCTCATTTTTGGGATTTGTGATAGAGCCTCTTTTCCAAGACCCTCTTTTTCATTAATTTTATCTTTGAAAGCCTTTGCTAGATTAGAATATACATGAATTTCCCTACTTGTACCATGAGCTTTTCAATCTATAGTGTGTTCTTAAATATCTATAGAGTGATCGAATTCTCTAATCCTTGTCAGACCATTATTCTTCAATTCCTTCCAAAGCCAAGGAGTCAAGATTTTCACATCATCCATTCTTGACATTAAGGCACTAGTGATATGAGAATTGTATTCACTTCATTAACACTACGACTAAAAAGAATGAGCAGTGTTATGAGAATTAATGGATGCTAGATTGGTTAATTTAACAAGAATTTATATTATCTTTTGGTTGTATGGAAACGCATGAATTATAAGTTATGAAAGAACTTCACATCTCATTTATGTATTTTTCTTTATATGTGCGTCAACAATCTCTATGGTGTGGATAGAGTTTGTGTGTGAGGTGTGATGGTGTTGGGAAGACTTAGTGTCCTTACCAAGAATGGAAAGTGATGGAACCATTGACCTTAGTTGTTCTCTAGTGCATCAAAAGTTACAGATGGTATGCTAATTGGTGCAGGGCACCAAGGAAAATGGAGAATGGTCCTAGTTTTGATTTGGCATGCTAATGAGAACTTTGTAATAAGACCAATTGTAAGGTCAATTAGGCTCTAGGTGTCATTATAGGCCAGAGTGCCAATTGTACCAAAAGGTCCAAAACTAAGAAATTTAGGTTATTTTGGAATGTAATTATGAATTTTTGATTCTTAGTATGTTTTATTAGTGCTTAGGATCATTTGGTTAAGTGATAGGTGTTTTGGATGTCATTTTCCAAAAGCTACTTAGTTGCCAAGCAAAATTGCAAAGTGTTGACAACATTGCAAAATGGTTGCAAATTTAGTTGTACATTGGTATAACCATTTGAATAGTGGTTATAACCATTGAGACAAAAGTATATAGGCATGTAATGGTCGTACATGACTAGAGGGTGTGGTGGATGTACAGATTGGATATCATTTGCAACAATAAAAACCTAATTTTTTGTCAATTTGATTCTATTTCTATGTTGTATGAACATGCACAGATTGGCACATGAAATCAACTACCATGGCTAGATAGATATGTGAATTAGCTTTCATTTTCATTTTAATTTTATTTGGAGTTTAGATCTATTCATTTGATCAAGTTATAGCAGTTTTAGTGAAGGTAGCCATATTTGGCTTGAATTTAGAGGTGTAGGCAAACATGTGCCTCTGACTTACAACCCCATAGTGGGATTTTGATGCCTCATGGGTGGAACAAGTTAGGGGTATGTACTTTCATATGGCAGAGTTTCAGGCCTAGAGAAGAAAGTTTCATATTTTTACAATAGGCCCTAGCCCAAATTTGTAGGAGAAGTGGTGATTAGACTCACAAAAAAATGATCTGACCTAGGTAAAGGGTGAAATGGAGATGTGGCATGGATATTGGAGAGGAATATTTCCATGTACTTGTGCTGAGTCTATGAACCCATTTCCTAGCACTTGCTTTGGAAACCCAACCTAATTAGGCCTATTAGGTTTGTGAACCAAGTAGGAGTTAGGACATGTTGGAGTGGGGTCAACCAATGATATTTTGGAATCTTCAAGAACCTAGTAAAGGGTATCTAGAAAGGTGATAAGTTGGTCACATTGTTTGGGAATTTTGGGAGTGATCTAAGGAAAACCAAAATTTGGCCTACTAGGATTTCTAGGCCTAAATTTGGGAAAGTGAGCTTTGAAGGTGTTGGTGTTGGATACAATTGTCTAATTGTGTGTTGTCTTTGATGTTACACAAATTTCATATCAAGTGGAAATCAATGCTTACCAAGCTCAGTTGGTTAGCAAGGCAATTTTTTGTGTCTACCGAGCATTCCTGGAAATTACTTAGTGTAGACAGTATCTACCAAGCTCACTCAGGTGTCAAAGAAAAATGTGGTAGAAAGTAGTGTTAACTAAGCTCTCATGGTTAATGAAGGAAAGTTAGTGTTTACTAAGTTCACTCGGTTTCCAAAGGATTTTTCATGTTTACAATGTTAACCAAGCGTCTGTTGGTTAATGTAAGAAATCATTTTAAGATCAATGTTTACTAAGCAAGGTTAGCCAATGAAGGATTTTGTTAAATAAAGTTTAATTATTTCAAGTATTGATTCCAGCCGACTAAGGTAATGAATATTAGTAATTGTAAGTTGTAATTGAGTCAACTTGATAATCTGAATGGTATAAATATAAAGTCAAGTTGAGATTCTAAAGTATGAGCGAGTATGCAAGTGTATTGATTATTTGGAGAGTAAAGTGTGAGTAAATTTGGAGGATGGTTAGATATCCTTGAGGAGCAGCAAAGTTATATTCGATTAAGAAGGATCTAGTGTGAAGCAGAACAAAGATCTATAATCAGCAATTTAGTTGCATCTCATTCAATTCATTTCATTATTACTTTCTTACCATTGTAGCAGTGATTCCAAAATCTCTTAACAGAGTTGGTTTAATAGCTAGTGGTAAATTCTCTAACAAGGTGACATTTTCATTGAATTGTTTTAAGACCTCTTGTAAGGACACTCCTAACAAGGTGATTAAATCCTCTAACACGGTCACACCTAACAGTGTGTTTTGTAAACTTTAAGCAGGTTGGCTCCTAATAGGGCTAATTTCAGAAGAGTGAAAATTAGTAGCTAGTTACTTGATGGTTTTTCCCATATTGGATTTCCACATTAAATCTGGTGTCTCATGTGTTCATGTTGTTTCTTTTATGCTTGCATGGTAATCACTGTGAATGTTTAAGATCTATTAAATTTAACATACAATGCATTTACCAAGTTATAGCATTTTAAGTATGTTTACCAAGAGACAGAAGTAAATAGTTTTACTAGACATCTAAGGGATCTGTGGGTTTATTTTTATGGTAACTAATTTACCCCCCCAGTTACTCCATCTATATTTCCAATATTTGGAACCCATAAAGTGGATAAATCCTGGTGGAATAGGACTAGTGATGACAAAACTAGCCTTTGTTTGAAGTTATAGAAGGATATTTCACTATGAATGACCTCCAAATACACCTAGGAAATTAGATTCAAAATTATAACAATATGACAAAATATGATGAGAGATTTTGAGTGCAAAAAAAATTATTGCACATTGTCACCCATTGTAAATACAAGGTACATTGTTATATTTTAAATTGTTTAATTATTGAAAATGAAGGTCATTATATTCAAATTGAAGAAGTCAAAAAGATTTTGAAATTAGGGAAGATAGTAGCTACACAAAAGGATGGGATATGGAAAGTAATAGAAAAATGGACTAAGCAAATTTGGCATGCTCAAAGGTCTTCTATAAAGCTAACAAGGGTGAACACATCAAATATGATGAAGATGAGCTTAAAGATTTGGAGGTTCAAGTAGAAAGCGGGAGAGCTTGTAATACAAAATGCAAAGATATCACAACATTCTTAAACTAGTTACAATTAGTGTTTATTGAGAAGAGAGGGAATTTGTGCAAGTGGTTAAGGTTTTAAAAGATTATGGAGACCTATTTCCTATGACGCTCACAGATGTAAAAGGAAGTAAGGAGACTAGTGTAATAAAAATTCAGGTAAAATAAGGAATATAACCACAGAAGAAAAGGTCATACTAATTGAAGCTCAATGTTAAATCAAGGTGAAGAAAGAACTGGATGAAATGACACATGGAGGAATTGTAGATTGGATCATTACAATTGTGGTTCGACATATAACAGTTTGGAGAAATAAGGATTCATGGGTACTTTAAGAACTTAAAAATGTGTGTACATGACCTATTTACTACCCCATTCATAATGGAAGTTTTAGAACCAATAGTAGGGAGAGGTGTATTCCTTTACTAATTTTTTTTTATGTTACTATCAAACTATTATTCAAGAAGAAAGCCACCCATATATCACTTTCTCTACTAAATGCTCTGTGTACTAATTTCCCTTTGGTTTGAAGAATGTTGCAATTGCTTTTAGCAAAGAATGGAAATGTTTACAGAGAATTGATCTAAAATTTCTATGAGGTCAATTTGAATGAGTAGATTGCGTACGGGTTAATGAAGGGTCATGTTCATGTTTTGTGGTCAATATTGAAAAGAGGTAGATAGCCTTGAACTTGAAGAAGTGGATATTTGCACTACCTTCTGGTACTTTGGTAGCTCATATTATTTCATGTAAAGAGTATCAATTATATTATATTTTAAATATCTATATTCTATATTTTAGATAACCATCTTCATGTAGGTCATTTGAGTTGGGTTTACTTGACATGAGTTGAACAACAATCATTTGATTATGAGCTTTGTAGATTGTTGTCTCAAATTTCAATAGACCATGAACGAAATTTAAGATAACAACTTGATCATCATCATATCCATGGATTTCATACATCACTATGATCTCTCTTTTGATACCACATCTATCATTTGAAGTTTACCATCACTGTAATTATGGCTTTCCAATACAGTCTTTGTTTGGTGCTGCAACATTGGGGCTTTATGCATATCAAAACTTCTTCTTTTTGAGTTTAAACTTTATAGGATGTTGAAGTGTGCCAAGGATTTGGATACCACTGGCCTTTGAAGTTTACTATCACTCTCTTGATGGCTTGAGATACCTTGGTTATGGAAATTAGCAAAAATTTTGAAGTTGGTTTGGAAAATGGACTTTGACTAGCATAATAATTTTTGATGTGTTTTTCTTATCCAAATTTTTTTGTCAAATTTTTTGCAATAACTTTGAGAATGAAAAAATACTGAAGCTGATTATCTTGAATAGTTGAACATTTTCCACTACCAAGCATTACAATCTATAGAGAACATTATGAAGATTCTGATTCCTTTGTTTCTTTGAAACAAATGTCTAATTAAAAGTTCATACCAGGCAAATTCTAAATTTTTGACACTACAAAAGTTTGATTTTTATGTGTTTTTCAACAATTCTGGAAGAATAACATAGTAGCATCCAAACTAGAATTCCATCCACTCATGAATAGACAATTTTAAAACAATTTCAAACTCCTTAAAACTACTCAAGAGATCAATTTTAGAAACCATACCAAGCAGTTTAAGCATAAATAATGCAATTTGATGATACGAAAACTTTATTAACTCCAATTTTTTGCACCCAGATTGCTTTTCTTAAAACTACAATGGATGGCATTAGTTTTAATGTAGGTAGTGTAGGAGTTGATGAAATCCAACTCCATAGCTCACCAAGATCACTTGCATGCAAATGACCCATCGAAAGGAAACCAAGAACGAAGAGGCGGAGCTTGGAAAAACCCTAAATAGGCTTGAGAGAGAACATATTGCAAAATAATGAAAATGTATTTACAATGAGTTGTTTAGATACAATGAGAGAGCCCGGATATAAAGGCCTCATGGAAGCTTGTAGAACAAGCTAGAAAGTGGTTGAAGATAAGGTTGACAACTAAGCACACTTCCACAAAAAGGTGGAACATGCTAGAAGGGAACAAACTCCCGTGTCATCAACAACATCACTACAACAATTGAATGCATTAACCTAAGTAAACTTAAGTAAATAGAATAAATAATTAATTATTAATTATTTACTCTAACACCCCCACTTAAATGCAACTTAGGGGAATGCCTTAAGCTCACAAAACTAAGATGAAATGGAGAATGAGTCCTGGCAATGAGGCCATGTTAGGTACCCATGTACAATACAAAGAAATACAACCTTTGAAAGTGAGGAAAGAGAGAAAACCATGTGGGAAAAATCCTCCCCCAAAAAGAGGTAAGAACCTGGTGAAGGACTAAAGAAACCTCCAACTAGAGGAATGCCCCCATAAAAAAGAAACAAAGAGTGATCAAGAGGAACATCATTGAAGCATGAAGAAGCTGCAAATTTTTCCATTAGAAAGAAATTTCTAATCTGAAGAACCTCCATGGAAGAAGAAGGCACGAACTGAGCATGTCTATATGGTAGATGATCCATCTCATTGAAATGCATAGGTAGCTAGCCACAACAATTGCCTCGTATATAGGATCAACCACTAAATACATAGCTCACACTATCAAACCATCAAACCAAGTGTTGGGACTAAAAATTGCATCATTAATTTTGAGTCACATATTGTGAATTTTTGAGAAAATTGAGTCTTATTTGCATCCATATATGAGATTGTACTTGGCTGTACCTTTTAGGCCCTTGAGGTGTTCAATGCTTCTATCACCTCCCATTTAGCATGTCTAAGTGTTCCATGAAGTTAAATTGAGATTCTGAGCCATTTTGTGAAGTCTTGTTTTGAGCACTCGTGAAATCTGCATTTTACCCCAAGTGTCAAACAACGAGAGGAGGTTGTGTTTGCACCTCAATATCTCACACCCAGAAATACTTCATGACCCATCACTTTGGGATTATCTAGTGTCTACACCTGAGAACCTATGTTTTAGATTTTGAGTCATTTTGAGTCCGTTTGACTAGATTTTGATTCCCTCAAAGTTGGTCATTTATTGTTTTGTGCATTTGTGTAGTTGCACATGATTCTAGGAAGCCCTATTTGATGAGCTATAATTTTGACCCAATTGACCCAAATGTTAAAATTCCTATTGTGTTGCATTATAGATGTCAAAGACTTGTTATGTTTCAAGTTTCAGTTCATGACGAATCTGTTTGATCAGTTTTCAAACACGATTGCAAATGGAATTTCTATCTTTTTACTGATGTCAGCATTTGTAGATTTGTTGGAACCCTTGTTCATGATGTTATAACTTGAGATATGTGATGGCCTAGATTGAATGGATTGTACCACTGTGTTGTCCACTGAAAATACTTCAAGTGTGTCAGTTTGCAAGTCTTGACGAATCCATTAGTACACTTTTCCAGTTCAATTCCATTTGCAAAAATTGTTATCTTGTCAATTTTTCTAGTCAGAAAATCCAAGTAGCACATTTTGACTGATTTCCATATACGCCCAGTTATTTTTCATGAGCCCAAATTGCAAATCCATATTGTCCTCATGATAGAGAACCAATGCTTCGATTTTCGTTTCCCCATGTGCTCATTTGCCTAATTTTCAAAACCAAATCCAAACCAAATTTATTATTTTCTAACATGTTTTCTTGCATGCAGTTCTAAGAGGTCAACCTTGAAGGTCAATATCTTTTGACCTTGAACTCATCATGAGATGAGATTCAACAGAGTGCAAGAATGCAGAGCAAAGAATCAGTGGGTCAGATTTTAGAGCTTGATCAGGTGATTTGGTCAATTTTTAAGGTCAGTCAATGAACCTTCTAGCGCAAAAGTGATAGGTTGCAAAAAAGGGATAAAATGAGTTTTAAAAGTTGTCTTAAGTGGTCAAATTTGATTCTAATCAGTTCAAGATAATGAATAGATCAATTCGGCATTTCAGTTGTTCAAAAATAAAATTTTTTTTAGCTGAACCCACTTTGGGGTCTGACTAATTTTATCATATTGACAGAACCCTCGAGAAGTACAAGTATCTTAAAAGGGTGAATTGCATGAGTTAGAGTCATCTCATATAAGAGCTTGATAATATTGATATTGAAAAGCCCTCTTTTATGATGAGCATCACCACCTAGGTATTAATTAAGAGGAGTCATATATCAAGTGTTGTTTGACATGAATGTACCTGCTATGTATGAAATTGATCAAGTAGTCCAAGAAAAGGGATGACTCCACACAAAAGAGCAAGGGAGCTCTTCAAAAATTAAACCCACACACAGGTAACAAAAGAATCCAGTGCCATTAAAGGGGAGCATGTTAGAGGGAGCACTAGATATGTATTTAGAAAAAGTGGTCATTTACCCGTAAGTTTGGAAGGTAATGTTTTAAAAGAATAAAAGGAGAATAAGATTACTATAAAAAATTGTGGCTATGCAAATAAAAGAGGGCACAGACATGCAAACAAAGGAAGCTCCAAACCCTCACACTAAGCATAAAGTGAAACTCGCAAACCCAAGGGAGCATATGACATTCAACTAAAGACTTAGCAGTGAATCACACATAGGCATGGAAATAATGCCAATCAAAGGCAAAAAGAGAAGTAATCCAAGGCAGGACACCCATCCAAAGTTGCAAAAAGAAAGAGAAGCCACCTAACAAAGAAAGCTGCAGGGTGTGTAAAGATTGAGAGATGAAGACCCTGCGCAAGGAAGCAACTCAAGTTAGTTTCGAACCATTGATTCTAAGCCATAGCCAAACAAAGAAATTAGCCCACAGTTTAAATAAAAGGAGGCACATATTAAATAAAATCTTCACGCTAGTCAAAGTTGCAGCTAAACATGAAGCTCACAGAATTGAAGGAAGCAAGCGACAATAAAAAGAAGAGAACAACCCAAGCCAAATACACAAAGGAGCAGCTCACGCATCAATGCAAATGAGAAGGCAGTGGGTAGAAGAACAGAGCATATCAAATTTTTTTTTTAAAAACCCAACTCGTGCATTTTAATAGGAATTCCATGCATTGAAAGCAATGGAGCAGAGGTACTATCGATGAAAGCAGTGGCTAAAACAAAGAGGAAAATTGTTTTAAGAAAAGTGAGAAGTCCTACGCATATCCAAGGATGAACAACAAGAAATGTTGAGCATCCACGCAACAAAAGGGAAGATGTTTTTAAAGGGAGGTAAAGGCCAGCAAAGGCAGAGCACTCATGTATTCTAGGAAACCACAGTAGGGCACACATGGAGAATAGAGGTAATATTCGATGCATGAAGATAAGAGAAGACCCCAGCATAAAAAATTAGTAGAGGCAAGGAAGAACGCAAATTGAGGGAAAGCATTGAAATTATTTAATCCCAAATTCATCGTGGGTGGACTTTCTAGGCCTTTAAATACATCAACACATATAATATAATATGTATTAAGGAGTTGGGCTTTGGTAAGCCGCTCAAGCATGCATGTGTGGGGCCAGTTGATGGCTAGTGTTGAGATTGGGTGATGTTAGCATGATGACAACCAAATTTTAAATAAAAATGCACCAATGATGACATGGCAGATCCAAACGACAGTACATAAGATCGTGACACGTGTCTCAATTGTGTGGTGGGCACTTTTTTGCAATAACAAGATGCACAATAGTTAAATATTGTGGGGATGCGTATAGCGACATGTGGCAGTGGGTCCTGCTAAGTGGTGACATGGCGAGATTGGCAGAGGTGCGCATCCCCACAAGATGAAAGTTCTTGCCAATTAAAAAGTACGAGAGTGTGGGATGGTGACACATGGCACTGGGCCTAGAAAAAATGTGGCAGATGATGCAGATTAGGCAGGCAAATTAGATGGTGCCACGTGGCACTTGGTCAATCTTGGGTTGACTCAAATTTTGAAGGGGTGGATAAAAATGAAATTATTTTAAATTGTCATTTTGAAAAATGTTTTCTCTAGATGTGCAAATTTTTTTTTAAATTCAAAAGGGATCATATCCTAAAGTTTTAACTTTAGACAAATTTAAATTTTTTAAAATTTAAAGTTTAAATCAAAGTTGCATAGAGACCTAAGTCTTCTACTAAAGGAGTATTTTTCAAACTGAGATTTAGGAGGTTTTTGGAAGGCAAAATATATGATATTATATATTGATGGAATCAGGAGAATCTGAATTTTTTGATTATGGAGTTAGTTTCTACATAGAACATCATTTGTTCAAGCTATAAGAGGTTTTCTCTCAGATTCCTATTTTGCAACTGCATTCAGGTATCAAAGTTCAGTTGTGATTTCTAATAAGGTAATGATCTGAATGTGGTTAGAAGGTAGTAAAAATGCAGTTAAGGTCGAATCTGATCAGATTCACTCAGTAAAATCTCAATTTCACCAGCATTTTCATGAGATAGATCAAATTTTGACAAGAAAAAGGGTTTTCACCATTAAACAGAAAATATTTTCAAATCAGTTATAGAGTAAGGATGAAACCAAATCAGATCAAAATGGAAGAAGGAAGAGAGATGTTATTTAGTTGCAAGGGATTGAATTCCAAGTGGACACATGTCAGGCATAGATCAGATACGAGAATCATCTTCTTCTATATCTTTCTATCTTTCTTTCATTGTAGGGGTTGGTAGTTTTCTCTGGGTAATACCAGTAGGGTTCCAGTTTTTCACTGTTAGACCATTCATGGTTCCAGTTCTTTTGGAGAAAATTTGCTCATTGCTATGATACCAGGGTTTTGGATCTAGTTCTTGACACATTCCCAATACTAAGACACCATTTCTTTCAGCATATTCTCTCTTGTATGAACATCATTAGGAAGGATAATACATATAGTTCACATCTATTAGGTGTTTTCTATGTTTTCATTTCATGCATATGAATGTTTAATTTCAAGGAAATTAATACCAAGAATAGCAAATGATTGAGTTTCATCTTGAATCTTGTCTCCTTTATCAGTGATCTTCAATGTTCTATAATCTTTGACATAGAGCTTAGGTTGTAATTGCAGTCCCTTAAGGTTGTATGTTATTTCATTTTTGCGTATTGTAGACACCTAAAAAATCCTTTAAAAAATAAAGTATTTTTATTTTCTGAAAAAGTCCCTGATGACATCATCATTTATTAATTAATTAATTTTTATGCCATTAAATCCCTTTATCTTAATTTAAAATATTTAATTAAGGAGTCCCTCCCAAAAAATTTTAAATCTTATTTAAACATTATTTCCTTATTTTTTAATTATTTAATTAATAAATTGACCAAAAATCCCAAAATAAATAAATAATTTATTTCTTGCCCAAAACTTGGCCAATTTCTTTAAGACCACTAACCTCTTCCAAAATCTTCTAATCCTTCTTTAATTTCGATTAAAGGCTAATCCCATCATTTCCTACCCCTAATCCCAACTCAAAATATTTAATTAAGATTAAATATTAATCCTCATGTTTATTAAAAATATTTCAATAAATATCTCCTCAACCCAAACCCTTGAAATAAATAAAACTTTATTTATTTCCTAAAAACCTTATTTATCCTCATCTTAGGAAGTTCTAGACTCTTCTAGAAAGTCTTCATCCTCATCCAAAGCCTAGACTCTTCTAGAAGATGTCAATCCTTATCTTTGACCCTAATCCTAATCCCCCCCCCCCAACCTTGTCACATTTCTTAAACATGGGTTAAGAGTTGCTAACCCAAGCCAAAGCCAACAAATATCTCCTCCTTCACCCACCCTCATTAAATGCCATCCACTTGCCCATCTCTAACAAGCCTAATCTAATCTTAACCCAAGCCTAATCCAAGCCTTAATTATTTACACATTCCTAAGTCAAGCTTAAGACTTTTGTAATCCAACCCAAGTCAAAATATCTCAACTCTCTCACAAATATCCCAACCATAAAACTTTATGAAGCCCACAAAGCCATAAATGACTCTTACAAGACCATTCATTGCTCTTACAAGCCATTATGAGTGTCTTTATGAGCTTTGAGCCTCCTTTGTTGACCCCTCAACCCCTCTTGCTCTAACCAATGACCCTGTGACATGTGTCACTCTCTGATTGGCTGTAAGGAAGCACAATCCATGTGCTCTCCTCTCATTCAATCTAAACCTTCCATAAGTTTTCTCCCATCTTTGCATCCTAGCCCTTGATCCCTCAAGCCCTTTTCCTATTTAAGGAATCCTCTCCCAAGCCATTTTAACACAATCACCCATAGTAACAAAGTAATGCCATTTTGATCATGAAGTAAAGCCATAATGCCATTTTTGAGATCAAGTTTTTACATCAAAAATCCATCCATCCACATCCAAATTCCAAGAATCCATTGAAGCTAGTTTGAGTACCTTGAGCATACATCCTAAATCCATATCCAAATTAGACACATCTATAAATCAAGAGAACAATCTCATTGAGAGAGCCCCTTAATGCCTCATATTCTCATTTGAGGGCTTCTCTTTGTCTATCTTGAGGTTTATGTTAATTTAGTTAATGTTAATGCTTTTGTTTCATTAAGTTAAGTGTTTACTTGCATACTAAATTAGTGTAAACATTCTGGCACGCCTGGTGGGACCCCACATGGGTCATTCTCATTAGTTTTATAGTCATTTTTATGTTGTATTATGCTAATTTGGCTAATATCTTATATTTGGTAATTGGTAGGATTGTATAAATTGGTTTTGCAGGTCCACATAAGCATGTAGAAGACAAAGGAACTCATAGTCTATCTCATAGTGTTTTCAAAATTTTTAAGCTTATAGGTGGACGGAGCACTTTAAATTCTTCTTCCTCTTCTTCTATTCTGTTTACTTCTTCTTCTTCTTCTTGTGGGTTGTTGGCCATTTTTTTTTTTTTTAAAGGAAGCAAAATCATACACACCTTGTTTTAGTGCTTAAAATGAACCCCCAAATCATACTTAAATCCAATAAAAACTAAAAATTTGCAAAAAAAAATAAAATTATTTTAACAAGTGAAACTAAATCAATCCAATCATTTGCATCCTTGCAACATCAAGGTTTTAGATACATTCATGCAAAGTTAGGAAGACTTCATTTTTGGAAACTTAAAAAGAACTTCAAGTTTCCATTTCAAAAGGTTCAAAATCAACACTAAGTGCACACAAAATTCTAAATCAAACTCAAAGCATCAATCAGGGATAAAATGAACTTCATTTGCAAATATTTTAAAGTTCTTTTAAAATCTCATGAAAACTAAGAGTCCTAAATGGTTGCCAAAATTGTCCTAAAAGCTTTGTTATTTGTTCCAAAAAAATGTCTTGTTGCAAAATCTTGAATGTTTCCTAGGTTTTTTATGCATCAAATGTTGGAACATTCAAATATGGAAAGAGTACTTATGAGAGGGGGGGGGGGGGGGGGAATCATAAGTATCGCAATTTAGCCAATAAAAATTTTAGGTGGAAGTAAATTGCATACATGTAAATACATCAAGTAAATATGAAACTAAGACATGCATCAACAACACATAACATTGGAATTTGGTAACCCAGAAACCCTCCAGGAATAAGAAGGTAAAATTGGGGTGGGAATGATACCCACAAAAATTACTACAACAATATTGTTCAACCACTTCTGATGGTCTACCATGTTAAAGGCTTGCCCTGTTAAAGGATTTACACTGTGTCAATAGTGACCTCGTTAAAGGATTTCAAACACTTAACATGAAGTGTCACCCTATTAAAAGATTTAATCACTTAATTAAAGGATCTACGAAATAGCTGTTAAGCTAACCTATCACCATAGGATTTTCATTCTAATACAATTGCTAGAAAGTATTAGGTATAATGAACCTGATAGATTACAATCCTTGATTGCTGAATGTAGGCACCTGTTTCACTTTCTCTGATCTTGATCCTTTTGTGATCTAATAATCCTCACTTCTAAAAATAGATTTCCTTGTACACCCTTGTATGTCCACTCATATATCTTTACAATGAAATTTTGTCTTCCTTATAAAGACATTTGAGGATTTAGGGTTAGATATGGATCTACGATCCACATTGAATCTCAATTTCTCACTCAATACTTGTCTTTTGTTGATTGGTTGCATGCCTTTCCAAGTTTTCCAATTGGCTACATGCAAATTGCATAGGAAATGTAAAAGATTCATTCTTATCTCTATATCTTTTGAGATTTATCTTATGTCGGCTGCAAAAATTGTTTGCATCATAGTTTGTGCAATTACAAACTCTTATGCTGATATTTTGAGTTATTCGGCTCTTGAAGCATTGCTGATGCTCGGCACATGCTGTTTCCTGGATAGCTCGGCACCTAAGAAAAATTGTATCACTCAGCACCTACTGTTACTCGGCACTTGTTAACACTCGAAACTTGTTAACACTCAGCACTTGTTAACACTCGGCACTTGTTAACACTCGGCACTTGTTGGCACTTGTTAACACTCGACACTTGTTAACACTCGGCACCTACTCTTTGTTCGGCATTGTTTACTGGAAAAATGGTTAAGTGTATTGACACTCAGTTGTCAAAATTATTCTTTAAACTAAAAATCACCCCCTTTGACATGAGTGGCAAAAACACTTAACTAAGATCCTTATGACTCCTTGTTAGTTGATCATGTATGTACACTCAGTGATTTCTGTCCTATTTCTGCATTCTGACTAATCAAAATTTTCTATCTCAAAATTCACTATCTCCCCCTTTTATCATACTTATCATTTCATTCTTGTACTTAACTCCCACATAATCTCTTCTTATCACTCCCCCATACTTATTCTCCCCCTTTTTGACACTTATGTCAAGGGTCTTACAAGGAAATGCCACACTTGGCCAAAAATATAATGTTTACTTCAAGGAGTACCTTCAGAGCTGCATCCCAATTTGCTAGTGTGACATCCAATGACTTATGTTGGATGGCAATCTCTGTTGCTAGGTGTACAAGTCCATCAAATGAAGAAAGATTGGGGTCTTTTTTGAGGACTGTCTCTGCATTTATTTGCTCCTTGTGAAGTAGTTCCAAATGAGGAGTTATTGAGGATTGAATTTGCATCAATTTAGCTTTTGTGGTTGCCTCCTTTGCTGCTAAGACAACTAACTCTCTTTGTGTGTGAAGTGATTGTATTAAAAATGCTTCTCACTCTGAGCTGGATTTATGGGGAGTTGCATGCTAGAAATCTTTAGATTGTTCTCCAAGCTCAATATTTTTTGGCTAGTGTCCTGTGTGAATGTGGAAAAATCACACAACTTGTTGTACAGGGAAAAGATGTTTCCTAGTACAGTTTCAACTATTTTAATTTTCTTTGCCAGTTCTTCTTGTGACAGTGCTATATCACTGAATATTTTATTATTTACCTTGCCTTGGAACTTCCTTTCTGACCATTCGAGCAATCTGGCATTTGTTTCCTGGTCTTCACTAGTCACCTGGTCAACTATATCAGATAGTTTCTCTATAATTGGTCTTGACTCATTTGGAGACTATAAGCAGAAAGCTTCTGTGAATATGTCTTTGATTTCATTCAAGGTAAGCTTATGCTTGTGTTCTTTTCTTAATGCTTCTTGTCTCCTTCTTCTGTCCAATGCACTTTGAATTTCATTGATCTTCTCTTCTTTGAGAGTGCTAGATTCATAATATGGGATCTTTATTTCTTCATCAAGCTCAGGAAATCCATAGTGAAGTTTCCTGACTTCCTTTGATCAGCTCAAGCCTGGTGTCCTGATTTGTAGCTATAACCCATCTGTGCTTGGCTGCTAAAGAGTCTGTGTTGGAGTACCAGATTTTGGTAATGCAACCAGTGTTTGTATTGCAGACTCCTCCTTCTTTGTCTCATCTTTTTCTTCAGCTTGAGTATCCCTTTTATGATCACTAGGTGGGGTTGAACTTGTTGGTTGTTCAGATGTTTCTTTTATTTCCCCTGCTGTTGTACTTGGCATTTGAAGTGTATAAGTGACTACACTTGGTGGACATGGTGGTGGAAGAAATAGAGTACTAGTAGTTTGTATGGTCTAGGGTGGCACTTGTGCTTTTACCTTGACTATCTTTGTTTTAAATTTTGGATTATGTAATTCATCAACATTGACTAATACAGGATTTGAACTTAATTTTTCTACTAGTGATGATTGGTCAAGGATTTCTAAATCCTCTACAGTTAATGGATTGATGTTTGGATTTGAAGTGTCTGTAACATCTTTCATTTTTTATAATATCTGTAGGTGTGATGGTGACATGAGGAGGACTAGGAGGAGATGCCTGTGTGTCTTGCATACTTTGATCTTGTGGCTCAACTGTATCCTTCTCTTCCTCTTTCCCCTTTGTATGTGCCTTTTCTTCCTTTTCTTCTTCACTTTTCTTCTCCACTTGTTCCTTCTCTTTTTCCTTGGTTCCTGACATCTTCTTTTCTCTTATCTTGGCACTTGCCTCTGCCTTAAATTCTTCATTATACACATCTTCTATTTTCTTATAAACTATTTTCCACAATCTTGTGGATTTTGTAACTACCTCTTCAATTTTATTCTGTAATATGCTGAATGCTTTATGCTTGGGAGTGAATCTATTATCATGCCTTTTTACTGCATTTGTTACTTGATCTCTAGTCAAATCAGGCAACAATCTAGCTAATGTTGACTCCGTTATCTCCTTTTCCATTTGTAAAGAAAATTCCATTTATCCTCTACAATTTTATACAATTCTTTTGGCATTGATTCATCTAATTCTAGAGGTGTGTGCTTATATTCAACCATCATAGCATACACAGGTTCCTCTAATTTATTTTGCTCTTCTTTGGTGAGCTTAGAAAAATTTAGGTTCTTTAAACCTTTCAAATCATCATTCCTAATTTTTGAACATAATTTATCAACATTAGTCTGAGGTTTGTGTCTTACCACTTGAAATTGACTATTGTCCTCTGACTCTGTCTTCTCCTCATCTGTTTCAGGCTAGGCAATAAATTTTCTTTTCTTAGACTCGACAGCAATCTTCTTTGAGTCTTTCTTCTTTCCTTTTGCCTCCTCTTGAGCTTTTTGTGCTGCAGCCCTTGTGGTAGGTCTCTTTGGTGTAGGAGCAGCTACTTTCTTTCCCTTGGATTGAGTAGCAGGAGGAGTTGTGGCTTTTCTTTTAACTTGTGCTTCCTCAGCTTCCTCTTCCTCAGCACTTTCCTCTTTATCTTCTCCTAACCCTTGAGTCAAACCTTGAGGTTTATCTCCCTCTTCTTCAATGTCTTCTCCTTCCTCTTCTGTTGTTCCTTCTTCTTCAACACCAAATTTTCTCTTGATTTGTCTCACCATTTTTTCTTTCTTCTTTACTGCAGAAGCAGTCTTCAAATCTATTATCACTCTTGATTTAACAACGTCATAGGTTCCAAAAGCTTTTTCATTTTTATCAGCTTCTTCTGTAAGGAGGGCTTTTATCGCTACAGAAGCTTGATCAATATCAAGTTCATAACCTAGTGGCCTAAGCCATCTTACTCTAGGTATAACTGCTTGTATATAGGTATAATCTATATCTACAAGAAAACAAATGTCCTTTTCATATTTCTTAGTCAATGAGACTAGAATCCTCATTCTTTTTTTCATGGACTTTTTGAATTCCTCAAAATAACTAGTCATTTGGGCATCAAAATTTTCACCCATCTGTTCAATGTATCCATTGATTTGTTCAACAATTCTTTTGTCTGGACTCCATCTTACCTTACCCACAGAAGGGAATTCTTTCATTAGACAGAAAAATATGCACACCAAAACTGATCCAAATTTGCAATGAGCTCCCTTGCTCTTCCTTATAGCTCCCAGATTTTCATTAATCTTTTGAAACATGAGCTCAGCTAAATCATAAGTGTGATCCTTTTTAATTATCTTGTATGCAACATCAACTGCTATACAAGGTACACTGTTTAACATGCTTGATTGATAGAATTTGTGTGAAATGATTCTCACAGCAAAATCTAGTAGGGGATCTGTGACTGTGTCAATATTCATTCCTCTATTATTCCATTTAGCACCTGCGTTTTTCTCTATTACTTCTCTTTTGTCACTTCATAGGGTCTTTGGTCGATCTAGGGTTGGAATACCAGTAACCCTATGAACAGTTTTCTTGGTGAATTTTACTAGCCCTGACTCGAACCAAAAAGCTCCATTGTGTATTATGCTCCAAACTATCCATACCCATTCAATTTTGAAAACAATCAAAAATTCTAGGGTTTTGGTTAATCCTTTTCTTTCTATTATTGAGAACTCATCTTTCAGTCTTTTGTTCTCACATAGCTTGTCATATGCATTGTAGATCTCTAAATCTCCTATGGCTCCGATTTTGCAGTTATAACATCTGTGAACATCTTGGACCATAACAACTTTATCTGGAATAATTGATAATGCACCTGCGGGATCATTCTTGTATGCTACTTCTAGAATGGGCTTGAATTCAGGTTGTTTAACTTCATTGCTGACCAGCTGTATCTCATGAATCTCTCTACCCTTAGTGGCTCCTAACCCAGATGCCATTGTTTTCCAAACTAGGGTTTGCAATTTAAACAAGTTTATAAATTCTACGTAGCTCAACACTTAAGTAAAATACCTCAAATTGATGAAACTTGTCCTGAATCGCTGTTGAAATCTTCACAAATGGCTTCTGAGCTGACCTCGATCTTCTCCACTCTTTTCAACTTTGCTTCTCGTTTGAATGGTGAGAAAATAACTAAAAATCAAATTTATGTACCCTTCAAGATAGAGTAATTAATGCTTAGTGCACTGAAAACTATCTACTCGGCACCTGAAGGGTTTGAACATGACTCGGCACCCATTGTGTTTCACTTTGCTTGGCTCCTATTGATATTTCACAGCTCGACATCATCTATCAACTTGGTCGCTGTTAGAAACTCGGCACCTGAAGACAACTTTGACAGATCTTGCAAAATTCTCAATTTTGACTTGGCATCTTTGCTTATGTTGATTTCTTCTTTGCAATTCTTCTATGTCTTGGGACTGATGTATGATGTAACTTGGTTTATCAATCCCACACACTTATTCTTGCTTAATTTTATGAAGTGTGATCACTTGACCTATTAGGTGAAGTGATCTTTGCACTTGATGTGCTATACTCATCTTTCTTCTTCCATGTCTTATTCATTTCACTTCTGATATGTCCAACATCTATCTTTGCCTTTCCATTGCTGAACTCAGAACTTGATGCCTTTGACCTTGTTGGGCAATTCCTACTGACAAGACCAATTTTTAAGCAACTGAAACATGTAGTTTCACTCAACCATCTTTTATAGTTTCCCTTGAAATGCGTTCTTATTCAATTCTAGGGTATATGTCCATATTCTTGACAATAGTGACAACTGTACTTGGTGTTGTAATACCAAAATTCATGGTTTGATGTCTTTGCTGGTTGATTTAATGTCCACATAGGCTTTGATCTACATTCAAAAGATCTATGTCCATACTTTTTGCAATTATAACAATGTCCATCAAATCTTGATGTCTTATTAGTTTTGGTTCTGCATTCATATGCTTGATGACCTTGCTTCTTGCATTTATGACAATGGTTTATACTTTTAAGTTTATCATGCTTATGGGCATTCTTGTTTCTACATACATTATATGTATGTCCTTTCTTTCCATAGAAATGACATGTAGGTTTAACATCTTTACCTTTATCACTTCTTTGTTCTGCACTCTTTGATGATTCTCCAACTTCAGTGTTGTTGTATCCAAGTCTGATGTATCATGGGTTGATCTTGGGGATTTCAGTAATTGCTCAAAATATTTGATGGCTTCACTTGACTTGTTGAGATTCTCTGCCACCTCTTTTTCTCTGTTCAATTCATTCTGCATTTGTTCATTTTGCATCTTCAAAGTAGAGATCTCAATATCTTTCACATTGAGTTCATGATGAAGGTTCATCATTTGGGTAAGTGTATCCATCTACATGTTTGATATCCTTGTCAATTCAGTACATTTTTCTTCAAGTCTGTTTGCAAGATTTCTTTTGTCATTTTCTATCATGACCTTGTCATCAACTGCTCTTTTCTTTTGTTCAATAATTTCACATATCATTATGGCCTATGATTCATGTTCCATCTTGAGAGATCTTATCTCCTCTGTTTGAGCTTTGTTTTTCTCCATCAGTTCTGCTATTGCTGCATCAAACTCTTTAGTGTCTCCATTGGAAAATATGTTGGTGGTATCAATCTCTTTGTAGTTTATCTCATTTTTGGCTATGGCTAGATCCTTCCTTTTTTTTAATAAGTTTCTCAACTTGTTTCAAAATTCCTCCCAGCTATGCAGAGCAAGTTGCACATCTATCACCTGATTTTCAATGATCTTTTCAAGTTTGAAAGCTTCCATCTTTAGATCTTTTCCTCCAAGTTGTTAGGCCTTTCCTTGTGAGAACCTAGATTTTCTCTGATACCAATTGTTGGAATATTCAAATATGGAAAGAGTACTAATGAGGGGGGGGGGGGGGAGGGGTGAATCATAAGTATCACACTTTAGCCAATAAAACTTTTAGGTGGAAGTAAATTGCATACATGTAAATACATCAAGTAAACATGAAACTAAGACATGCATCAACAACACATAACACTGGAATTTGGTAACCTGGAAACCCTCCAGGAATAAGAAGGTAAAACTGGGCTAGGGATGATACCCACAAAAATTACTGCAGCAATATTGTTCAACCACTTCTGATGGTCTACCCTATTAAAGGCTTTACACTGTGTCAATAGTGACCTGGTTAAAGGATTTCAAACACTTAACATGAAGTGTCACCTTGTTAAAGGATTTAATCACTTAATTAAAGGATCTATGAAATAGCTATTAAGCTAACCTATCACCATAGGATTTTCATTCTAATACAATTGCTAGAAATTATTAGGTATAATGAACCTGATAGATTACAATCCTTGATTGCTAAATGCAGGCACCTGTTCCGCTTTCTCTGATCTTGATCCTTTTGTGATCTGATAATCCTCACTTCTAAAAATAGATTTCCTTGTGCACCCTTGTATGTCCACTCATATATCTTTACAATGAAATTTTTTCTTTCTTATAAAGACATTTGAGGATTTAGGGTTAGATATGCATCTACGATCCACATTGAATCTCAATTTCTCGCTCAATACTTGTCTTTTGCTGATTGGTTGCATGCCTTTCCAAGTTTTCCAATTGGCTGCATGCAAATTGCATAGGAAATGTAAAAGACTCATTCTTATCTCTATATCTTTCAAGATTTATCTTATGTCGACTACAAAAATTGTTTGCATCATAGTTTGTGCAATTACAAATTCTTATGTTGATATTCTGAGTTACTTGACTCCTGAAGCATTGCTGATGCTCGGCACACGCTGTTTCTTGGATAGCTCAACACCTAAGCAAAACTATATCACTCAGCACCTACTGTTACTCGGCACTTGTTAACACTCGGCACTTGTTAACACTCAGCACTTGTTAACACTCGACACCTACTCTTTGTTTGGCATTGTTTAGTGGAAAAATGGTTAAGTGTATTGACACTCAGTTGTCAAAATTATTCTTTAAACTAACATCAAAACAATCTAGGAATATCATTTTTGCACTTAAAACATGCAAAGTAGAACACAAAATCTTGAATGAAAACCAAAGTCCAACGAGTCTTTTTTTTTTGAGTCAAAAACAATCTTGAATGATCTAAATTGGAAAGAAAAACACCCTATTCCTTCCTCTTTGAATTTCAGTTCAAACAAACTCAATCTTGAATGATCTAAGGTTAAAACAAAGCACTTCAAAGTTCTTAAAACAACATGCAAAATCTCAATCTTGAATGCTCGAAGGAAAGAACTTGAATGTTTAAACACTCGTCTTTGAATGCATGTTGCTAAAATCACTCTTGAGTGCCATGGATTAAAATCAAGTTTTTTTTTTTTTCATTGGAATGCATAACAACTCCAATCTTGAATCCCACAGATCAAATAATCATTATCATACATCACACTTCATCTTTTGGGGTATAAAAAGAATCCACATTTTAAAAACTTTCTAAGTTATAAAAACAAATAAAGACACTTTGAGTGAGTTTGTTATTGGACTCACCCTCTTTAATCACCCATCATTCTAACCATTGGTTGCAATATTAGTGTCATATATGGGGATGGGTCTACCTAAGAGGGTGTTAAGTGCTCCACAAAAATCAAACTCTACTCACCTGAGTTTTTATTGGTTTTTCTAAGATAGAAAATTTCTTGAATGCACATTAGTCTCGCTAACACTTCATTTGGGCATAAAAATTTGAACAAATCTTGGCATGGAGGGCCTCCAGACACGAACTTGAAAATGAGCTTTACAAACATCTTTGTTTTGGGCTTAAAACAAAATCACACTCAATCTTGAATGCCTTAAAGAAAATCAATCGATACTTGACGTGGACGGCCTCTAAGTGTGCAAGTTTATTTTCTTGTTGACCCTAACTCTTCTTCTTGCTTGCATTCTTTGATCGATTTTACTTTTTTTGATGCTTCAAAATTGGAATAAACATTGTATCTTAAACATGAGTGTCTGCAAAGTCTAGATTAGCACACATAAGAATCAGTTTGTAAAAGAACAAACGTGTTTTTTAGCCCAAGGTCATCCAAATCTTCTCTCCCCTTGTCGTCTTTCGAGGCTATCTTGGTTGCATAAGACTAGGATCCAAAACCTTGTTTCTTTTTTTAGGATGCCTACTCAGGGATTTCATCACCTCAAGGGATGACCTCAACTCCAGCATTTTGGTAGAGTATAAAGATCAGGAGGTGAATCCAAAGACACCTCTCTTGGGATCAAAATTCTGTCACTCGAGCTAAGCCTTAAAGAACTTTATACCCTTGAGAAGTGAAAGAGGAGAAGTGGGTTACCACTCCTCTTGGCTGTGTGACATTGTTTTGGTTTCATCTATGGATTTGGGCCTCACATACCTTGGGTATATCGAGGACTCCCTAGCTAAACCAACTGTCTGCCTTGCAAACAACCATCTAGGATGTTAATGTGTTTGAAGTGACTGATCAAAACATTTGTAAAGCATACACAGTCCTTGGCGCAAGTATCACATTCTGAGAATCAAAAACCTCTATCTGGTTGTTCCTATCTATTGCTTGATCTTTTACTTGTTGAATGAATGTTTTCCAAACTTGTTCAATCCTAGCTTAGGGAACACTTAGCGTAGTCACTGCCTGTTTCAGAAATTGAACAAGTTGAAGCAAAACAACCAAGATCTCTCAAAGCTAAGAAGATTCAGGAATTTATGTCAGAACAACCCAAACCCAAATAGAAGTTTCACAAAGCCAAACTCAAGCCATCTAATGCATACCAAGAAATTTCAGCCAAGAGAAAAGGAAGTAACACCAAGCCCTCGAATTGCCAAACTCCACAAAGTAGAAGACAAAGCTGCCGACGAAACCTGTCAAGACACCTAGTTAGATCACACTATCAGATTTAGCAAGCATCCAGGAGTTAACCTTGCTTTTGTCTTACCAACTAGGCATGATTTCTATGATTAGGCCCCCTTATTTCTCTACATCTTCTTACATAAGCTTCACTTTAGTGTCATCTTTGTAGGAAAGCCAACCATTTTAGGTTATCCCTTTAAGCATTTTAGCTCATCCATCTCATTTAGTTCTTTTCCTTAGAACCAAACCATCTAGCCAGCAATCAAAAAGTTCATATCCGAGCCTTCAAAATTTTTGTCACCTTGCCAAAAGTCTACCATTCGTACCATCTTGCAAATCCACCAGCCTCACCAAGGTTATCCCACTGACAGAGATTTCTCTAGGGTAATCTAGCCTTGTCACTTGTCATCCCTCACCACCTTGAGCTAAAGGTTAAGATCCACAAGTGATCAATATCGTGTTTTCCCTAAAGGATCATCAGTCTATCCTTAAGTTGACACAATCACCACCAAGCTTGCACATAGGAAAGAAGACCTTTCATGCTTTGGCAACATATCTTTTAAGATTAGAATCCCAACCCAATCCTCCTTAGGTTTTTCATATAGCTTTGCCTCATCCTAGGAAATCATTTCCATAGAAAATCCTTACCCCTTTGCATCCATCATCATTATTGCATCTCATCCCTAGGAACATTTTCATGCCACCTGTCACTCACTTGGCCAAGAAGAAGAAGGAAACAATGGAGCCCTATCATTTGGATCAATCAACATCACTCCCCTTGAGCACTCAACCATCCTTCAGCCTAGAGAACACTATACCATCACCTACTGACATTGAAGCTTTCATGAACCAACCAGGAAATGCAGTATTGGTGAACACCGTTATAGACAAGAATAAAGAAACAATCATGGAAAACTTTCAGAGGGACAACGTAGGAACCTTCAATTTTGGAAGACCTCCTACCTTATTAGATCCTTCTCACCCTTTGTTTGGGAAACTGCCACCACCCATTGGCTCTTCTGATCCAAGTCATCCTTTGTATATACCAAAAGAAGAGCCTCAACCCACCCCATATAATCCAACAAACACAAACATACCAGCCTCCACTCAACTTGAAATCTCCCTTTCGCAAACCAATCCAGCTACCATGACTCCACCATTGGTCCATACCACTCCACTCCAAACTATCTTTGCCCAAAACACCTCACCATTAATTCCCTTCACTATTGCTACTGTTGCTCTCCAACGCAGCCTTCCAAATCCACCCATCTCCCAAATCAATGCTAGCATCTTTGGCCAACCTCAACAATATACAACAGGGATGCCACCCACGGGGCCAAGTAATCAACCTTTCATCATCCCCATGTTGTTTACCTCAGCTCAAAACATAATTCCATCCTTGGAGCTTAGTGCCATCAGCCACAAATCCACAAGCTACTACCAATGTTCTTCCAAGCTCTCAAGTGACCCAAGCTCCTGCCACCACTCTACCAAGCTTTCAAATCCAACCACCAAGCTATCAAACCCCATCAGTTCCATTCCCAATCTTTCAATTCCCACCACCTCCACCACCAACTAATCCATTACCTCCTATTACCAACTATTTTTCTATGCCACTTCTAGGAGGAAATCCACCACCACCAACCACCAAATACTTGGCCTCTTTTTCCATGCAGATACCTTCCCAAATGGGGGCACATCACACATAAATTGGTTAGACTCCTCAAATCCAAAGTCACATTCCACAAGCTCCTCGATCCTTTCCCCAAGCTTCACAACCATCTTATACCTTACCTCCACAAAGCAATCCATTTATCCCACCACCAGCTTATGTTCCTCAATCCCAACCTCAAATCCAATATCAATAGCAAGCCTCGTAACACATGTAGCAATATGTGCCACCTCCACCTCAGCAACCCATTGTCCACCATTCAGTTGCCTAAGCCATGTACAATCCCTACCAGCCCATACCTCAAAGCCATCCATATTCAATTGCACCATTCAGTGCATATCTCCCTTAGAGTGCTCCTACAGTAGAGGCACCACAGCCATTACCCATTAATTCAGAATGGGAAGCCATGAAGACAGCTTTGAAGAACATCTAGGAGGGAAATGATCCAAAAACCTTCAAGTTTGAGAATGTGTGTCCTTACCCATTTGACAGAGCCATTACCATGACACCATTTCCCAAACACTTTGAGATACCCAAGTTTGACAAATTCAGAGGAAAAGGAGACCTTGTCACACATATTAAAGAATTTTACATGCACTGCCAAGAAGTGGCATACAGTGACATCTTCCTCTTGCACATCTTTCCCAAAAGCTTGGCTAGACCAGCTCTTGAATGGTTTTATAGAATCCCATATGGCACAATTAAAAACTTTTCTGAATTGTTTGAGGCATTTGTAGCCCAATATGCCCATCTTGTTGAAATAGAGCTATCAATAGTTGATCTTTTTCACACTAAGCAAAAAGGTGGAGAAAGCCTTCTCGAATATCTGCAAAGATGGAAAACCCTTACCACCTGCATATCTTGCACCTTGCCAATGTGCCATTTGGTGAAAATGTTTATTGATAATGCCCATCCCAGCTTGGCTCACCACATGACCATGAACGTTTTGCAGACCTACAAATATATCAAAGAAAAAGGAATGATCCTTGAGCAAGGACTCATTGAAGATGGTGTGGTCAAGATTTACAAGGAAGCCAACCAAAATCAAACACATTCAAATGACAAGTCTAGGTATTGGAACAAAAACAAGCATATTGCAACAAATGGCGTCACTGACACTAGACATGTGAATATTGTTGGTCCTTCCCAAAATCAGTCCAACCCACCTTATCAACCAAACAATCAATAAGCTATCAACAACCAACAACAAACTCAGCAAAGCTTTCAAAGCCACAATCCAAAGCCCAACTTTCAAGGGTCTAACAATCAAGCTAATGCCATCAATGTAGCTACAGGACCAAAGCCCAAGTTCCAACCTGCACCTAAAAACTATACACCCCTTGGTGAACCATTGCATGTCATTTTTGAGAAATTGTCCAAGGAAAACCTCATCAAATTTCCTCCTACCCTGCAAATCGACCCAGGCTAATCCAAAGCTGCATGGTATAGAGACAATGAGTATTGCAAATTTCATAGAGTAAAAGGTCACACCACCCTCAAATGCATGAAACTAAAAGATTATGTGCAAGACCTCATTGATTAGAAATAAATTACAGTTGGTGCCAAAACCTCGCCCAATGCAGGCTTACAAATTTATCAAAATGCCTTTCCTCCTCACAACAACAGCAATCTAGGAAAAGCACCCATCCAAACCAACTACAACAACACCAACAACCACCAGCCAAACCAACAGCATGAGAAGAGCAATGACCACACTTCATCCTACATAGACTATGGCAGCCTCATAGGTTGTATATCTAAGAAAGAGCCTTCTGTCAATGTTATCAATATCCAAGGCCAAAACAATGAGTGTGCAGTCACCACTAGAAGAGCGCAATTGAACATTGTAGCCTCATTAGTCCCATTAGTACTATAAACCCCAAAAGTATCATCAGCTCCATCCAAAACCCAATACAACATCTTGGGAAATCTCGGGAACATGCTAGCTCAGATCTCCATCCTTGACCTACTCTACACTAGTCCTCTGTATAAAGACTTTCTTGACAGTGCTCTCATAGAATCTCATGTTCCTTCGGATATCAATGGGACTTATTTTTGTAATCTTGTTGGACACCTTTCATCCTCATGTGCCCTATCATTCAAACCCACCGACATACTCATGGTCAAGACAGATCAAACCCTTCCACTTCACATAGCCATTATGGTAGCCAATTTTGTCGTAAAAAGAGTAATGATAGATAATGGATCAGCCTTGAATATTTGTACGCTAAAATTTATAAAAATAAGCTAGGTATACTTAGGCGGATATCATCAGTGAGGTTATCACCATCAAAGCTTATGACAACTTGGAGAGAACCACAAAGGGCACAGTTTTGCTACCCATCAAGGTTGGGTTGGTCATCCAAGAGACAGCTTAACATGTTGTTCATCTAAACCTACCATTTAACATCCTCCTTGGTCACCCATGGATTCATGCCATGAAGGTTGTTCCATCCACATATCATCAGTGCTTCAAATTTTTGCATCAGGCCACTGAAGTGACCATCCATGCTGATCCAAAACCCTTTGCTTATTGCAATGCGATTGAAGCCTCATATACAAACCATTTCCCTGGCATTGAAATCAGCCAATCCATCGCTAGTTCATCCAACACCTGTAATGACCCAAAAACCATCCTCAACTCCACCCTATCTACCATAAAGATCAACAACAAAGGTTGTAGAGAATATAGCCTATCTGATGCATTTGCAGTTGGTGCATTAACACTTGATCCACACACCCATGGATGGCCCACATAACATAATGCCAAGGAGACTTCACCTCCTCAATACACACAGCTTGGCCCAACAACCTTTGTATCCCCGAGAATCCCTCTTCATGAGGAGCTCACTCTAGATATCAACAATTGGTTACATAAGGATGCACCTCAAAGAAATCAAGCACACCTTGATCAATTCAGCTAGAAGTATCCCCAAGTACATAAGCTCATCATTGAAAAATGGAACTATCAAGGTGGTGGTCTAGGACCAGAGGAAAGAGGCATGCAATGCCCCATCAAAGCACACAAATGGGAAAAGAAGTTCAATCTAGGCTATGGCATAACCACAACTGGGGGCACCAATATAGATGGTCATGCTTTTTTGAACATCCACCATGACTTTGTAGAAATCAAAGACATTTCGGAGGAAGTTGAAAAGAGAGCCTACGACGATATCCTAGACCAAATCTTCCTGGGAGACTCTGTTCTCCAAGAACTTTCCATCCATTTCATCGATCTACCACTCGCTCACCCTGAACTCATAGATTGGGACCAACCAAGCATCATACACATTGGTAAGTTCACATCAGAGGAAGTGCTTCTAAGATTCATGGGAGTCAAAACTCCTCACAAGAAAACAAAGCCAAATTCTTCCTATATCTATAAGCTAGATCCCAAGGGGTATTTTGGAGAAAATCCCCAACCTAGTTTGATATACCCAAAACTGGAACTAAGGTGAATCCAAGACTAGCTAAGGTAGCGAAGAGAGCCCCTCAATAGGAAAATATAGAGTCACAAGTAGAACATGAGGATTTAGCATTACCTCCTCAAGATAATCGACCAAAGGTGTCTTCTATTCTAATTGAGGATACTAGAGAAGTCAACATCGGTTCTTCAGAGATCCCCAGACTTGTTCACATTGTTGCATCCCTATCACAAGACCAAGCTGACCTCCTCTTTGAGGTCTTAAGAGAGAACATTGGCCAATTTGCATGGTCATATCAGGACATGCTAGGACTTGATCCAAAGCTTGTAGTTCATCATCTTGCAGTTGATCCAAAGATCAAGCCCATCAAACAAAAGCTTAGAAAAATGCACCCCAAAGTGGCATTACTGGTCAAAGCTGAATTCGAAAGAATGTTAGCTACTAAGGTTATCTGACCCATCGACTACTCAGAGTGGATCTCCAACATGGTCCCCGTCACTAAGCCTTCCGGTGATATCAGAATCTGCACTGATTTCAGAGATCTTAACAAAGCTTGTCCAAAAGATGATTTTCCCTTACCCAACATAGATATGATTGTAGACCTTACAGATGGACATGAAATTTTGTCCCTCATGGATGGATTTTCTAGGTATAATCAAATCAAGATTGCAGCAAAAGATCAGCATAAGACAACATTCACTACCCCTTGGGGAACCTTTTGCTACAACATGATGCCTTTTGGCCTAAAGAATGCTGGGGCTACCTATCAAAGAGCTATGAAAACCATTTTCCATGATCTTATCCATAGTATTATGGAGGATTATGTGGATGATATCTTGGAGAAATTCTTTGATAGGCTAGCCAAATATCATCTCATGCTGAATCCCAAGAAGTGTGTCTTTGGGGTCACATCTAGCAAGCTTCTAGGCTTTATAGTTTCTAAACGAGGTATAGACATCGACCCCAAGAAGATCAAAGCTATCTTAGACATGCCTCCTCTCTAGAAATTGTGATAGATTTGCACTCTTCAGGGAAAGCTTCAATCCGTCCGGCGCTTCATCTCCCAGCTTCCAGATAAGTGTACACTATTTGCACATTTACTGAAGAAGGATGAAAACTTCAAGTGAGATCCTTTATGTCAATGCAGCTTCAATCATCTCAAGCAGTATCTCACCAATCCCCCTATCTTGGTTCCACTAGTTCTTGGTTGTCCCTTGATCTTGTACATATCAGCAATGCCTACTGCTCTCGAGGCACTTCTAGCACAGCACGATGACTACGATAGAGAAAGAGCCATCTACTATATCAGTATAACCCTAGTTGGTTATGAACTCAATTACACTCTTATGGAAAAAGCTTGTTTGGTAGTTGTTTTCTCAACTCAAAAGCTTCGCCACTACATGCTAAGTCATACCATCTAGCTAGTATCCAAAATTGATCCTCTCAAGTATATGCTCTCTAGAATAGCACTTACAGGTCGTTTGGCCAAATGGGTTATGCTCCTTAGCGAATTTGACATCCAATATGTGGATAGAAAGGCAATCAAAGGGAAAGCTATAGCAGATCACCTAGCTGATGCACCTCTAGTAGATGCATATCCTTTGATCACAAAATTTCCAGATGAGCATATCTGTCTAATTGAAGAACAACCCCTATAGACACTTTATTTTGATAGCTCATACACATCTCATGGATCAGGGGCAGGAATATTGTTGGTCACACCTCAAGGAGATTACATTCCAAAAGCTTTTAAGCTACAATTTCCTAGCACCAACAATATAGCTGAATATGAGGCTCTCATAGTAGGATTAAAGATAGTCACAGAATGGAACATCACTGAGTTACAAATCTTTGGCAATTCTCAGCTCATCATCAAGCAAGTCCTAAATGAATATCAAACCAAAGATGAAAAGCTATTACCCTACAAGGAGCTAGTTGATCAACTAACCCAACATTTTACAAAGCTTCAATTTACACTAGTGCCTCGAATGCAGAAAAAAGCAGCGGATGAAATGGCTACTATCGGCTCACTCTTGGAAATTCTCCAAGCAGCTACGCAGTATGAGTTTTTAGTCAAGCAGCTCCTCACACCCGCCTATGCGAATGAGGATTCAAATCGTGTTTGCATCTTGGTTGGTTCCCAATCCCCTTGGTACCATGAAATCCATGCTTACCTTAAAGATGGTATCATATCCCCTCACCTCACACGAACCCAATGTGAAAACCTCATCTGAAAATCATCCCACTATGTCATCATAGCCAATACCCTATATCGTCGGGGTTACCACGATACTCTCTCTAGGTGTTTAGACCAAAACAAGGTCGCGATGGTGTTAAAAGAAGTACACTCCAAACTTTGTGATGTCCTCACGAGTGGTATTGTCCTAGCGCAAAAAATCCTTAGGGCAGGCTACTATTGGCCTACCATCGAAGAAGACTCTTGTGACTTTGTCAGAAAATGTCTCCCATGTCAGTAGCATGCAAATCTTGTGCATGCTCCAGCACAAGATCTATAGCCTATTGCACCACCTTGGCCCTTTGCATGTTGGGGCCTTGATCTAGTTGGAACTATCACACCTCTCTCATCTGATAGACATAAATGGATAATAACAACTATAGACTATTTCACTAAATAGGTGGAAGTAGTCCCCCTAGTCTCAGCTTCAGGAGTTCAGGTCTCCAAGTTCATCTTGTACCACATTGTTTGCCGCTTCGGCTTCCCATCCACCATCTTCATCGACCACGCAGATAACTTTGAAAATCTCAACATGGAAGGATTATGCACTTCCCTCCACATCCATCACTACTTTTCTAGCCCATATTTCCCACAAGGTAATGACCAGGCAGAGGCAACTAACAAAACCCTCCTCAAAATCCTAAAGAAAGTTGTCAATGATTCCGGCTGCAATTGGCACCTACAAATAAATTCAGCCCTATCGGCCTATCGAACCTCCTTTTTTACATCCACAGGAACAACTCCATACTCCCTAGTCTATGGTGCCAAAGCGGTACTACCCATAGAGGTTGAACTTCCCACCTTGGGCATATCTTTGCGAGGGAAAATATTAGATGAAGAATACAGAGTAGCTCAGCTCACCCAACTAGATCTCCTAGACGAGAAGAGACAACACACCTATGATCACCTCACAGTCTATCAATCTCATCTCAAAAGGAACTTCAATAAGAAGGTGCTTCCCCGACACTTTTAGCCGGGCAACATGGTCATCAAAGAAAATATGAAAGTCCAAGCTGATCGAGAAAAGAAAGGCAAGTTTGAACCTACATGGCCCTATCCTTATGTTGTCACTACCTCCTTTGGCTCTGGAGCCTATCAATTATCTACACTAGAAGGAGAACTCTTGAATCCTACTAACATCATTCATCTCAAGAAGTTCTATGCTTGAAGATCCTTGGTATACCCAGCTTTTGAAAAATACAAAAAAATAGTATTTCAGGTGCCTTGTGTAATAAGACTAATCTATTATCTATCACTATCTTATCCCTCATCCATCCACTCACCATCCAATAAAACACTTGTTTGTTCCCTTGGTGTTCCAACCAAATATCCAAAATCTAATGAAGCTTGTAAATACCTCCTATATAGGTTGTAAATCTTATACCTCAACTTGTAAATCTTGTACCAAAGCTTGTATCATCCCTTGTATCATACCTTGTATATCCAAATCTTGTCCACAGCTTGTACCATATTCCAAACTTGTATTATATGCCATCTTGTGTCCCCCTCTTGTAATTATCCTTGTTTATATTCTCGCTTGTACCATATTCTAGCTTGTAAATAATCTTGTATCCTAGTTTGTACCCTATCACGTACACACATAAATCCTACTTCACTTAAGCTTTTCACAAAACCCTCAAATTATCCAACTAGCCATCTATCACACATTGCAAACATCCAACACACTCTAAAACATTTCCATCTCACAAACCCAAAACATGAACAAACTTGTACATTTGTAACATATCTTGGTCTGTCAACTTGTACATCCTCTTTAGCTTAGTACCATTGTATCTATCCATCTTTCATGTCAGTTCATTCTTGATCAGCATCTTGCACACATCGCACAAATCTTGGTTAGCTATTCCAATGCATCCTTTAGCTAGATCTCTTGTCATCAAAGTGTTATCTTTCTCAGTTCAACTTGCCAAGTGCATCACTCATCTAAATCCACTAGCTTAGGTGCTCTCCAATAGATCCTTGCAGGATATAGCTTTCCTCATGTCTGATCTTGGTCCATTAGTACCTCATCCTACCCATCTCATTGGAAAACGGTTCTCTTTTGAATTTTTGCTTTCTTTTGATCTGGAATCTTCCCTTTTGGGTTTTAACATATCTTTTCCAAGAAATCTTTTTGTTCCCTCCTCAAGGTTGCCACAATCTTCCATATCATGGTATGGTGCGAATGGGGCACTCTGAGTGTATGATTTTGATCAAGTCTTTCATATGTTTCTTTTTTTCTTGTGGGTTACCCAGTGTCAGTTCCATGCTATTTCCTCCAGGTTTCATGTGTGATGCTCGGGCAATCTTTGTGTGTTTGTTTCGAGTTAGTTCATCAGTCCTCTAGATGGTTGGTGACACGGCCTTGATGTTCTTGGTAACCTTGGCAATTAACCAATAGTCCTATATCAAATCTAGTGCTCAACTACATGGTGGTACTTCTCTTTGAAGTATCCCCCCGCTCAAAAAGCTTCAATTGATTCCCTTCATCTCCATTATCCCCCATCCATATCTAGCATCTGTCTCTCCTACCCCAGCTTGTGCAACCGTATCTCTCAGAATCAATCATCACTCTTAGCTTTAGGGATCCATAATATTAGTCTTAGGATCCACCCATCAACTCAATCCACCAAGCCTCATCTTTCGAGATCCACAATCCTAGTCCTAGGGATCTTTGACACCCATCATCCATCAATCTGACTCTTTAAAATCTTGGTTCCTTAGCTTTATCTCATCCCATCATCCCTTCCCTTATCATGGATTCCTTTTTATGGTACTCTGCTCCTTCATCCTCCATCTCCCTTGAAGTCTTAAGCTTATTTACTCTTGTGCCTTTGATTCTCCCTTTCTCATTCTCCCGTAGTGAGAGTTTGAGCTAATTCAGGCCCTTCTCTTTGCCAATCTGAGTCTCCTTGCTCATCTCGAATTCTAGTATTTTTCAAGAAACCGTCAACCCTCATTTTCTCTCCTCGCCGCCTTCTTGAGGAGGCATCATGCAGTCCATTCTCTCTCTTCTACTCGAGACTAGGGAAACTGTGTTGCTCCATAAAGTCATCTCCATGTCGTTTATATCTAAACTTCTTTGAAATAGTGTTGTTTCAACACTATGTCAAAGAGGGGAAAAATATAGACACCTAAAAAATCCTTTAGAAAATAAACTATTTTTATTTTATGAAAAAGTCCCTAATGACATCATCATTTATTAATTAATTGATTTATTTTTATGCCATTAAATCCCTTTATCTTAATTAAAAATATTTAATTAAGGAATCCCTCCCAAAAATGTTTAAATCGTATTTAAAAATTATTTCCTTATTTTTTAATTATTTAATTAATAAATTGACCAAAAATCCCAAAATAAATTATTTATTTATTTTTTGCCCAAAACTTGGCCAATTTCTTTAAGACCACTAACCTCTTCCAAAATCTTCTAATCCTTCTTTAATTTTGATTAAAGGCTAATCCCATCATTTCCTACCCCTAATCCCAACTCAAAATATTTAATTAAGATTAAATATTAATCCTCATGTTTATTAAAAATATTTTAATAAATATCTCCTCAACCCAAACCCTTCAAATAAATAAAACTTTATTTATTTCCTAAAAACCTTATTTATCCTCATCCTAGGAAGTTCTAGACTCTTCTAGAAAGTCTTCATCCTCATCCAAAGCCTAGACTTTTCTAGAAGATGTCAATCCTTATCTTTGACCCTAATCCTAATGCCCCCCTAACCTTGTCACATTCCCTAAACATGGGTTAAGACTTGCTAACCCAAACCAAAGCCAACAAATATCTCCTCCTTCACGCAGCCTCATTAAATGCCATCCACTTTCCCATCTCTAACAAGCCTAATCTAATCTTAACCCAAGCCTAATCCAAGCCTTAATCATTTGCACATTCCTAAGTCAAGCTTAAGACTTTCTTAATCCAATCCAAGTCAAAATATCTCAACTCTCTCACAAATATCCCAACCATAAAACTTTATGAAGCCCACAAAGCCATAAATGACTCTTACAAGACCATTCATTGCTCTTACAAGCCATTATGAGTGTCTTTATGAGCTTTGAGCCTCCTTTGTTGACCCCTCAACCCCTCTTGCTCTAACCAATGACCCTGTGACATGTGTCACTCTCTGACTGGCTGTAAGGAAGCACAATCTATGTGCTCTCCTCTCATTCAATCTAAACCTTCCATAAGCTTTCCCCCATCCTTGCATCCTAGCCCTTGATCCCTCAAGCCCTTTTCCTATTTAAGGAATCCTCTCCCAAGCCATTTTAACAAAATCACCCATAGTAACAAAGTAATGCCATTTTGATCATGAAGTAAAGTCATAATGCCATTTTTGAGATCAATTGTTTACATCAAAAATCCATCCATCCACATCCAAATTCCAAGAATCCATTGAAGCTAGTTTGAGTACCTTGAGCACACATCCTAAATCTATATCCAAATTAGACACATCTATAAATCAAGAGAAAAATCTCATTGAGAGAGCCCCTTAATGGTTCATATTCTCATTTGAGGGCTTCTCTTTGTCTATCTTGAGGTTTATGTTAATTTAGTTAATCTTAATGCTTTTGTTTCATTAAGCTAAGTGTTTACTTGCCTACTAAATTAGTGTAAACACCTATAACTCAAGGGGTTATTTAAATGCTTCAGGGAAATCAATAGGGTTGCAAGTTTGTTGATGGGAATATCATGTAAGAATGAGGTTTAGACTGAACATTGATGTCTATTTACAAGTTGAATAGATAGATCAAATATCTGAAGATACAAATATGTCTCAGATATCCATATGTATGTTTTTGATTCATGGATTTTCCCAATGGTTAAGGCATTGATTAGTTACAAGATCATTAGGTCTTATTGCTACATATTAGGGGTTTGTTGAATTCAACATTATTAATCAAAAGTGTTTTTCCCTTTCATGTTGAAGGACCTAAATGTAATATCCTCACTCAGCTTTTGAGATTCATAGATCTGCATTTAGCTATTGTAGATCAATGTCATTTCATGAGTTATTAGGAGATATAAGGGGTTTTTATCTATAGTAAATAGATTCAGGGATATGTTTTGCACTGGTATGATATTGATTGAATTTGAGGTCCACGCGCCTAGGTCTTGCAGAACCTAAAGTAGAAGAAGGGTCTAGCCTTATAGTTGGCCTGGTGTCTGAAATGATGTATTGAAGATGGGAGTTAGCTACCCCTAGATGCCTCATGTTCTCATTGGGGTAATTGAAAACCCTCCAGCATTTTCAAACACCAACAAAATGGCAACTCCGCTGGGGAAATAAGATGGCAATCCATTTTGTTGAAAGGAAAGGAGTCTCTAGTGTGTATTGAATATGAATAGTAGACAAACCTTGAGAATTTAAGAAGAGATTCAATATAGCAGGAAGATGTGCATGGAAAAGTTATAGTAGTAAGTTAATTGATGTGTTTTCTAGTTTTCTTATTCAAATGTTATGTACCCCAGTATTGTTTTTTTTCAGGATAGCACTATATTTGAAGGATTGAGTACAGATCATGTTGGTACTAAGTTTTATGTTCACTCAATTCAGTCAGTTTGACTTTCAAAGTATTGTTGTCAATTCAGAGTCAAAAATTTTGAAAAATGGTTTCTCTCTTCTAAGTTTTTGAAGTTTTGCAAATTCTACAAATTGAAAATCCATTTTAGATCTGTCGTGTGTGAATCATGTGTTAAATATTTCTCACAATCGTGAGTGGCGACTCTCTAAAGGATCTATGTACCAGTGTAGATCGATTATATAATTATTTTCAAGATTTTTCAGTTGAAATAGGCAGATCTAAAAGTTGTGTTGAATTTTAAAACAAGAAGAGAGAGTATATGAATTTCTGACCAATAAGTTTTGAAGTGCTATTTAATCTTCTGTCATAAGAATTTGAAATGATAAGAAACGAATCACAACTATGATTTCATTTAGTTCTCCTCAAGGAGATGGCGACTCTACAAAGGATTCGATCAGTGGTGTGAGAAATTGAGATTAGCACCGAGCCAATCAGTAGATCTGAGGCTTCAAACAGCAACACATAAAGGTATTTACAATTTCCATGTCTTTTTCATTCATGAAAGTTGAATGGTAAACATGGTTGGCTCCGTCTAGTGGTTTTAGCACTAAGAAATAGAGGTAGAAGTTTAAAATCTCAAGAGATAGATTCTGAGTCTAGATCTCAATATGATGTGCTAACTCATGAAAAGGTTCGTGCAAATATTGCTAGGTTGAAAAGAGAAATTCATAATAAGATTGTATTAACATTAAGAAGTAAAATTGGTGATGTTAAGGGTCTTGATGGATTCCAAACTTACATGAAGTTTAAATCTGTAGTCATGAATCTTGATGAGTCCTATAGACTAGAGAAATCTTCATGGCTAGTGATACTCTTAGAAATTTTTATGCCAAATTTGGTTGATTGGCCAGCCAAGATAAGATTAGATAAGATTTATGAAATCCAAGATTTTATCATGGAGGTTGAAAGTGATTTGAAGGCTAATGAGTTTAATGTTAACAAGTGCAATAAGTCCATTGAAAATGATGTTAAAGATGAAGAGTCTCAATTTTAGGAATTATAGGATATTAATCAGCAGTGTGATGACATGCATAATGTGGATTCATTTTTTTATAATGATGAGCATAAAGAAGAGGAAAAGTGTAACAGCAGTAATATTTTTTCTTCTAGTCATGAATGTGATTGTGTTAAGATGCCAGTTGTTGAGGTATTGTTGAAGGAAGGAGATCTATGGTATGATTAGAATTCTGATTTTTCACAATGTATTACTAATAAGTCTACTGTTGCAAATGTGCCAAGCCATCCGGATGATAATCATAGCCAAGGAGAAGAAACTAGGGATGAAATCTTGTTAAGTGTTGATGAGATTTCTAATTTTTTGGCTCACAATTTTGAAAGGTATGCTAATCTATCCAAGGATGATTTTTCTTTGCCACATTTTTCATTTCCATATGGTGAAGTGATTTCCCCTAAATTTGATGTTGAAGAAGATATAGTTTCAGAATATGCTCTGTCAAGTTTGGGAGGTGTATGTGATGGTAATCCGTACATCAATGCACATAACAACTTCTATGTTGAGGATGAAAATGTAGAGATAGGGTCTGTTGCTGGTTCATTGTCTTTTTATTTTCATGAGGTCGAGATACATTCAGATTGCTCATATGGCAAGGAAAGAAATAGTAATGAATTAGTTTATCCTAGTGAGTTATTTGAGGGAAAATTTGATACCGTTCAGCATATTGTTAGAAGGAAACTTCATAATGATTCTTGTGATTTGATGTCTAATCATTTATTGGAACATGAAGAAAATGTAGTGTCCATTTAGTTTGATTTATGAAGTACTGATGTTGCAAATGAGGAGAAATTAGATTTTTCATACTCTTCATATATGGATGCACAAGGTGAGTTACAATCTTATCCATGTAACTCGTTGAATGAAGTTGAATACCAAGATTTTATGTTTTTAGTTGAAGGAATCCATGGGTCAGATAGTAGTGATCAATTTCAATTTGATGTCAAGTGTTACGATCATGCTGATTCATTTTTTCATACTAAACAAGGTGAAGAAAGTATGTCTGATTTTTATAAGCACTATGGAAGTAATGATAATAGTTTTGTTTTGCCTAATGAGCTAATTGAAAGTGTTGATGTGTTGGGTGAGACAAAGGAGAGTGAGAGTTTTAGTTTGCATTAGGAGAATGTAAATGAAAATCAGGTGTATGATAGAGGTAAGGAGCTTTGAAAACTTTTCGGTGGCCCGGGGCCATCATTTGTACATAGTAGTGTAGTTGTTTCCTATTTTCAATAACATTTTTGTAGTTAGGTGTGTGGTCTACTTCTCCCAAAGATCTAAAATCTTGTCATGCCTACAAGGGGCATGCATCCCCAGACAGAGCCACTATTGAGACTAAAAATTACATGGTTAATTTTGAGTCGCATATTGTGAATTTTTGAGAAAATTGAGTCTTATGTGCATCCATAAATGAGATTGTACCTGGCTGTACCTTTGAGACCATAGAGGTGTTCAATGCTTCTAGCACCTTCCATTTAGCATGTCTAAGTGTTCCATGAAGTTAAATTGAGATTCTGAGCCATTTTGTGAAGTCTTGTTTTGAGCACTTGTCAAATCTGCATTTTACCCCAAGTGTCAAACAACGATAGGAGGTTGTGTTTGCACCTAAATATCTCGAACCCAGAAATACGTCATGACCTATCACTTTGGGAGTATCTAGTGTCTACACTTGAGAACCTATGTTTCATATTTTGAGTCATTTTGAGTCTATTTGACTAGGTTTTGACTCCCTCAAATTTGGTCATTTATTGTTCTATGTATTTGTGTAGTTGCACATAATTCTAGGAAGCCCTATTTGGCGATCTATAATTTTGACCCAGTTGACCCAAATGTTAAAATTCCTATTGTTTTGCATTATAGACATCAGAGACTTGATATGTTTCAAGTTTTAGTTCATTACGAATCCATTTGATCAATTTTCAAACACGATTCCAAATGGAATTTCTATCTTTTTACTGATGTCAGCATTTGGAAATTTGTTGGAACCCTTGTTCGTGATATTATAACTTGAGATCCATGATTGCCTAGATTGAATGGATTGTACCACTATGTTGTTCACTGAAATTACTTCAAGTGTGTCAATTTGCAAGTCTTGAAGAATCCATTACTACCCTTTTCCAGGTCAATTCCATTTGCAAAAATCATTATCTTGTCAATGTTTCTAGTTAGCAAATCCAAGTAGCACATTTTGACTGATTGCCATATGCGCCCAGTTATTTTTCATGAGCTCAAATCACAAATCCATATTTTCCTCATGACAGAGAATCAATGCTCCAGTTTTCGTTTCCCCATGTGCTCATTTGCCTAGTTTTCAAAGCCAAATCCAAACCAAATTTATTGTTTTTTGACATGTTTTCTTGCAAGTAGGTTTGAGAGGTCAACTTTGAAGGTCAATATATTTTGACCTCGAACTTATCATGAGATGAGATTTGATAGGGTGCAAGAATGCAAAGCAAAGAATCAGTGGGTCAAATTTTAGTTCTTGATCAGGTGATTTGGTCAGTTTTTAAGGTCAATCAATAGACCTCCTGGCACAAAAGTGACAGGTTGCAAAAAAGGGATAAAATGAGTTTCAAAAGTTGTCTTCAATGGTGAAATTTGATTCTAATCAGTTCGAGATAATGAATAGATCAATTCAAAATTTTAATTGTCTGAAAACAAAAAAAAATTTGGCCGGACCCACTTTGGGGTCCAACTAATTTTATCAGATTGATAGAACCCCCAAGAAGTACAAGTATCTTAAAAGGGGGAATTGCATGAGTTATATTCATCTCATATAAGAGCTTGATAATATTAATGTTGAAAAGCTCTCTTTTATGATGAGCATCACCACCTAGTCATTAATTAAGAGGAGTCATATATCAAGTGTTGCTTAACATGAATATACTTACTATGTATGCAATTGATCAAGCAGTCTAGGAAAAGGGATGACTCTACACAAAAGAGCAGGGGAGCTCTCCAAAAATTAAACCCACGAATAGGTAATAGAAGAATCTAGTTCCATTAAAGGGGAGCACATTAGAGGGAGCACTCGATATGTATTTAGAAAAAGGGGCCATTCACCCGTAAGTTTGGGAGGTAATGTTTTAAAAGAATAAAAGGAGCATAAGATTACTATAAAAAATTGTGGCTATGCAAATAAAAGAGAGTGTAGACATGCAAACAAAGGAAGCTCCAAACCCTCACACTGAGCATAAAGTGAAATCCACAAACCCAAGGGAGCACACAACATTCAACTAAAGACTTAGCAGTGAATCGCATGTAGGCATGGAAATAATGCCAGTCGAAGGAAAAAAGAGAAGTAATCCAAGGCAGGACACCCATCCAAAGTCGCAAAAAGAAAGAGAAACTACCTAGCAAAGGAAGTCGTAGGGTGTGTAAAGATTGAGAGATGAAGACCCTGTGCAAGGAAGCAACTCAAGTTAGTTGCCAACAATTCATTCTAAGCCGCAACCAAACAAAGGAATTAGCCCATAGTTTAAATAAAAGAAGGCACAAATTAAATAAAATCTTCACTCTAGTCAAAGTCGCAGCTAAACATGAAGCTCACAGCATTGAAGGAAGCAAGTGGCGATAAAAAGAAGAGAACAAACCAAGCCAAATACACAAAGGAGCAGCTCATGCATCAACACAAATGAGAAGGCAATGTGTAGAAGAACAGAGCATATCAATATATTTTTTTAAAATCCCAGCTCACGCCTTTTAATAGGAATTCCACACATTGAAAGCAATGAAGCAGAGGTACTATCAATGAAAGTGGTGGCTAAAACAAAGAGGAAAATTGTTTTAAGAAAAGTGAGGAGTCCTACGCATATCCAAGGATGAACAGCAAGAAATGTTGAGCATCCACACAAAAAAAGAGAAGATGTTGTTAAAGGGAGGTAAAGGCCAGCAAAGGTAGAGCACTCATGTATTCTAGGAAACCACGGCAGGGGACACATGGAGAATAGAGGTAATGTTCAAAGCATGAAGATAAGAGAAGACCCTAGCATAAAAAATGAGCAAAGGCGAGGAAGAATGCAGGCTGAGGGAAAGCTATGAAATTATTTAATCCCACATTCATCGTGGGCGAGCTTTCTAGGCCTTTAAATACATCAACACATATAACATAATATGTATTAAGGAGTTGGGCTTTTTTAAGCTGCTCAAGCATGCATGTGTGGGGCCAGTCGATGGCTAGTGTTGATGTCATGCTGACATCAAAAAAATGCAAGAAAAAAATTGATGGCCTAGGGACCATTGCAGAAAAAAAAATTCCATGTGGTAGTGCCACATGGATTCCACATGGTAGGTCACTGAGGTGGTGAGTGACATGGTAGGGTTCACATGGAAAAGTGCCACTGTGGCACCCATGCCATGTGTCACCATAAACTTGTGCCAAATGTCAAACAAACTGATGTAAGTGTTGATGCTAGCACTTATGCAGGCAAGGCCATGAAATGGTAGAGTAGAGTGGCAAAGGAGTGGCAATCACTAGTGGAGGCAGCTGGAATAGGGGGGCATCACCATGTGCCAAATGTCAAACAAACTGATGTAAGTGTTGATGCTAGCACTTATGCAGGCAAGGCCATGAAATGGTAGAGTAGAGTGGCAAAGGAGTGGCAATCACTAGTGGAGGCAGCTGGAATAGGGGGGCATCACCATTTGCAGTGGAGGATGGGTGGCAGCCAGGTTGCACTAGGCTTCGGTGATCTTGCAATAGTGTGGTTGGTCTTGACAAGGCATTGGTGGTGCATGGGCAGCCCTACGGTGGCTGCTGGGTGGTGTCGCAGTGGTGCAGCCCTTTTAATTTTTTAAAAAAAAAATTCTACTAAATTGTTCGTATGACCTTATAATAGGGCCTACAACCAAAAATATTTTGCCTCTCGGAGCTCTGTCTCATCAAAAAAAATTATATGAATCCTAACTATAAACATTCGTTTGGGCCCAAAGTGCTCCAAAAAAATGCTCTTCCCTTGGATTGAATAAAAATGTACAAACAAACTAGGGTTTGTGTCTCTAAATTGTGGCTTAAAAAATCTTTCAATGAAGAAGCAGTAGGGAGGCTCTGATATCATGTAGGAGTTAATGAAATCCAACTCCACAGCTCACCAAGATCACCTGCATGGAAATAACCTATCAAAGGGAAACCAAGAAGGAAGAGGCGGAGCTTGGAAAAACCCTAAATGGACTTCAGAGAGAACATATTGCAAAACAATGATAATGTATTTACAATGAGTTGTTTAGATACAATGAGAGAGCCTGAATATAAAGGCCTCATGGAAGCTTGTAGAACAAGCTAGAAAGTGGTAGAAGATAAGGTTGACAACTAAGCACACTTCCACAAAAAGGTGGAACATGCTAGAAGGGAACAAATTCCCGTGTTGTCAACAACTCATCACTACAAGAATGTAATGCATTAACCTAAGTAAACTTAAGTAAATAGAATATTTAAGTAATAATTACTTATTTACTTTAACAGGTAGTATGGCCAGCTAAGAGTAATTATCAGTCTTCAATTATATTTGAGGCACCTGATTTGCAAATTTCTCAAGCAAGTTTGCCTTTGCAACTGGCATCCTCTTCGGAATCTCACTGTATGACCTACCTGGGCTTATTCTATTGTTGTATTTTCGAACCCCCCAAATAGCTATAATTTATTCTTCTTCTTGATGAATTTGATCTGTCTCAACTCTCAACAAAATTCTAACACCAACCGCTCAAAGAATTAGATAAATTGCTACAACTTCAGTGAATAGCAGGCTGGGGTATGATTATTCGCTTCACTTTACAAATCACGAATCACTATAGGAAACAATGACCTTCCATTCTTCTCTAACTTGAATCATTGGTACATTAATAATTGTTGTGTTTTTTCCATTACTAATGAATGTTCGACCGATTTTCTAAAATAGTTTTTGTTTAGCTTTTCATTAAAAGTTTGATAATTCTTTGGTAATATCCTAACTCTAAGATCAATTGTTTTTTTAAGGTCACAATCATAACCCTATTCAATTTTCCATTGGAGAAACCTATCCTACAGCATATGGGCACTCTCTACATGGGCAACAAGTCACTTTTAAAAGTTGATATCTTTAATTTAGAATTCACATTTGTTTTGATAAATTTATAATGGTGCTAATTAATACTTTTAAAGGATCTTACATATAGTCTAATGATGTTTGTTAATATCAGAGTCAAAATTGTCAATGTATGCAAAAAAATAAAAAATAATTTATTTATTGCATTTCTATTAATTTGAATGTCTTTTTCTATTCTAGGTTAGCATTGTGATGGATCAAATGCTAAGGCTTCTTTATCAATGTAGATTGCCTCTTGAAGATGTGGATTTTGTCAATTGTGATAGTAGTATCATGAATAAAAATTTATTGGAGGTAATTTGTTTCTCTCTAGTTGCAATTTATGTCTTATGGCATTAGTGGATGTTGTCCAATACATCATGATTAATTCAAGGGTTTTGAGGATTTTAAATGTCTGATGTAGAGGAAATTTAAAATGTTCCTAATTATATTCTAAAGATTAATAGTAACTGATCAAGTTGCATTAATAATGTGTATGCCCTTTTTCTTGTATCCTATGTAATTCACATTGTTTTTCCTTAAAATTATATTAATGTGAATACATATGTGGCCCCAACCCAGCAACATTTGAAAAAAAATACAGTATTATGGTAGGAACTATGCCAATAGAAAAGTCACTCAAAGAAATTAACACTACAACCATACCACCAAAGCCTTACAAACTAAAGAAATACCATAGAACCCATAGGTCCCACTCTATGCAATGCTACAGATAGCCATACCAAAATATGAATAGATGTACAATCTCCATAAAAAAATGAAATTTTGTCAAAAAATCTAGCAAACTCGAAGAAACCACAGAGAAAACAAGAAGCCTTCCTTAAAAGATAATACCCATAGCTCATGAAGCAACATGTTGCATAGGAGCACAACGCAAAAACTTGAACCATTTAGAAACCTATACCAAGAGGTGTTTTGATCCATCAAAACTCCATAAAAAATTTTCATTCTCTAAGACATTAGTAACTTCCATCAAAGCAACAATAGTACCATTAGCAAAAATTGCACCATGAAATTTAATGCCTTCAATTTTCTATCTATTTCAGGGCCCTCTTCAACATCCAATTCTCTAGCAATGACATTGAATAACTTGCATTTAACTCTAAAGTGCTATGATGAAATGAGATAAGCGATCAGTGATCATCCATGTTGAAGTGTTGTCCTAAGATCTCGTTAGAATGCTTATAGGACTTGACTGTAAATGTGCATTTCATGGATATCATCTTGAATCTTTTTTATTACTATATCTTGAATGATTAATGCACCCATGTTGTCTTACCCAAGGATTAATGTACCAATTTCTTGTATGTTTCTGGCCTTAAAAATATTGTTACAAGGCTTGAACATGTATCATCACCATGATTGTGGCTATTTCCATGTCAATTGAAAAGGATTTTCGTGCACATTTCTAGGTGATGGAATGCAAATAATATCATGAACATGGCCATCATCGCATTCAACTCACAATGAACTAAATGTAACTATGCAAATTTGTTCCATACATATAAAAGCAAGTCTATTCAATTTCATATAGTGCATAGTTATGTCTAGCTAGTTAATTGAATTTTCTATCTCATAACTATGACCAATTTAAGGTAGCACCAATTATTTATGAGAAGAATCTCTGTTGAATTAGCTTTAAAAAGTTGCCAAAAGTGGCTTCAAAATATTACTAATTGGAATAATTTCCTTATTGATTTTATTTTCAAGTCAACTTCATGGTTCTTAGTACAAAGAGTGAACCTATTATATTTTTGATAGAGCACCCAAGAGCATGAGTATTATCCAAGCGTGTGTTAGAAAATGACACTTCTATGCAATCATCATTCATATGTACAGCCTTATGCACAAAATTAATGGCTGAACCAAAAAAATGGACAAAAGGCTTGACATATCAAATAGTTTTGGTTACATAGAGTTAAATTAAAATTGGTCTCCTAGATATGGTGGAGCCTTTGGTGCTAGGTTGCCACTATGGGCCTATCAAGAGCAGTGTAGTGGCATAGAATTGTTTATCTATAGGTACAAAACTCTGGGCCACAACTAGTTTATGACATTACTTATCAAGTTGAATAATGATGAAATGAAATTAGTGTACTCATTCTATCATGGAACACAAAGTTTTGTATAAGTTTGTCAAATACTAAGTCGTTGTTTCATACGACAGACTAGAACATGTAACTTAGGTAGTGTAGAAATTTAGTCCAAGTCTTTATTAGTTGAGTTGACCTTGGAAATCATTATGATATATATACCATCTAACTAAATAATTGTTATTGTTAATGTGGTATTTTTAGCTTTGTATCTGGTAATCACTTTGATGAGCAATTTTAACTAGTTGACATTCATCTTATTAATGAATTAGGATTTATGAGTACTAAGTCCTTGGATCTTCTTGTAACAAACTTGTACAAACAAAAATGACTAAGGAATTGCTTTAGTTTGCAAATAAACACATATGTAAACCCATTATAAAAACCAATTAGAAAATTCATCAATGGATTACAAGTATTGTCTTTGTAATAGACACCTCTATTTTTCTTTTTGAAAATAACTTCCATTAGAAAGTAAGATGCAATGCAGAATCCTTCACACTTCAATAGTTCTACTTTTGCTTACATTCTTGGATGCTCTCATTTCAAAGAATACATGTCCATGCTATATGTTTATGTTCTTCTGTGTTCCATGTTGTATCAAGCAATTGTTTTCTTATCCAAGCCATTTAATTTGCAACCTTTTAAATAGTTGCAAGGATAAAGTTGGAGCAAGAGAATTTTTCTTCTCAAAGGTGTGCTTTACAATCAGAGGACACCTTTGAGAAGAAAAATTCTCCTGCTCCAACTTTATCCTTGTAGCTATTTAAAAGGTTGCAAATTGAATGGCTTGGATAAGAAACATTGCTTGATATAGCATAAAAAAAAATTGACCAAACATTGGTGGAAATTTTGACCAATTCTTGATAGTTTTCTACCAAGTATTGGTCAAAATTTCCACCAATTATTTAAAAAAATTGACCAAACATTGGTGGAAATTTTGACCAATATTTGATAGTTTTCTACTTGGTCAAAATTTCCACCAATTCTTGATACTTTTCTACCAAGAATGGGTCAAAATTTCCACCAATTCTAAAAAAATTTAAAAATGTTGATGAATGTATTGGTTGAAATTTTGACCAATGTGTAGGTTGGTCAAAATTTTCACTAGAAAAATTACCACAAACTGCTTGGTCAAAATTTTGGCCAACCTGTGTCAAAATTTTGACCAAAATTCATCAAAAATTGAGTTCAAATTTACTAGTGAGAGTTTACTTCAAATGAGTTTAACATCTTTTGTGAAGCTAATGGAGCCAAAAGACCATTCTCAGCTTTGAGAACCCATAAACAATATGGCATCATAGAGAGAAGAAATAGGTTAGTAAAAAAAGCAACAAGAGTTATGTTAGTTGAGGATGATGTATCCAAGATGTTTTGGAGAGAAGTTGTGAATATAGTAGTCTACACTATGAACAATATGCAAGTCATGAAAGACACAAATAATAACCCTTGTGAACTATGGTTTAGTCAGTCACCTATAGTTAAGTATTTTAGAATTTTTGATAGTAAATGTTACATCAGAAGAGATAATGGTGTTGATAAGTTTGATGGTAGAAGTGATGAAGGTATTTTTCTTGGTTATTCATTGAAAAGTAGAGCTTATAGATGTTATAATTTGAGAAAAAAGGCTATTTTTGAAAGTACAAATGTAAGAGTTGATGAGAAATTTAGGATACAAGAAAGAGTAGTTGATTACAATTATGATGATGAGAATGTTACTAAACCAAGGAATGATGAAGTATTATTTGAGACTAACAATGATTTGTAGAATAAAGGTGAGAAAAGGCATGAACAAATTTTATAACCTTAAATAAAGCTAAGAGTTGAGATGAAAACTCCTACTTCTAGTAAGAATATGGCAAAGAATTATCAACCATAGTAGATCATCAAAAGTAGAGATAAAGGCATGATGACAATAGAAAAATCAATGAAGAACTATGTCTAATATCTCAAGTTGAACCAAAGAATATAGATAAATCATGCAAATATGACTATTGCAAGAAAGCTATTAAAGAATAATTGGATCAGATAGTGGAGAATGAGACATGGGAATTGGTCCCTAGACTAGCAGACAAGAATGTAATAGGAACAAAATGTGTATTCAAGAACAAGATGAATGAACAAGGTGAAATTGTAAGGAACAAAAAAAGATTGGTATGTAAAGGTTACTCACAACAAGAAGGGATAGACTATGACAAAACCTATGCTCCTAGGGCAAGAATAGAAGAAATAAGGTTATTTCTAGCCTATGCAACACATAAGAAATTCAAAGTGTATCAAATGGATGTCAATTCAGCATTTCTAAATGGGGAACTTAAAGAAGAGGTATACATAGAACAACCTGAAGGTTTTCCTTTAACAGATGATAAGGACATAGTATGCAAATTGAAGAAAGCATTGTATGGTTTAAAGAAAGCACCCAGAACTTGGTATGCAAGGTTGGACACCCATTTAACAAACCTTAGATTTAGCAAAAGTATGGTAGATAGTAATTTATACTGAAAAAAATAGATGATGGATTGATGATTTTGGTAATATTTGTTGATGATATCATATTTGGAGGAAATGATGATGAAAGTGACAAGTTTGCAGAAGAAATGAACAAGAAATTTGAAATGAGCATGATACGAGAGATGAAATATTTCCTAGGATTACAGATTGTATAGGACAAAGAAGAAATCTTTATTTCATAGAATAATTATTTGAAAGATCTACTAAAAAGGTTTGGTTTGGAAACATTTAAACCAATTGGAACACCTATGGTAACTAGATACAAGTTATCTACAAAGGATGAGATACCTACTATTGAGCAGAAGAAGTGCAGCTCTATCATTGGAGGGTTGCAATATTTGACTCAGACAAGGCTGGATATAGAAAATGTAGTTGGAATTATTGCAATATTTCAAGTTGATCCTAGAGAAGTGCACTATGCAGTAGTGAAAATGATATTTATATATCTTAAGGAATACCAGAGTTTGTATTATGGTATGACAGCTCTAATGATTTCACTTTATATATTTATACTAATGTTGATTAGGTAGGTAGTGTGGATGACAGAAAGAACAAAAATGGTGGAGAATTCTTTCATGGAGGACAATTGCTTTCTTGGTTAAGGAAGAAGCAAGATTGTACCTCCTAAAGTATAGTAGAAGAAAAATGCATTGTAGCAGCAAAAAATTGTAATCAAGTTGTTTGGATGAAGCAGATGTTGAAGGATATAAGGATAGAATTCAGTGCACCTATTGCCTAACATTGTGATAACACAAGCACAGGGAATATGTATAAGAATCCAATGTTGCATTCTAAGACTAAGCACATTTCTATCAAATATCACATGTTGAGAGAGAAAGTTGTAGAAAAGGAAATTAGATTGGAGTATGTAAGCACCAAAGAGTAGATTGTAGATATTTTCACCAAGCCTCTTCCCAAAGAGACTTTTGAGTATTTACGAGGTGTGCTATGGGTTATGCCCCTTCCTACATCAAAGTAGATGATGTAAGAGTGCATTAATCTAATGTAACAGAGCACTATTATTTGTTTGGACTGAATTTTGATGCTTCCTATATGGGGGTGTATTTGTGATGGATAGAGTCATCTAGGACTCATGTTGGATATTATTTTGAACAATTTCTTTAGACACTTGAGCAAGTTAGAGATAGTTGTTGTAGAGATTGATGGTTGCTAAAACCTTTGATATTGATGTCAATAGGGGAGATATTACAGCATGAAAAATAGTTTGATATAGAGAACATTGAGGTATATCAATGGGGAGAATGATGATTGATGAAGAGGATTTGAAAAGAAAGAATAATAGTCTTCTTTAGTTGGTATTTTTGCAACTAGATTTTTTCATCTATGTTGCCATTAATTCCAAAGGGGGAGATTGTTGGAAGCATGAACGTTGATGATACTTCTATGGGGGAGTATTGTAGAAACATGATTAGATCATTATCATGATGATAGGTTACATTCATGACTATGATTTTCATTGCTGTCAACATAGCAATTTTCTGTGGTATTTGAGAAAAGAACAACGACAAAGATCAAGTTGGTACAGAAAGATAGTTGAGCATTTTCACTAAGTGGGATTAAAGGAAGATAATACTAAGTTTTGAGTATATGTAACTACCCTCAAAAGCATAAGATATTAATTCTAGAAGAAGTTATGCAAGTTTTGGTAAAGAATTTTCTGAGATAGAGTTTACAGAAGCATGTTCTGGTAAACTTGTTATATCTCTTAGCAAATTTGTTATTCTAAGAAGCTAAAGTTAAAGATGTGAAGAAAACATTGTGGAGATGACGTAGCTAAGATTATTCATCATAATGACACACATATAGAAATTTATTCAAGTTACAAGGTGAAAGATCAATGTTATTGCTAAGTCTAACATGTTCTTAATGAGGTCCTATAATAATTAATTGACAAGGCGTAATAGCCCAATCAAGGAATTGTTTTATGGACTCGGCATAAAGGAAGTACATTTTCCTTTATCATGGAAAGAATATAATGAATGATTGTAAGAAGCATAAAGAGTAGAATGTGAAGGTAAGCTAAGTAGAGTGAAGGTGAAGAAGACTTCATTGCCAAGGTTTTATGTGAGCTCCAAGGTTTAATATTTTGATCCGAGGTTCATGACCTAGTCTATAAGGTCTGACAGTGATTGGTCTAGTTGATAGGAAAGAGGAGAGAGGTTAAAGTATTGTATAGACAATTATTTCATAAGGAATAGTTGAGAGACAACTAGATAGTGAGTTCAATGGTCTTGTCCTAGAAGCTATTTGGATAGCGGGTCCTTCTACCTTCTACAGCTCCTAACAGGGATGGCACAACTCCTAATAGGGTTGGAATCTCCTAATAGGGATTTAAAGTCTCCTAACAGGGACTCATATGTACTAAATGTTGTACTAATAGACTCCTAAAAGAGTCCATCCTCTAACAAGGAATATTTATATTAGTACATTATCTTGTGGGCATCATTCCCACCGAGGTTTTCCCTCTGATTAAGGGTTTCCCTAGTTAACAAATCTAGTGTAATTGTGTATGTGCATCTTGGTATGGTTGTTGTTTACTCTTATTGAATGGTTAAGATTAATGAAGGTTGATAATTGTTGTAATTGGACAAATGGTTCACCACCCCCCACCCCCTCCTCAATTATCTTGGTGGAATATTGTTTCTAACATCTTGCCTTTAGGCTTCTGAACTTCCTAAGTGTTCTTAGTAGTATCTCTTATGCTAGCCCTAGTAAAAAGAACTATAGGCTTTGGTTTCACAACATTTTTAGGTTTTTTTCATTTTTTGACTTCTTTTCTTTTGTGGTGATAGGTGCTTCATTGGCTTCTTCTCCCTTAGCACCTTCATCAAATTCTACTTCTTCTTCTCCTTGGTCCTCACCTTGACCCTATGTAGGAGAAAGTGATGCTTGGATAGGTGATTCTTCATCATCTTCATTATCTTCTTCTTCTTCATCTCCTTCTACCCCTTAACCAAAGTGTTCTTTGAGTTTCTTTACAAGCTTATTCTTCTTCCTCATCACAGAAGTTGTCTTAAAGTCAATTGTGATCTTTAACTTAGCTACATCATAATTTCCAAAAGTAGTATCATTCTTATCCACTTATTCTACCAATAAAGTAGTGATGGTTGCATATGCCTCATCAAAATTAATCTCATAATGCAATGGCCTGAGCCATCTCACCCTTGGAGTAGTAGCTTGGACATAAGTAAAATTAACATCAACTAAAAAACAAACATTATCAAAATGCTTCTCAACTAATGACACTAGAATCCTCAGTCTTTGTTTCATCAACTTTTTAAATTCTTCAAAATAGCTAGTCATCAGAGCCTCACAATTATCTCCAAATTACTCTATAGATTCACCAATCTACACTGCAACTAATCTATTATTCTTTAAAGCTTCCTTCAAAATGAGGGAAAAGTGTTCTCCACATAGAAAAATATACAAACAATTATTGAACCAAATTTGCATTGTGCACTTTTAGTTTTTCTTATGGCTCCCAAGTTTTATACTAATTGTTGGAGTTTGAACTTGACAAGGTCATAAGAATGGTATTTCTTTACTATCTTGTAACCCAAACCCATAGCCATACATGGTACACTGTCCAACTTTTTGGATTGAAAGAAATGATGTGCAATAATTCTCACTATAAATACAATTAGGAGATCAATAATTGTATCTATGTTTATCCCTCTCTTGTTCCATAGTACCCCTATATTCTTCTCAATTGTCTCTTTTACATCACTCCTCATGTCTTAGGTCTATCTAGGGTTGGATACCATATCACTTTGTGAATAATCCTCTTTGTGATTTTGATAGGACCATCCTCCAACCATACAGAATTGTCATAAATTCTACTAAGCACAATCTTAATTCATTATGTCTTGAACATGTTTGGAAAATCTAGGGCATAAGTTAAACCTTTTCTCTCTACAATCTTGAATTCCTCTTTCAATACTCTGTTTTCACACAATTTTCCATATAAGTCTCTTATATCCATGTCTCCAATGCTTCCAACCTTACAAGTGTAGAAACACCTTACATCTTGTATCATCAAAACTTGTGGCAATATCATAGATAACGTACCAGATGTGTCTCCTTTTTATACAATGTTAAGAATTGCCCAAAAATGTGGTTGTTTTATCTCATTACTAATTAATTAAACATTCAAAACTTCATTTCCTTCCTTAACCATAGAATTAGAAGAGTTAGACATCATAACAACTAACTAGGGTTTTCCAAAATTCAAATAGTTTAGCTCTACACATGATAAATACCTTGAAGAAATCTGATGTCTAGTGTCAAACAATAGTTTAATTTAGTTTACAAATGCTTGAATCGATTTCTCCAATTTTCCTTAAGCTCTTCATGCTCTCTCCAATCTTGAATAATTGTAAATGAGTCAAAAAATGACCATATAGACCTTAAAACTTTGCAATAAATGCTCAGTGCTTGTAAACACTGTAAGCTCAACTCTAATAGTAATTTTAACTCACTCAAATTCCATGTAATATCTTCCATTCTTGGCAACCATAGTGAGCTCAAACAACACTATCACCTTCAATAGCTTAGCACTGACTAAACTTTCACTCGGCAACCACATTGAAACTTTTCATGCTCGGTAGTAACATGAAAACTTATAGATTTCTTCTAAATACTAACTAATACTTTGCATCTTACTTTATGCATATATGATATTTTCAAAACTAATTCCTTGGATCTAATTTTTAGAAATAGGAATTACTAGGGGGGTGAATCGGTAACTTTTTTTGCCAACTAAATATTATTTATTACTTTGAACCATATATAAGAAAGTAAACAAGTAATACAAAATAGTAACAATAACCATGCACAATTATACCCATTAGATAATATACTAATATATATGTTCCTTGTTAGAGGATAGATCTTGTTAGGAGTCAACAAGATAATTCATTATAGAGAGTCCTTGTTAGGAGACTTTGAATCCCTATTAGGAGATTCTGACCCTATTAGGAGTTGTAGTACAATAGATGCAAGAAGAGCTCACTGCCTAAACATGCACTTCCAATTACAAGAAGAGTTCATTGCCCAAACAAGTAATTAGTATTCTGGTATATAGTTTTTTTAACTTCTTTCTTGATTGATCTTTGACCTCAGGTCAATCTCATATCACAAAATCAAGTTCTCAAAACTTTGCATATATCACTTCACAAAAAGTTTGCATTTCATTTATCATAATACGAAAATGTACACTTATTATCTCAAGATATGCTTTGCATAAATACAATTTCTTTTCACAAATTACTGCTAGGTTGACTAAGACCAAAATATACTTTCCCAACTTACATTAAACATCTAGGATGTTGGCCCTAATTTGTTAAGTAATTATTTTGTAAGCAAAATCATTTCTTTACCTTCAATTTAGAGGTTTGGTAAATCTTGAATATCTTTTATCCATATAGTATATACTAAATTTTGAGGTTGTACACATCATCATCAGCATGTATACCATCTATATTTGACCTCTCTTCTAGAAATAACATCATATAAACAAGTTATAAGTTAAATATTGCTCTATGTTCTTAACCGATAATCACAAAACTGCTTTCACTAAAACTTGAATAGCAAGTGTTAGAGTTAGTATTCCTACACATGACATTAACCACATGTCCAAAATACTTACTACTTCCTACATGTAACCTTGTTAGTTATAACATGACATCAGTAACAATTTACATACAAAACAATAAATTTTTACTTAGACAATTTTATGGGTACCAAAAAGCTAAATATCTTTATTTCTAAGGTTTTCTAGAACATGTACATCTTGTGTTTCCATAAATGAAAATAATTACATATCTTCATTAGCAATACTGATATATAATTAAACTTTGAAATATCAATTCCACACATAGCTCTTAACTACCTAGTTCAAGATGGTGTGATCACCTGATCTATTGGATGAGGTGATCCCATCTGAGCTTGATGTACTACAATCTTCCTTTTCCTTCCATGTCTTGTTCATCTCTACTTTAACTTCTTCAACATCAACCTTTCCTTTTCCTTTATTGAATTCAATACTAGGTGCTTTTGACCTTGTTGGACAATTTCTACATATGTGACCAATCTTCAAACAACTAAAACATATAGTTTGACTTGACCGTCTTTTGTAGTCACTTCTGAAATGTGTTCTTTTGCAATTTTTAGCAACATTTCCATACTTTTGACAACAGTGACAACTATACCTTGTATTGTAATCCAAATTGTAGGATCTACCTTTATGGTTTACTTTGGCTTGCTTGTTTGATAACCAATTAGGCTTTGAATTGTGCTCATATGCTCTATGTCCATACTTCTTATAGTTGCAGCAGTAACCTTCAAATTTTAGCATGCTTGTTGGTGTAAATAAGTATTTACTATTTACACTTTACTTAAGTTTACTTAGGTTAATGCATTATTTTATTATTTTGCATTGTTTTATTATTTATTTAGATGAGACACTTAGGAGTTTGTGTACTTTGATGAGTTGTCATGTTGACAACACAAAAGTACACAACTCTAATTCAGCACATGGTGTCTACAACACTAGATTTTGCATCATTCACTGAGTTTTCATGTAGACAACATAGTTATTCACACTCCTAATTTAGCACATGTTGTCTACACCAGTGATTTGCATGCTGCACCATTGTAGGCATATCCTTACATCATCGCACTTACTTCCATGCTTAATGGAGGATAACCCACATCTTGTGGACATGTGCCTAGTTGTATGAATTATCATGTTACTAACTTCTATGCATTCTAGAAGCTCTCCATAGGCCTTTATATGTAGGTGCTTTTAGTATACTTTCATATGGCATATTAAATGAATATATCATCATTCTGATCATACTTTCTCTTTGGTCTACTGTTGTGCTTATGTTTGAGTTCCTTGGTCTTGGGTGCATTCTGCCCTAAGGAAAATTATTACATCGTATCAGAGCTTGGGGAGATTCTCTACGCATAGCCATTCGAGACCGTTCATGCTTCAGCACCTTGACCTGAATCCAGAGTATCTATAAAAATTGGGAAAGTCTAGAGTTAGATTTGACCTCACCATTATGTCCAAAATGTCGATTCAGTGAAGATCGACTATAGATTTCCCTATGTTGGGCTATAGTTGATCATGAGGCAAATTTTTTTGCAAACTAGCACCTGAAGGCATCGATTTGTAAATGGGTATGGTCATTTAATCGATCAGATTTTATTTTTTTTCAGATCTGCATTTTATTTAATCTCTGTAATTTATTTTTCAAATTTTATTTTTTGAAAAATTATTCTGGCCAATCAGATTGTTAGAGATTTTTTTTTTGCAAAACTAGGCTATCAGATCAAAGCCCTACAATTTGGGTGAATATATTTTAGTGGACTTTGTACAAATTTTTGGTGACAACACTATCATCCCTAGTCACACATTATACTTTTCAATAGCGCACTCAAATTTTCCCATAGCCACAATCCTTTCATAGTCATGGCCTTTTTATTTAACATACCTATCACATTGTATTTAAACTTTGACGACAGAACTACCATAATCTGGTGCCTGCATACAACTCTCTGGCACGAACTAGAGGTCCACCTTAAGCCACATAGTGCCACTTTATTAGCTCACATGAGTGGACCCCACCAAGACACAGTGTACAGTATCTACCACGTGATAGCCAAAGAATGAGTACACATGATAGAATAGTAGTATGTGTCACCCATTAATCTAGTTAGCTTGGCCATGTCGGACAACAAGTTGTCATGTAGGCCCACTCAAATCCTACTATGTGGTGACACAACACAGTGACACATCACCATTTGACATAATAGCCCACATTAGTAACCTAAGTCAGTCGATCGTACCTTTCTCGACACCCATCTGTACAGTTCATACTGTTAATGTCATCATTTGTACGGTGCTGACATCATCATAGGGCTTGGATTCACTGATGTCATCAAATTCATGAGCCTAAATTTGATGGCCATCCAACCATCATTCCAAGGCCAATTTGAACTGCTGTGAAAACCTAGCTTTTGCTAATGCAACCCCTCTCCAGATTGATTTTTCATTTTGGAGTATGACTTTGGGAGGCCATATCTCAGTCATCCAAACTCCAAATTAGGTACAATTTTTTTAAAATTGTGTAGAATTTCCTTTAAAAATTAGTGGTGCAAATTTTTGTTAGTTTTGGTGCATGGATTTTTTAGAAATTGTGTCTTTTGGTAACTATACCTCTCTAATCCTGCATTTTGCAACTTCAAACGCTCTGTATGGGCACATCTGGACTTGAAAATAGGTTCTATTTTTTTCAAAACTACATTATTTTTCATCTACTCTCTAGATCTAAGTTAGATTATAGGGTTGTGTGGAAAATTGTGTCATTTTCAGTAAAAAGGCCTTTCTTTTCTTTGTATTGCTTTAGAATTGTAGCACATTGTAAAGTTTCAGATTTTTATTTCATGTAGAGGTTGTAACAAGAAAAATTAGAAGTCCACAAAGGCCAAAATTGGCAAGTGGCCATTGTAATCACACTACTTATAAAGAGCCAAAACCATCTCTTTTGGGGGGGGTTCTTGATTTAGTGAGGGGGGGGGGGGGGGGGGGGCGGGGGGGGTGGGGTGGGGCGGTGGGGGTGGTGTTCTTGGTGTTGCATTCTCTCTTTTCTGCACTTTTCTTTTATTTTTTGCATTATGGGAAATTTTTAGTTTCCAAAATTAACTCCACATAACTATGCTACATGGTCCATCAAAATGTGGTATCATTTAATGCACAATGGCGTTTCTCAATATCTAGATGGTACTCTTCCTAAACCAACAGGTGATAATGTATTAGCAAGTGATATTTTAGCTTGGGTGGCAATGGATAGGAAATCCCTAGGTGATATATGTTTGGGGGTTGATGATAAGATCATGTATCAAATTAAGAAGTGTTCTACATCCAAGGAAGCTTGGGATGCCCTCGAAAACCTATATGGTAAAGTGTCTGAAGAGGATGTTTTCAAAATTGAAGATGAGCTTGTCTCCTTAGATCCTAAGTCATTTGATTCTATACAGGATTTTATTATGAAGGTGAATGAACTAAGGACAAAGCTTACAGATTGTGGGAGTTCTATCAAAGATGACAGATTAATCTATCTCATACATAACAAGTTGCCATCGAAGTATTCCACATTTGTTTCTTCTTTTAACACCTCAAAGACTACATTAGGATCTGCCTATAAGAAAGTCTCATTTGATGAATATGTTGATATGTTGGATATAGAAGAAAAGAAGTTGAAATCAATGGGGATTCTCAAATCACCTCGGTCTAAAGCATTGGTGGCCAATAATGAAGATTCTCAAAATTTAGCTCGACAGTTCTCAAATATAAGAAATAAGAAGAAGAAATGGAAGAACAAATCAAAGGATGCAGAAAAGAAAACACCATAATCAAATCAACAAGGCAAGTCTTCCTCAAATTCCAACAAGAAGGGGGAAAACAATAAGGAGAAGAAAAAGTGTGCCTATTGCAAGAAAATGGTTCATGAAGAACATGAGCATTATCTCCACATAACTATGCTACATGGTCCATCAAAATGTGGTATCATTTAATGCACAATGGAGTTTATCAATATGTAGATGGTACTCTTCCTAAACCAATAGGTGATAATGTATCAACAAGTGATATTTCAGCTTGGGTGGCAATGGATAGGAAAGCCCTAGGTGATATATGTTTGGGGGTTGTGACAAGATCATGTATCAAATTAAGAAGTGTTCTACATCCAATGAAGCTTGGGATACCCTCGAAAACCTATATGGTAAAGTGTTTGAAGAGGATGTTTTCAAAATTGAAGATGAGCTTGTCTCCTTAGATCCCAAGTCATTTGATCCTATATAGGATTTCATCATTAAGGTGAATGAACTAAGGACAAAGCTTACTAATTGTGGGAGTTCTATCAAAGATGACACATCTCATACATAACAAGTTGTCATTAGAGTATTCCACATTTGTCTCTTCTTTTAACACATCAAAGACTACATTAGGGTATGCCTATAAGAAAGTCTCTTTTGATGAATATGCTGATCTTTTGGATATAGAAGAAAAGAAGTTGAAATTAATGAGGAATCTCAAATCACCTCAGTCTAAAGCATTGATGGCAAATAATGAGGGTTCTCAAAATTCAGTTGGATAGTCTTCAAATATAGGAAAGGGTAAGAAGAAGAAATGGAAGAACAAATCAGAGGATGTAGAAAAGACAACACCACAATCAAATCAACAAGGCAAGTCTTCCTCAAATTCCAATAGGAAGGGGGACAACAATAAGGAGAAGAAAAAGCATACCTATTGCAAGAAAATGGGTCATGAAGAACATGAGTTTTATCTTAAAAAGATTGACGAGTTGACCAACATCATGAAGAAACATAATGTTTCATTGCCTAATGCTTATAAGGATAAAGGGTCTTCTTCAAATTCAAATGGAAAAGGGCAAGCATTCATGGCTAATTCAAACTCTTCAAAGGAATGGATATTTGACTCAGTTGCCTCATATCATATGGGTTCTTCAAAGGAGGATTTTCCTTCAATGAAGCAATCATTGGTATCGCACATCTTCATGGGAGATGATACTAAAATGGAAGTTGAAGGGAAAGGAAATGTGGAGATGTAAAATGGAGAGTTTAAAGATGTTCTCTATGTTCCAAACATAAGTTCAAATCTCCTATCAATCTACCAAATCACTCACCTCAGACATGGACATAGAGTTGAGTTCCTTCCAAATATAGTACAGGTACACAATCTTAAAGATGACTCCTTGGTTGTAGTAGGGAAAGTGAATCATGACAAAAGGTTATACTCTTTCTCCCATTTTGTGCCCAAGTCTCCTTCAAAGGCCTTGTTATCTCAATCAAATTCAACAATGCAATTATGGCATGAGTGGTATGGACATCTTTCCTTTTGCTACCTTCAATAACTTTGCACAAATAGAATGGTCAAAGGTCTTCCTCAAATCAAATTTTCCCACAGTGAATGTTCAACAAATTTAGTGGATATGCATCCAGAGGAGAAGTTACAAAGAGGGAAGTCTTCAAGAGCACTAGGTGTTCTACAAATGGTTCACATGGTATTAGCAGGACATTTTGCAATCAACCAGGGTTGCTACATACTTACCTTCATTGATGACTTCAAGCTACACTAAATTGTCTTGTAGACAACACAGATACACACACTCCTAATTTAACATAAGTTGTCTACACCACTGATTTGCATGCTACACCATTGTAGGCTTATCCTCACATCATTGCACATACTTTTGTGCTTAATGGAGGATAACCCATATCTAGTGGACATGTGCCTAGTTGTATGACTTACCATGTTGTTGAATTCTATGCATTCTAGAAGCTCTCCAAAGGCCTTTATATATAGACACTCCTAGTGTACTTTCATATGGAATATTGAATGAATATATCGTCATTCTGATCATACTCTCTTTTTGGTCTACTATTGTGCTTGTGTTTGAGTTCCTTGGTCTTGGGTGAATTCTACCCTAAGGAAAATTCTTACAATGCTTGATGTCATTCTCTTGCATTCAGTGCTTGTTGTCCTTGATTTTTGTACTTGTGATAGTTACCAATGAATTTATTCTGAGGGTTCTGATTTGCATTGTTTCCCTTGCAAACATTTTTTGTATGACCTATCTTACTACAATTATGATAAGTAGGTTTGTAGTTCTTACCATTGTTTCTTCTTTTTTCACCACTTTTAGATGATTCTCCTTCTTTAATACTGGTATAACCTAGTCTAGTAGTATCACTGTTAGATCTAGGAGGTCTCATCAATTGTTCAAAGTACTTTATAGCTTCACTAGTTCTATTGAAACTTTCAGCAAATTTGTTTTTCTCTATTCAGATTGTTTCTTAGTTGTTCATTCTATAACTTTAGTGTTGTGATCCCAATATATTTTACATTCAATTCATGATTGACAATCATTATTTGATTCAATATTTCTAGTTGCATGTGAGCAATCCTATTCATCTTTGATGTCTTCTCTTCCAATCTATTGGTCAATATCCTTTTGTAATCTTCAACTTTTTTTTCCTACCTTGTCACCTAACATAGAAATACTTATTCAAATTCTTGCTCTATCTTAAGATTTTTGACCTCTTTAGTTAGGGCTCCATTCTTTCCCATAAGATCTACAACTGCAATAGTAAATTCACTTCTTTTTTGATCTACAAGCAATTCAGTAATGTCAATCTCTTTGTATTGTGTGTCATTCTCTTCAATAGCTATCTATTTCCTTCTCTTCAATGAATGCTTCAAATCATCTCATACTTTATTTAGCTCATGTAGGGAAAGTTGGATTTCAATCTTCTAATTCTCAATAATCTTTCCCAATTTGTAGACTTCCATCTTCAAGATCTTTCCTCAAAGCTACAAAGCATTCCTTTCCAAAGAACCAAATCTCTAATACCAAATTTTGAAAATACAATAGGGAACATAAACTCTGAGAGGGAGCGGGGGAGATCAATCCTTCAAAACTTTAACCATAAAATCATTCACCATAGATCCATCTCATAATTTGCATGTAAAACTGAAATAGCTAGCTAAATATATTCATTCATAGCATGAAAGAAAATAACATTCAATGCATGTTTAAAACAAGATATTTGGTTACTAAGAAACCCTCTAATGAGAAGGTAAAACTAGGGTGGGGATGACACCCACAAATCTCCACTACTATAGTAATAAAGTGTATCCAATGAAGGCTACAATGTTTGATCATAAACTATGATCTATCCTATGAAAGGTTTGCCCTATTAAAGGCTTACAAGATTGTTAGATTTTACCCTATTAAAGGATTTTAACACCCTATTAGAAGTGTTTCTAATTAAAGGACTTAAAACTCACAATGAAGTAAGAACCCTTCTTAGGGATTTATAATAGCCTATTAGGACTACCATATTAAGAGATTTAACTAATTCATGTGCTAGAATGTATCAACAATGATCTTGCAGTTAGCACTCTACTACTAGATAACAAATCACTTCTTTTCTAATGTGTACTTGATCCTTACCGATCAAATGTATCACTTATGTCATCTAATTACTCCTTTCCTATGTTCTCCTCTAAATAATTCTATAATGTATCTCAATTCACAACTCCTTAGCCACCATTAATACTCTATTTGCACATGCAAACTTCTCTCTTCACACCTTCCACACACGTACAATGTTTAGGAATTTTGCTCCTTAAGAATACCTAGGTGACTTAGGGTTAGGTATGAATCAACGATTGTGATTCACCCATTTTTCTATGTAAAACATCCTTTCAACTGATTGGTTGTATGTACTGCATAGGGATCCTTATTATAGATTCATCCTTATCATCTAGAATCATAAAAAAATCTTAAATTTGAATCAAAATGGTTTACGTAGAATTTTGTGCCATAACAAACAACAATGTCCAAAACTGTTTACTTGACACTTGAAGTGTCTGATGCTTGGAAACCACTATCTCTTCAATATTGTAACTCAGCCTCTAAATGATTCAGTATTTTCATGACTTAGAATCTACTATCTTCTCAAAACTTAAGTGACTTGGCACTTACTAATTACTTGGCATATACTCTATAACTCTTCACTCGGCATACACTATGGTACAACTTATGCTTGGCATACATTACTTTTTCGGCATGAACTAAAAAAATAACTTAAGTGTATTGCCACTCATATGTCAAAACTGATATGAGATTAGCTTGACGCTATGTCCAAACTATGAGACCAATTTTGAATCCAATAAATCGATTCGAACCTCATTGTCAAGTGTTTAATTTGTATCATAATCTAAATATATGTGTATCATTCTGTATTTTGTGATGTGCCAAGTGTTATGTTAAAGTAAATCTTATGTTATTACTTGACACTTATTATATGCATATGTGTACAAACATATCAATTAGAGTTGTTAATGTAACCTGTTATCCTAAGACTAATTTAGTTAGTGACCTAAATTAATTTTCCTTAATTAGGGTTTAGTGGAAAGGTTACATTCTTAGGTTTTTTGAAGATCAAATATTTAAAGTCACTTTTATAGGTCATAAATTGATCCTAGAAGCCAAATTTAATGTAATTCAAGTGCCCAAGTGGTATGTATATGGGTTGGGAACCTTTTCCACCCTTCTAGAACTTTCTAGCAACATTTATGACCCTTAAAATATCGCAATTTCCCTTTGTTGTGAAAATGGATCATCTCCATGAGGTTACCCAAGGTTACACTCTTGTGAAAAGGTTGTCTTGATGGAAGGGGAAAGTGGGAAGACCATAGTAGGCTTAAAGTCAAGATTGGAGTTATTGTTATTTTTGGTGGGTGAGTTTAGAGGCTATTTGGAGTCCCTTTTAAGAGTTGAGGGTTGTTCACCTATCATCTACATTTAGAGAAGTCAATTTTGGAATTGCAAGAAGGAGAGTATTTAACTCATCTCAAAAATCAACCTTGTCATAACCTTTGTGAAGGTAGGTTCTCCATTTCCATGGTTATGTCCATTTGTTCATTGCTTAGTATGTATGAATATCTTGCATGTTGAAATATGTTTTATGTTTTATATCATGTGAGGGATGGGTATTGTGAGTTTTTATTTGCTTCATTTCATGTTTCTTCTCTTTTTTTTCTTGGGAAAACTATGAAGGGAATGTTGGCATTACTCCTCTTAGATGGGGTAGAAGTGGTCATGAAAGGGAGAAGGGTTTAGTTGGACTCCAGGCTAGTGTAAAGTGTCTTCTCATGTTGAGAAGAGGAAGGAAGGAAGGTTTTATGGTCCCTTTTTTGTCAATGCAAAACTAAGTTTGTTTTGGGGAAATAAGGAGAGAAATAAATGAAAATTAATGTGATTTTGGTAGCCTTAGAAGAGGCATATGATTTATTTTCTTCATTGACTTCTCATTATGAAACCTATTGTTTATAAGTTGGATGGGAATTGTATGTTGAGTTATGCCTTTGTGTTTGGATTATGAATGTCACTTGGTTGGTTAGTAGTTCTCTTAGCTTAATGGATAGTCTTTTGGGGCTTAATATGGGAGGTGAGCTCTCCATGGTTGTTCTTTGTGTTTTTCAGATTGCTTGGATAGGTCCTTGTGATGGAGCAACCCAATTTTGGGGCACTAATGGTGTCCTTGATGTCATTGTATTGGGGGTTTCTCTATTGTAATACCACCTATTGTATTGTATAATCATGTTAAAAATGAATATGAAAGCTGAGACCACCCTCCACTTACCTCTGCCTCACTCCCAAGGAAAGTACACTACATGAGTCAACAAGGGTAATAAATATAAAGGAGTATAAAATAAATGTCTAAAAATAAACCTCCAACTTACCTTTATTCCACCCCTTGCTCACAAATTAAAAACACAATAAATGGCTCTACATGCCTTAGTCCATGCACCCACTTCTCTTCCAATCCCCCACATGTTGTGTTGGAAGTAGTACTTCAAAAGGACATGATGTATGGAGGGGAGAATTTAATGCTGGTCTTGTAAGAAACCCATCCTTTTAACCTCTGCACCTCCCTCTCCCATGCATACTTCACCCTAGCAGCCCTTGGAAAGCACTTGTCCCCTCTTGGGTAGCACATAAGATATCTTGGGAAGCATGTGAACCATGGTGGGTGTGTTGGATGTGGTTAGATAGGTCACTTGGACAGTTGGCATGGGTTAGGGAGGGTAAGTGTTAAGGGTTAGCTAGGATTAGGTTAGTAGTAAATTATAAGGGTTAAGTGGGTAAGTGCACCAAGTTGTGGTGCCAAAAGGGGGCTATAAGTGGACACTTTTTTTTTGAAATCAACAATTTCTAAACTTCAACAACAATTTGAAGATAGTTATGCTCAAAATTTTAAGATATGACAAAAACCAAAATAGTAGAACTTTGAATATAGTTTCTAAACTACTATTTTTTTTTATAAATGGTTTAGTTTTAGGTCCTCAAAAAAGGGGTCCACAAAAAGTGGTATTATTTATTCCAAAAAAAAAAACATAGTACAAAGTGTGGCCCCCCTAAAATTTTAACTTCTTTTTGAAATTTTTTAATCGCTCTGGTCAAAAGTTACCTAACACTATGTAGTTTATCCCAGATTTTTCAGGTAATTTTATAATGTGTATTTTTTTTAATAAATTTTTTAGTTAGACACATCCCAAAAATTTGAAATATCTGTGTACTCTCACTAGAAATGATTGAAAACTAATCTAAAATCAAAACTTCTTTTTTTTCAAAGTGTGTAGAATGGAGTTTAGTTTCTAAAAAACTAAGTTGTTGCAAAATTCAATGGACGAGCTAAAATCTATAGCCCAATTAGTACATGTTAGTTTTTGACAAAAAATGGACATAAATTCAAAAGAAATTATAGTTTAAAAGCTTGAAATAGTTCAAATAAAAAATAAATTATATGGTTATATAGCTAACATAGAGACCTATAATGTCATGTAACCTAAAATTATCGATGCTCAACCACCAGGAAACTTGAAGTAGAGTACACAAGAAAAATCAATCATTTTTTGTATGTTTGTAGCAAAACATGTCTCAAACCAGTTTATAGATTTCAAACCTTTGGTTTGGATCTCCAAGGTAAAACCAAGCCTTAGGCTTGGTAGAATGCAAAGCTTTGAATAGTGCATGTGTTGTTTAAAGCTTTTTAAATTTTAATCTTAATAGCATGTGTGTGCTTTAGTGCATATGTGCTTTAGGGCACACACACTATTGAGACCTAAATATTGCATAGAGAGGGAAGGAGAGAGGTAGAGCAAGAGTGAGAGAGAGAGAGAGGAGAGGGGGGATGGGAGAGGAGAGAGAGAGAGTAGGGTTGGTAGAGAGAGTACAAGATGGGGGAGAGAGAGATTGAGAGTAGGGGATCAGGGAGAGAGAGAGTAGGTGGTGAGAGACAAAGTGGGAGAGAGAGAGGGAGAGAGATAGAGAGAGGAGGATGGGAGTGTGTGAGAGAGAGACAAAGTAGGGGATGGGAGAGGGGAGAGAGAGGGGGATGGGAGTGTGTGTGTGTGTGTGTGTGTGTGTGAAAGAGAGAGAGTAGGGGATGGGAGAGGGGAGAGAGAGAGTAGCCTGAGAGAGAGAGAGTATGTGGTTGGAGAGGGAGTGGGAAAGGGAGAGAGAGGGGGGGGGTAGGAGTGTGTGAGAGAGAGTAGGGGATGGGAGAGAGAGAGAGAGAGAGTAGAGAGGGGGAGAGAGTGAGAGAGAGAGGGAGAGTGGGTGGTGGGAGAGGGAGTGGGAGAGGGAGAGGGAGGGGGGATGGGAGTGTGTGTGGGAGATCTAGAGAGTAGGGGATGGGAGAGAGAGGGAGGATGGCAGCGTGTGTGTTTTTGAAAGAGAGATAGGGGATGGGAGAGGAGGGAGAGAGAGTAGGGGATGGGAGAGAGAGTGTGAGAGAGAGTAGGTGGTGGGAGAGGGAGTGGGAGAGGGAGAGAGAGGGGAGATGAGAGTGTGTGTAAGAGAGATAGTAGAAGATGGGAGAGAGAGTAGGGGTTGGCAAAGAGAGTACAGGATGGGAGAGAGAGAGTGAGAGTAGGGAATGGGAGAGAGTGTGAGAGTGAGAGAGAGAGTAGGGGTGGGAGAGAGAGTGAGAGTATGGGATGGGAGAGAGAGTAGGCAATGGGAGAGGGATGGGAAAGAGTGTGAGAATGTGAGAGAGAATAAGGTGTGGTAGAGAAAGTAGAGAGGGAGAGAGTGAGAGTAAGAGAGAGTGAGTGAGAGAGAGTGAGAGTAGGTGGTGGGAGAGGGAGTGGGAGAGGGAGTGCAAGTGAGAGAGAGTAAGGGATGGGAGAGGGGAGAGAGAGGGGGGATGCGTGTGTGTGCACATGAAAGAGAGAGAGTAGGGGGATGGGAGAGAGAGAATAGGTGGTGGGAGAGGGAGTGGGAGAGGGAGAGAGGGGGGATGGGAGTGTGTATAAGAGAGAGAGAGTAGGGGATGGGAGAGAGTGTGAGAGAGACTAGTGGGTGGCAGAAAGAGAATGAGATGGGAGAAAGAGAGTGAGAATAGGAGATGGGAGAGAGAGAGAGAGAGAGAGAGAGAGAGAGAGAGAGAGAGAGAGAGAGAGAGAGAGAGAGTAGGTAGTGGGAGAGAGAGAGTGAGAGAGAGAGAGGAGGAGGATGAGAGTGTGTGAGTGAGAGAGAGAGTAAGGAGATGGGAGAGAGAGTAGGCAGTAGGAGAGGGAGAGAGAGGAGGAATGGGAGTGTGTGAGAGAGAGATAGAGTAGGGGATGGGAGAGGAGAGAAATCAAGAGAGAGTAGGGGATGGGAGAAGAGAGAGTGAGAGAGAGTAAGGGATGGGAGAGGAGAGAGAGGAGAGAGAGAGAGTATGGGATGGGAGAGGGGGAGAGAGTGTAGGTGGTGGGAGAGGGAGAGAGGGGGGATGGGAGTGTGTGTAAGAGAAAGAGAGAGTAGGGGATGGGAGAGGAGAGAGGGTGAGAGGGAGTAGGAAGTGGGAGAGGGACTAGGAGAGAGAGAGAGAGAGTAGGGGATGGGAGAGGAGAGAGAGCGAGAGAGAGAGCAGGGGATGGGTGAGGAGAGAGAGTGAGAGAGAGTAGGGGATGGGAGAGAGTGAGAGAGAGAGAGTAGGTTGTGGGAGAGGGAGTAGGAGAGGGAGAGGGAGAGGGAGTAGGGGATGGGAGAGGAGAGAGTAGGGGATAGGAGAGGAGAGAGAGTAGGGAGAGATAGAGTAGGGGATGGGAGAGAGAGTAGGTATTGGGAGAGGGAGAGAGAGTGGGGGATGGGAGTTTGAGAGAGAGAGAGTAGGGGATGGGAGAGGAGAGAGCTTGAGAGAGAGTAGGGGATGGGAGAGAAATACAGAGTAGGTGGTGGGAGAGGGAGAGTGAGAGAGAGTAGGGGATGGGAGAGGAGAGAGAGTAGGGAGAGAGAGAGAGAGAGTAGGGGATGGGAAAGTGGAGAGATTAGGGGATGGGAGAAAGATTAGGTAGTGGGAGAGGGAGAGAAAGGGGGGATGGGAGTGTGAGAGAGAGAGAGTAGGGGATGGTAGAGAGAGTAGGTAGTGGGAGAGGGAGAGTGAGAGAGAGAGGGTAGGGGATGGGAGAGGAGAGAGAGTGAGAGAGAGAGTAGGGGATGGGAGAGGAGAGAGAGAGAGAGAGTGAGAGAGTAGGGGATGGGAGAGAGAGTGAGAGAGAGTAGGCAATGGGAGAGGGAGTAGGAGAGGGAGAGTGAGAGAGAGAGAGAGAGAGAGAGACAGAGAGTAGGGGATGGGAGAGGATAGAGAGAGTGAGAGAGAGTAGGGGATGGGAGAGGAGAAAGAGTAGGGAGAGAGAGAGAATAGGGGATGGGGGATGGTGGGATAGGGATAGATTTATTTTCACATAATGTGTACGCACTATATGAAAACATCAAAAAATGGTCATAAAGCAAGTTTGGGTCCTTGTTGATCCATATTCTCCTTTTTGTAGACCTATTGTGTATTCTATTGTTCTGAAATGTGTTTCAAGTTGTTGGAAGTTAGCAAACACTATTTGAAGGCTTTTTGAATATTCTTTCTATAGAAAAGGTTAGTGCAGTCCTTTTCAAATATTCTTTGTTTTTATATAGAGACAAATTTGATTATAATTTGACATATTGTTTAATATATAGTGAATTCATTGAAATTTGTAGTTTGAATGAATTTTTATTTGAAAATGGTTAGAAATTTGGAAAGTTGTTTAATATATATTGTGTATTCATTGAAATAATTGTAATTTTTATATGTATTTGAATCATTTTTCAATTTGCAAATTGTAATTAATTCAGATTTTTGAATAATTTGACATATAGAAATCATCATCATGCCAAGGAAGAAACCAAAAACTTAAACAAATAAAGAGAGGGACACAGTTATGGAAATTAAAAGAGATAAAATGAAACTACTATGTGAACAAAAAAAATTGCAAAGCAATAATGAAGAATTGACTTTCGAAGAGGAACAAGAACCACTAATACAAAGAAACAAAGAGGAAGAATTGGAAAGACAAAGGGAACGAATGAGACTTTTATGCTCAAGAAGACAATTGAATTGTGAAGCTACACCATCTTCCAATGTTGGATTCATATCATCCTCTCATGTTGAAAAGATGATAATTTGTAGATCCAACGATGTACACACTCCATTATGTCATGTTGAAGGCACAACATCAACATATCAAGTAGGTAATATTCCATCTTTTACATCTTATTGCCAAGGCACATCATCTTCGATTCAAGGTACACAAAACACTCAACCTTATATTGATGTTCAAAATGTTGAGGGAATGGAAGATATTATAACACCTTCTAAAATTCATTTTAGAAGACTAAAATATTTGATTGATATTGATACTAATATTTTGAAATCAATGCCTGGTAAGATTAGCAAGCGTACTTGTCAAAGAAAAGTTAATCGTATGTGGAGATTTTTTTTGAAAAATTAAATATTACAAGTCAATGCCAATTATTTGTTGAAATGATGAAGAATTTGAAAATTAGGCCTATCATGAAGATTCTTAGGCTAAGAATGATGGACAATTCAAATGAAAAAAGCATTGTAAAGAATGTAATGAGTGGTTATGGAAAAGTGGGTTCTAAATCACACACCAAAGATATTAATATCAGAAGATGAGTACTTACATCGACAATAGTAAGTACCCAAATGAAGAAAGCTTGACTCATGAGAAAGACGAGAAAAACATTAAAATTGGTAGAGGTACTCTAAGGAGTGTAGACACCTAAATCTGATTACACTGCTTTGGTAATCTTATTTAGCTATCTCTAAAGGAATCATTAATTAAATTCCTATTTAATTAATCTTTTTGTCATCCCCTAGTTGATTAATTTAATTAATCATCTATAGTCCTAACTGATAAATCAAATAACCCATTATTTATCAATTAATCCTATTCTCCTATCTAATTCCAAAACCCTCATTTATTAAATAAATCTATTTGATAAATAAAACCCTCAAATATAATAACTCCTAAACTATCCTAAATCCTCCATTTAGCCTAATCCACCCCATCCACCCATACTAGCTAAGCTTAGCTACTAACTCACCCACCCTCATTAAATGTCATCCACTTGCATATCTCTAACAAGCCTAATCTAATCCTAAACCATCTCTAATCCCCCCCTAACCTTGTCACATTCCCTAAGCAAGCTTAAGACTTTCCTAAGCCAAGCAAAGTCAACAATCTCAACTCCCTCCAAAATATTCCAACCACTAAGCCTTCAATGCTCTTACAAAGGCCATAAAAGACTCTTACAAGCCATTATGAAGGGTCTTTATGAAGATATTATCCCTTGAGCTTCCTTTGTTGACTCATCCTTGCTCTTTCCTCCATCCACTCACCCTGTGACATGTGTCACTTCCTAATTGGCTGTAAAGAAGCACAATCCATGTGCTCTCCTCTCATGCAATCTGATCCCTCCATGAGCTTTTCCCCATCCTTGCATCTTAGCCCTCAAACCCTCAAGCCCTTAGTCTATAAATTGAATCCCCTCCCAAGCCATTTCATCACAATCTTTGAGTTAAAGTTATAATGCTAGTTTGAGAAGCCAAAGCCCTTAACCATACCCTTATGATGCCAAATTGAGAGCTCACAAAGCTACCAATTTGCCATTTTCCATCTCCATTGAAACATAGTTTGAAGACCTTGAGCATACATCCTAAATCCATATCCAAATAGACTCATCCCAAAACAAGAAAGACTTCATTGAGAGAACCTCTTAATGGTTCACATTCTCAATTGAGGGCTTGTCTTAGTCTGTCTTATATGTTATAGTAGTTTAATGTATAAATGCTTTTGTTTTCATTAAAATTAGTATTTTTGGCATATTAGATTAGTGTATACATTTTGGCACGCCCGGTGGGACCCCACTATGGGTCATTTAATCATCCATTTCTATCTATATGTTATTTTTTTTAATAATCTAATGTTTCTTGTTGTTTGAGTGAGTTTTAGGGTGTTTCACTTATTTTTGGAGGTTGAAAAATGCACTTGGGAAGAAAAAATACCCTCTAAAACTCAAAATTAATAAATAAATAAAAATTTCTCGACAAATCTGCGCATTTCAATTTTTTTTGCGCAGTGTCGTCTCCATAGATCAGCGTCTCCGTAGATTGGCGTCTGCGCTTGGTGAACTATTGTCTGCGCTTGGTGAACTGTCATCTCTGAAACCTCAATTGTCGTCTTCGCAGATTGGCATCTGCACCTACAAACTGTCGTCTTCGTCAGATACTCTATCATCTCTATCGTCCCCTCTAATATTCTATCATCTCTGTCACCGCCAACCTAAACAGTCATCTTCGCAACCTAAACTATCGTCTCAATCGCCGCCAACTTAAACTATCATCTCCGCAGATCAGCGCCTCTGCAGTTCAGCATCTCTGCCTAATTTTATTTTTTTTGTGTTGCCAAACCAAACTGTCGTCTCTGCCTCTTTCTCTGTCGTCTTCACAAATCAACGTCTTCGCAATTTGGCATCTCTGCCTAATGAATTGTCGTCTTCGCCTATTATTGTTGCATTTCTGTTTTAACATCTTTGTTTTCGCACTTTATAGTTTTAAAAAAAAATTTAAAAAAATTTAAAAAGAGTATAAATCAAATTTTAAATTTTGGTGGTTTCATAGAGTAAAGGTTTTTTCAAGCATTTTTACGCCTAGAAAAAAGAACAAAAAAAGTTGATTTTATTTTCTCCATAGTTAAGCTTCAAATTTTGAGATTTTTCGATTACTAATCGAATTGACTTTTTTGTAGCTTTGCAGGTTGGAGCATCTATGAAACCACTAACAATGTTTCTTGCAAGTTCTCTTTACATGGTTTAATGCACTTGAAAAATGAACTTGTATGCTTAAACACATTTTTCTTTGAATGAATGTTGCTCAAACACAATCTTGAATGTCATGGATTAAAATCAAAATTTTTCTTGGAATGCATGATTAAAACAAACAAATACAATCTTGAATGCAAAAGATCAATTAACCATTGCAATATCTCACACTTCAATTTTTGGGCATAAAAAGAACCTAGCTCCACATTTTAAAAAATTTCTAAGTTATAAAAACTATTAAAGACGCTTTGAGTGAGTTTGTAGTTGGACTCACCATCTTTAATCACCCATCAATTTAACCATTGGTTGCAATCTCAGCGCCATCTATGGGGATGGGTCTACTTAAGAAGGTGTTAAGTGCTCCATGCAAATCAAACTCCACTCACTTGGATTTTTAGTGGTTTTTCTAAGTTAGAAAATCTCTTGAACGAAAGTTAGTCTCGCTAACACTTCATTTAGGCATTAAAATTGGACAACTCTTGATGTGGAGGGCCTCCAAGTGCGTGCTTGACAATCGAGTTTCACAAATCTTTGTTTTGGGCTTAAAACAAAATCACACCAACTCTTGAATGCCTTAAAGAAAATTAATCGATACTTGACGTGGAGGGCCACTGGGCGCGCGAGTTTACTTTCTTGTTGACCCTAATACTTCTTCTTGTTCGCATTCTCTGATCGATTTTTCTTTGTTGGTGCACTTCAAAGTTGAAATTGAACATTGTCTCTTAAACATGAGTGCTTGCAAGGTCTAGATCAGCACACATAAGAGTCAGTTGGTAAAAGAACAAACATGTTTTTTAACCCAAGGTCATCCAAGTCTTCTCTCCCCTTGTTGTCTTTCGAGGCCATATTGGGTGCATAAGATTAGGATCCAAAACCTTTTTTCTCTTTTTAGGAGGCCTGCTTGGAGATTTCATCACCCCTTGGGATGACCTCAACTCCAATGTTTCGATGGAGTATAAAGATCAGGAGGTGAATCCAAAGACACCTCTCTTGGAATCAAAATTTTGTAACTCAAGCTAAGCCTCAAGGAACTTTATACCCTTGAAAAGTGAAAGAGGAGAAGTGGGTTACCACTCTTCTCGGTTGTGTGACATCTTGTACCTTGGGTATATCGAGGACTCCCTAGCTAAACCAACTGTCAGCCTTGCAGAAAACCATCTAGGGTGTTAATGTGTTTGAAGTGACTAATCAAAATATTTGTAAAACATACACACTCCTTGGCGCAAGTATCACATTCTGAGAATCAAAAACTTCTATTTGGTTGTTCCTATCTATTGCTTGATTTTTTATTTGTTGAATGAATGTTTGCCAAACTTGGTCAATCCTAGCTTAGGGCATACTTACCGTAGTCATTGCCTGATCCAAAAGTCGAACGAGTTGAAGCAAAACAACTGAGATCTCTCAAAGCCAAGAAAATTCAAGAATTGATGTCAGAACAACCCAAACCCAAACAAAAGTTTCACAAAGTTAAACTCAAGCGATCTCAGGCATACCAAGAACTTTTAGCCAAGAGAAAGGAAATAACACCAAGCCCTCGAATTGCCAAACTCCACAAAGTAGAAGACAAAGCTACTAACAAAGCCCTTCAAGATGCCTAGTTAGATTGCACTATCCAACGTAACCAACATCCAGGAGTTAACCCTGCTTATGCCTTACCAACTAGGCATGATTTCTATGATTAGACCCCCTTGTTTCTCCACATCTTCTTGCATAAGCTTCATTTTAGAGTCATCTTTGTAAGAAAGCCAGCCATCTTTAGTCCTCCCCTTAAGCATTTTAGCTCTTCTATCTCATTTAGAACCAAACCATCTAGCCAACAATCCAAAACTTCACATCCAAGCCTTCAAAATTGTTGTCACTTTGCCAAAAGTTTTCCATTCCTAACATCTTCCAAATCCACCAATCTCACCAAGGTTATCCCTTTGACATAGCTTTTTCTAGGGTAATCTAGCTTTGTCACTTGTTATCCCTCATCACCTTGAGCTAAAGGTTGGGATCCACAAGTGGTCAATCTTGTTTTCTTCCTAAAGGATCATCAGTCTATCCTTAAGTTGACACAATCACCACCAAGCTTGCACATAGGAAAGTAGACCTTTCGTGCTTTGCCAACATATCTTTGAAGTTAGAATCCCCAACCCAATCCTCCTTAGGTTTTTTCATATAGCTTTGCCTCAACCTAGGAAATCATTTGCATAGAAAAGCCTTCCCCTTTTGCACCCATCAGCATTGTTGCATCCCATCCCTAGGAAATATTCTTCATTTTCATACCACCTGTCACTCGCTTAGCCAAGAAGAAGGAAACAATGGAGCCCTATCATTTGGATCAAATAGCATCGCTCCCCTTGAGCAGTCAACCATCCTTCAGCCCAGAGAACACTATACCATCAACTACTGATATTGAAGCTTTCATGAACCAACTAGGAAATGCAGTATTGGTGAATGCCATTATAGACAAAAACAAGGAAACAATCATGGCTAACTTTCGAAGGGACAACATTGGAGCCTTCGACTTTGGAAGACCTCCTCCCCTATCAAAGCCATCTCACCCATTGTTTGGACAACTCCCACTCCCAATAGGCTCTTATGATTCAAATTATCCTCAATATGTACCAAAAGAAGAGCCTCAACCCACCCCATATGATCCAACAGACGAAAACATACCAACCTCCACCCAAGTTGAAATCTCCCTTCTGCAAGCCAATCCAACCACCACCACTCCAATCCAATCCAACCTTAGCAATATACAATAGGGATGCCACCCATGGGGCCAAGTAATCAACCCTTCATCACCCCCAACTTGTTTATCTTAGCTCAAAACACAATTCCATAATTTCCATTAGATCCTTGGAGCTCAATGCCATCAGCCACAAATCCACAAGCTACTACACTCACTCCATAAAGCTACCAAACCCCACAAGCTACTACCAATGTTCTGCCAAGCTCTCAAGTGACCCAAGCTCCTACCACTACTATACCAAGCTTTCAAATCTAGCCACCAAGCTATCAAACCCCATCAGTTCCATTCCCAAGCTTTCAATTCCCACCACCTCCACCACCAACTAATCCATTACCTCCTATTACAAACTATTTTTCTATGCCACTTCTAGGAGGAAATCCACCACCACCAACCACCAATTACTTGGCCTCTTTTACCATGCAGAAACCTTCCCAGATTGGGGCACAACCTACATATATTAGTCAAACTCCTCAAATCCAAAGTCAAGTTCCACAAGCTCCCCGATCCTTTCCCCAAGCTTCACAACCATCTTATACCTTACCTCCACAAAGCAATCCATTTATCCCACAGCTAGCTTATGTTCCTCAATCCCAACCTCAAACCTAATATCAGCAGCAAGCCTCACAACACATGCAGCAATATGTGCCACCTCCACCTCAACAACCCATCATCCACCATTCAGTTGCCGAAGCCATGTACAATCCTTACCATCCCATACCTCAAAGCCATCCATATTCCATTGGCCCATCTAGCACATACCTACCTCAGGGTACTCCTACATTGGGGACACCCCAGCCATCACCCATTAATTCAGAATGGGAAGCCATGAAAATAGCTTTGAAGAACATCCAAGAGGGAAATGATCCAAAAACCTTCGAATTTGAGAATGTGTGTCCTTACCCATTTGATAGAGCCATTACCATGACACCATTTTTCAAACACTTTGAGACACCCAAGTTTGACAAATTCAGAGGAAAAGGAGACCCTGCCACACATATCAAAGAATTTTACATGCACTGCCAAGAAGTGGCATACGATGACGTCTTCCTCTTGCATCTCTTTCCCAAAAGCTTGGTCGGACCAGCTCTTGAATGGTTTTATAGAATCCTATATGGCATAATTAAAAACTTTGTTGAATTGTCTGAGGCATTTGTAGCCCAATATGTCCATCTTGTTGAAACAGAGCTATCAGTAGTTGATCTTGTCCACACTAAGAAAAAAGGTGGAGAAAGCCTTCCCGAATATCTGCAAAGATGGCAAACTCTTACCACCTACATATCTTGCACCTTGCTAGAGCACCATTTGGTGAAAATATTTATTGATAATGCCCATCCCAGCTTGGCTCACCACATGACCATGAACTGTTTGCAGACCTACAAAGATATCAAAGAGAAAGGAATGATCCTTGAGCAAGGACTCATTAAATATGGTGTGGTCAAGATTTACAAGGAAGCTAACCAAAATCAATCACATTCCAATGACAAGTCTAGGTATTGGAACAAAAACAAGCACGTTGCAACAGATGGCGTCACTGACACCAGACATGTGAATATTGTTGGTCCTTCTCAAAACCAGTCCAACCCACCATATCAACCAAACAATCAGCAAGCTATCAACTACCAACAGCAGAATAACCAAAGCTATCAAAACCACAATCCAAGACCCAACTTCCAAGGGTCTAGCAATCAAGCTAATGCCATCAATGTAGCTGCAAGAAAAAAGCCCAAATTCCAACCTGCACCTAGAAACTATACACCCCTTGGTGAGCCATTGGATGTAAATTTTGAGAAATTAGTCAAGGAAAACCTCATCAAATTTCCTCCTACCTAGCAAATTGACCCAAGCCAATCCAAAGATGCATGGTACAAAGACAATGAGTACTACAAATTTCAAAGGGTAAAAGGTCACACCACCCTCAGATGCATTAAACTGAAAGATTATGTGTAGGACCTCATTGATCGGAAAGAAATCACTATTGGTGCTCAAACCTCTCCCAATGCAAGCTTACAGATCTATCAAAATGCTTTTCATCCTCACAACAATCAAAATCCTAGAAAAGCACCTATCCAAAACAACAACAACAACACCAACAACCGCCAGCCAAACCAACAGCGTGGGAAGCACAATGACCACTCTTCATCCTACATAGACTATGGTAGCCTCATCGATTGTATATCTGAAAAAGAGCCTTCTATCAATGTTATCAATATCCAAGGCCCAAATAGTGAGTGTGCAGTCATCACCCGAAGAGAGGGATTTAACATCGCAGGCCCACCGGTTTCACCAGCACCATCAGCTCCATCAAAAAGCCAGTACAATATCTTGGAACACCTTGGGAACATGCCAGCCCAAATCTCCATTTTAGATCTTCTCCACACTAGTCCTGTGTACAAAAACATCCTTGATAGTGCTCTCATAGAATCTCGTGTCCCTTCAAATATCAACACTACTAATTTTTGCAATCTTGTTGGACACCTATCCTCCTCATGTGCCCTGTCATTCAAACCCACCGACATACCTGTGGTTGAGCCAGATCACACCCTTCCACTTCGCATAGCCATCATGGTATCCAATTTTTTCGTAAAAATTGTAATGATAGATAATGGATCAGCCTTGAATATTTGCACCCTAAAATTCATAAAACAAGCTGGGTATACTGAGGCAGATATCATTAGTGATGTTATCACCATCAAAGCTTATGACAACTTGGAAAGAACCACAGAAGGAACTATTTTGCTGCCAATCAAGGTTGGGCCAGTCGTCCAAGAAAAACTCTTCCATGTTATTGATCTAAACCTACCATTTGACATCCTCCTCGGTCGCCCATGGATTCATGCCATGAAAGCCATTCCATTAACTTACCATCAGTGCATCAAATTTTCACATCAGGGTACTAAGATAATCATCCATGCCGATCCAGAACCCTTTGCTTACTGCAATGCGATTAAAGCTTCATATACAAACCATTACCCTGGAATTGATATTGACACATCCATCGCCAACTCATCCCACACTTGTAATGACCTGAAAACCATCCTCGCCTCCACCCTGTCTACCGTGAAGATCAATAACAAAGGCTATGGAGAGTATAGTCTATCGGATGCATTTGCTGTCGGGGCACTCCCACTTGATCCACACGCCCATGGATGACCGACATATCAAAAAGCAAAGGAGATTCCACCTCCTTGATAAAAACAATTTTGCCCAACAACCTTTATATCCTGAAAAATCCCTCTTCATGAGGAGCTCACTCCAGATATCAACAATTGGTTACATAAGGATGCACCTCCAAGAAATCAAGCACGCCTTGATCACTTCAACCAGAATTATCCCCAAGAACATAACCTCATCACTAACAAATGGAACTATCAAGGTGGTGGTCTAAGACCAGAAGAAAGAGGCATGCAGTGCCCCATCGACGCACACAAGTGGGAATCGAAGTCAGGTCTTGGCTTTTGCATACCCACAACTGGGGGCACCAATATGGACGGTCACTCTTTTTCAAACATTCACCGTGACCTTGTTGAAATTGAAGACATTCTTGAGGAAGCTGAAAAGAGAGCCTACGATGATATCCTAGACCAAATCTCCCTCAGAGACTCTGTTCTCCAAGAACTATCCATCCATTTCATTGACCTACCACTCGCCCCTCCACAACTCATAGATTGGGACCAACCAAGCATCATACACATTGATGAGTTCACATCAAAGGAAGTGCTTCTGAGATTCATGGAAGCTAAAACATCTCATAAGAAAACAAAGCCAGATTCTACCTATATCTATAAATTAGATCCCAAGGGGTATTTTGGAGAAAATCCCCAACCTAGTTCTAATACACCCAAAACTGGTACTATGGTAAATTCGGGACTAGCTAAGGCAGCGAAGAGAACCCATCAGCAAAAAAATCCAGAGCCACAAGCAGAATATGAGGATTTAGCATTGCCTCCTCAAGATAATCAACGAGAGGTGTCTTCTATTTTAATTGAGGATACTAGAGAAGTCAACATTGGTTCTTCAGAGGTCCCTAGACTTGTTCACATTGCTGCATCCCTATAACAAGACCAAGCTAATCTCCTCTTTGAGGTCTTACGAGAGAACATTGGCCGATTTGCATGGTCATATCAAGACATGCTAGGGCTGGATCCAAAGCTTGTAGTTCATCATCTTGCAGTTGATCCAAAGATCAAACCTGTTAGACAAAAGCTTAGAAAAATGCACCCCAAGGTGGCATTACTAGTCAAAGATGAATTAGAAAGAATGTTAGCTGCTAAGGTTATCCGACCTATCGACTATTCAGAGTAGATCTCGAACATGGTCCCCATCACTAAACCTTCCAGTGACATCAAAATCTGCACTGATTTTAGAGATCTTAACAAAGCTTGTCCTAAAGATGATTTTTCCTTACCCAACATAGATATGATTGTAGATCTTACGGTTGGACATGAAATTATGTTCCTCATGGATGGATTTTCTGGGTATAATCAAATCAAAATTGCAAAAGAGGATCAACATAAGATAGCATTCACTACCCCTTGGGGAACCTTTTGTTACAACATGATGCCTTTTTGCCTAAAGAATGTTGGGGCTACCTATCAAAGAGCTATGACAACCATTTTTCATGATCTCATCCATAGCATTTTGGAGGATTATGTGGATGATATCTTGGTTAAATCTCACACCTTCATGGATCATCTTGTTGACCTGGAGAAAGTCTTTGATAGGTTAGCCAAATATCATCTCATGCTAAATCCCAAGCTAAATCCCAAGAAATGTGTCTTTGGGGTCACATCGGGAAAGCTTCTAGGCTTTATAGTTTCTAAATGAGGTATAGAGATTGACCCCAAGAAGGTCAATGCTATCTTAGCCATGCCTCCTCCCCAGACACTGAAATAGCTTCACTCTCTTCAAGGAAAGCTTCAATCCATTCGGCGCTTCATCTCCCAGTTTGCAAATAAGTGTACACCATTTACACATTTACTGAAGAAGGATGAAAACTTCAAGTGGGATCCTTTATGTCAACACAACTTTGATCAGCTCAAGCAGTATCTCGCCAATCCCCCTATCTTGATTCTACTAGTTCATAGTCGTCCCTTGATCTTGTACATATCAGCAATGCCTACTGCTCTAGGGACACTTCTAGCACAGCTTGATGACTACGACAGAGAAAGATCCATCTACTACATCAGTAGAACCCTAGTTGGTTATGAACTCAATTATACTCCTATTGAAAAAGCTTGTTTGGCAATTGTTTTCTCAACTTAAAAGCTTTGCCACTACATGCAAAATCATACCATCCAACTAGTCTCCAAGATTGACCCTCTCAAGTATATGCTCTCCAGAACAGTGCTTATAGGCCATTTGGCCAAATGGGTTATGCTCCCTAGTGAATTTAACATCTAGTATGTGGACAGAAAGGCAATCAAAGGGCAAGCTATAGTAGATCACCTAGCTAATGCACCTCCAATAGATGCTTATCCTTTGATCACAAAATTTTTGGATGAACATGTCTATCTAATTGAAGAACAACCCCCATGGAAACTTTATTTTTATGGCTCATACACATCTCATGGATCAGGGGCAGGAATATTGTTGGTCACACCTCAAGGAGATTACATTCCAAAAGCCTTCAAGCTACAGTTCCCTAGCACCAACAATATAACTGAATATGAGGCTCTCATAGCTGGATTAAAGATAGTTGCAGAATGGAACATCACTAAGTTACAAATCTTTGGCGATTCTCAGCTCATCATCAAGCAAGCCCTAAATTAATATCAAACCAAAGATGAAAAGCTATTACCCTACAAAGAGCTAGTTGATCAGCTAACCTAGCATTTTACAAAGCTTTAGTTTACACAAGTGCCTCGAATGCAGAACAAAGAAGCGGATGCTATGGCTACTATCGGCTCGCTCTTGGAAATTCCCCAAGCAGCTACATAGTATGAGTTTTTAGTTGAGCAGCTCCTCACACCTGCCTATGCAAATGAGGATTGAAACCATGTTTGCATCTTGGTTAGTCCTCAATCCCCTTGGTACCATGAGATTTATGCTTACCTTAATGATGGTATCATATCCCCTCACCTCACACGTACCCAATGCCAAAACCTCATCCAAAAATCATCCCTCTATGTTATCATAGCCAATACCCTATATCGCCGAGGTTATCATGATACTCTCTCTTGATGTTTAGATGAAAATGAGGTCACGGTGGCATTAAAAGAAGTACACTCTGGACTTTGAGGTGCCCACATGAGTGGTATTGTCCTAGCTCAAAAAATCTTTAGAGCAGGCTACTATTGGCCTACCATTGAATAAGACTCCTATGACTTTGTCAGAAAGTATCTCCCATGTCAGCAGCAGGCAAATCTCGTGCACGCTCCAGCATAGGATCTATAGCCTATTGCACCACCTTGGCATTTTGCTTGTTAGGGCCTTGATCTAGTTGGAACTATCACACCTCTCTCATCTGATGGACATAAATGGATAATAATAGCTATAGACTACTTTACTAAGTGGGTGGAAGCAGTCCCCCTAGTCTCAGCTATAGGAGTTTAGGTCTCCAAGTTCATCTTGTACCACATTGTTTGACGCTTTGGTATCCCATCCACCATCTTCACCGACCATGGAGGTAACTTTGAAAATCTCAACATGGAAGAATTATGCACTTCCCTCTGCATCCATCACCTCTTTTCTAGCCCATATTTCCCACAAGATAACGGTCAGGAAGAGGCAACTAACAAAACCCTCCTCAAAATCCTAAAGAGAGTTGTCAATGATTTCGGCTGTGATTGGTACCTACAAATAAATCCATCCCTATGGGCCTATCGAACCTCCTTCCATACATCCAAAGGAATAACTCCATACTCCCTAGTCTATGGTGCCAAAGTGGTACTACCCATAGAGGTTGAACTTCCCTCCTTGCACATATCTTTGCAAGGGCAAATATCAGATGAAGAATACAGAGTAGCTCGACTCACCCAACTAGATCTCTTAGACAAGAAGTGACAACAAGCCTATGATCATCTCACAGTCTATCAAAGTCATCTCAAAAGGAATTTCAACAAGAAGGTGCTCCCATGACACTTTCAGCCAGGCGACATGGTCCTCAAAGAGAATATGAAAGTCCAAGTCGATCAAGAAAAGAAAGGCAAGTTTGAACCTACATGGCTTGGTCCTTATGTTGTCACTGCATCCTTTGGCTTCGAAGCCTATCAGCTATCTACACCAGAAGGAGAACTCTTGAATGATCCTACTAACATCATTCATCTCAAGAAGTTCTATGCTTGAAGATCCTTGGTATACCCAGCTTTTGAAAAATACAAAAAAATAGTAAAGAGAAATAAGTGTCCAATGGTGAAAACTTGGCAATTCAAGCACCTTAGATAGGTACCTTGGTGAAAACCTCATAATTCAGGCACCTTGTGTACTAAGACTAATCCATTATCTATCACTATCCTATCCCTCATCCATCCAGCCACCATCCCATAAAACACCTACTTGTTCCCTTGGTGTTCCAAACAAATATCCAAAATCCAATGAAGCTTGTAAATACCTCCTGTACAGCTTGTAAATCTTGTATAGCTTGTAAATCTTGTACCCCAGCTTGTAAATCTTGTATCATCCCTTGTATCATAGCTTGTATATCCAAATCTTATCCAAAGCTTGTACCATATTCTAGCTTGTAAATAATTTTGTATCCTAGCTTGTATCCTATCACATGCACACAAAGAATCCCATTTTCACTTAAGCTTTTCGCAAACCATCTACCTATCAACTATTACAAACATCCCACCCTTCACAAACATTTCCATCTCACAAAAATCAAAACATGAACAACCTTGTACATTTGTAACATATCTTGGTATGTCAGCTTGTACATCCTCTCTAGCTTAGTACCATTGTATCTATCCAGCTTTTGTGTTAGTTCCTCCTTGATCAACATCTTACACACTTCGCACAACCCTTGGTTAGCTATTCCAATGCATCCTTTAGCTAGATCTCATGTCACCAAAGTGTTATCCTTCTTAGTTCAGCTTGCCAAACACATCACTCATCCAGATCCATCAGCTTAGGTGCTCTCTGATAGATCCTTGCAGGATATAGCTTTCCTCATGTCTGATCTTGGTCTGTTAGTACCTCATCCTACCCATCTCGTTGGAAAATAGTTCTCTTTTGGATTTTTACTTTCTTTTGATTTGGAATCTTCCCATTTGGGTCTTGAAGTATCTTTTCCAAACAATCTTTTTGTTCCCTCCTCAAACTTGCCACAATCTTCCATATCATGGTATGCTGCGAATGGGGCAATCTGGGCATAAGGTCTTGATCAAGTCCTTTGTTTGTTTTTCTTTTTTGCTTGTGGGTTACCCAGTGTCAGTTCCACTCTGATTCTTCTGAGATTCATGTGTGATGTTGGGGCAATCCTTGCATGTTTGTTTTGAGTCAGTCCATCAGTCCTCTGGGCAGGTGGTGAAAAGGCCTTGATGTTCTTTGTAACCTTGGCAATTAACCAACAGTCCTATAACAAATCTAGTGCTCAACTACATGGTGGTACTTCTCTTTGAAGTATCCCCCTGCTCAAAAAGCTTCAATGGATTCCCTTCACCTCCATTATCCCCCATCCATATCCAGCATATATCTCTCCTACCCGAGCTTATGCATCAGTATCTCTTTAAATCAATCTTCACTCTTAGCTTTAGGGATCCATAATCCTAGTCTTAGGGATCCACCCATCCAATCAATCCACCAAGCCTCATCTTTCGAGATCCACAACCCTAGTCCTAGGGATCTCCGAAACCCATCTTTTGCCAATTTCACTCTTTGAAATCCTGTTGCATCAATTTTATAATCCCCTCATCCATCTCCCTATCCTGGATTCCTTTTTATAGTGCTCTGCTCCTTCATCCTCCACCTTCCCTGAAGTCTTAAGCTTGCTTCCTCTTGTGCCTCTAATTCTCCCTTTATCATTCTCCCATAGTGAGAGTTTGAGCTAATTCAGCCCCTTCTCTTTGCCTATCTGAGTCTCCTTGCTCATCTTGAATTCTTGTACTTTTCAAGAAGCCGTCGAGCCTCGCTTTCTCTCCCCGCCACCTTCTTGAGGGGGCATCTCTAAGTCTAGTCTCTCCTCTTCTTATCTGAGACTGGGGCAACCTTGTTGCTAAAACATCTTCCTCATGTCATCTCCATTCGAACTTCTTTGAAATAGTGTTGTCTCAACACTATGTCAAAGAGGGGCAAAATATAGACACCTAAATCTGATTACACTGCTTTGGAAATCTTATTTAGCTATCTCTAAAGGCATCATTAATTAAATTCCTATTTAATTAATCCTTTTTCCATCCCTTAGCTGATTAATTTAATTAATCATCTATAGTCCTAATTGATAAATCAAATAACCCATTATTTATCAATTAATCCTATTCTCCTATCTAATTCCAAAACCCTCATTTATTAAATAAATCTATTTGATAAATAAAGCCCTCAAATCTAATAACCCCTAAACTATCCTAAATCCTCCATTTAGCCTAATCCACCCCATCCACCCATACTAACCAAGCTTAGCTACTAAATCACCCACCCTCATTAAATGCCATCCACTTGCATATCTCTAACAAGCCTAATCTAATCCTAAACCATCTCTAATACCCCCCCTAACCTTGTCACATTCTCTAAGCAAGCTTAAGACTTTCCTAAGCCAAGAAAAGTCAACAATCTCAACTCCCTCCAAAATATCCCAACCACTAAGCCTTCAATGCTCTTACAAAGGCCATAAAAGACTCTTACAATCTCATTCATTGCTCTTACAAGCCATTATGAAGGGTCTTTATGAAGATATTATCCCTTGAGCCTCCTTTGTTGACTCATCCTTGCCCTTTCCTCCATCCACTCTTTCACTCCCTGATTGGCTGTAAGGAAGAACAAACCATGTGCTCTCCTCTCATGCAATCAGAGCCCTCCATGAGCTTTTCCCCATCCTTGCATCTTAGCCCTCAAACCCTCAAGCCCTTAGCCTATAAATTGAATCCCCTCCCAAGCCATTTCATCACAGTCTTTGAGTTAAAGTTATAATGCTAGTTTGAGAAGCCAAAGCCCTTAACCATACCCTTGTGATGCCAAATTAAGAGCTCACAAAGCTACCAATTCTCCATTTTCCATCTCCATTGAAGCATAGTTTGAGGACCTTGAGCATACATCCTAAATCCATATCCAAATAGACTCATCCCCAAAATAAGAAAGACTTCATTGAGAGAACCTCTTAATGGTTCACATTCTCAATTGAGGGCTTGTCTTAGTCTCTCTTATATGTTATAGTAGTTTAATGTGTAAATGATTTTGTTTTTATTAAAATTAGTGTTTTTAGCATATTAGATTAGTGCATACAAGGAGAGCCATGCTAAGGCGTGAGAGATTGGAAGATCCAACAAAAAATGAGTTATGGAAATTTAGCAATAGACTACCATGAAAGGATAAATAAATTAGTGAAGCTTTGAAATCATTGATCGAAGATTTTTGGAAAAATAATACATGTGTTTCCCCTAATCAAAGAGATGTTGTAAGAAGGAGGATTAGTAGCCAAAATTGTGACTCACATGTGAAACATTTTTTGGACTCAACTCAGACAATTTTTTGCAAAATTTATTGGTACATATCCTCAAATTCAAATAAGTCAAAGATTTTTTGAGATGGCTAAACCTTTTTATGTGAAGATAAATCACACATGCACAACTTGTTGTTGTAGGATAAATTCAAACCATTTTGATGTTTTTAGGCATATATGTGTGTTTTTGCATTCTAAGTTTGTTTTGCAGGATTGTGACATGAATGAGCCACCAAGATCTTCAAGGAAATTCATATCCAACATTTTATGTGAAATAGGGGATGGCTAAAAATTTTACAAGACATCATGCTTGGATGGTACATTCTTATTTTGTGGTTCTTTGCAACTTTTATCAAATTATGAACATATGGATAATACACATGCAATTGGAAATAAAATAGTAGATTACAAAAAATATAAGATAGTGACATATGCTCTAAAAAATGGGAAAAAGGGTAAAAGATGTGATTTAGTCATTGAAAAGATTCTAGTGTATGAGTTCATGAAGATTTTTTGTGAAAATATGATTTATGAGTATGCAAGACATCCACATAGAGCTTGATAGTTGGATTTGCAATTCAAGTTGTGCAAAGATAAGTTTCCACTGGATACCATTGTTTTAGTTGTAGACCTTGCAGAGAACTACACACTACAACCAAAAAAGGAGGTGCAAGAAAAGTATTATACTTCTCAATAGGTTTCCATGTTTGTTCACATAATATTCATGCATTTACCTACAAGTGCAGAGGATGACAAGAAGATTTTGAGGGAGTACCATTTTTACATCAACAATGATCAATCACATTCTACAGAGTTTGTACATGGTTTTTTTCAACTATTTTATGGAGATTTGGATAACAAGGGCATACCATATCATCATAACATTATTTGTTCAGACAATTGTGCATCTCAATTCAAGAATGCATGAATGTTCTATTGGTTGAGCAGGATGCACAGGTTGTGTTGAATTCAATATATGTGGAATTTCACAAAGGTTGGTCATGGAAAGGGAGAGTACAATGGTGTAGGCGCATGCATCAAAAGAGCCTTAGCTCATAAAGAACTAAAGTAAAAGATGGAGCAATATTGATAAATGAAAAATCCATCATCTAGTGGTCTAACGCTACAATGGGTCCAGATAAGGAAGGTGAGTCTACGGTTCATAGATTTTTTTGGTTGATAGATAATACTAACATTGCACCATATGAGGATTGTTGCAAACTAATAGGATCAAGTGAGTTGCACTCTTTTAGAAGCTTTGATGCAGGTTCATGGAGTATCCACACACAAAAAATGGCATGCAATTGTCCATCATATTTAGAGGAAAATTGGGATGACTGTGAATCAACTGAATGGGTGGACAAATGGGATATACGAGTTTTGAACCCAATTGACACCTATCATCCCCCACAAGCACTGGAAATGGTAGAGATGGATTTGTCTATTGACTTTGACCGCTTGTCTAATCTAGTGCAACCTGGTAATATATATATTTATATATCTTTGTAATTTCAATATGTAACTTTATAACTTTTACCTAAGTATTTTTTGAATTAATGACCGCATTTTGTACATTTGTCATTGTAGGCCATGTTTTTGTTGTTATTGCACCTGAAGACAATGAAGAAGGGACAAATTATTATTTTTTTCATTGTGTCTAAGCCAAACAAAAATTGGATCACTCAGTTATAGATGGTGAAGGTTTAGAGTACCATATTGGTGCGGTGGTTGTAACCGACACATGGCTTAGATGATATTCTATGAAGAACCGTAACTTGTGGTTATTCAAGGATTGGAAAATAGAGAGGAAGATTCTTCATTATTTGAACCTTGTTGTCGCATCAAATGTCCACTTGATAAAATATGGTGAAAAACCACATAATAAGACTCTCTAGAAAGTTCGTGAGTCAGACGACGAGGAAATACTTGAGACATTAAAATGTAGAGTAGATCTAGTTGGTTCATTAGATTGAATAGGGAGAGAAGGAGAGAGAGAAAGAGTGGTGTAGGGTCACCTTGAATCATTGATTCAAGTGGTAGGGTGCTAAAAATGAATGTTAGGAGAGTACAACCCACAAGGACACCTAAACAAATTTTGAAAGCCCAGACAAGGCCCAAAACCCCGCACTTGCACCTTGACAACAGCAAAGGTTTAACATATGAAACCTATTGTAGACATGGAACCATGAACAGAGACTTAAGCTATGTTGTTTTTACATCAGCAAGAGCATATGGACTGAATTTTATGGCCTCAAACTAAGAAAAAATCATAGTTCCTTCATTAACCTCTTCAATTCTTAGTAGCCTAAGAAGCAAGGTTATGGCCTGCAACTTAGTAAATGTTGAATGCAAGCATAAAATAACCACCAAGACACCTCCTACTCCTGATATACTATCAAATTCCAAAGTTCTAACATTTCATACACAAAAATGCTACATTAACCCATGGGGACAGCAATTAAGGCTAAAGGGCTTATTAGGCCACTATTGCAAAGGAAGTACTATTTAGACATGTGCTAGAACCACCAAATCATGCAGGGGAACCTTGAAACATAGGTCCCTCACCTTTTCAATTTTTTTGTGTTGTGCTCTTAGAGAGCTTTTTTAAGTAGTAATAAGGGTCATTAGACCTAGGTGTGATAGCTACGGTGTAGGAAGTCACAATGTCTTTGGAAGAGTCACTAATTGGCCTAAAAGTCAAGGCATACCTTACCATAGGGAAATGAGAAACTTAAGGGATAATTATCTAGCTTAGGGAAGGGTCTCTAGCATGGAATTTTTAAGGGATATCCCATTTAACAATTTGGAAGTGTTAGAAAGAGCAAGTAAGAAAAAATTGCAAAAGTTGCTATATTGCAATTTTTGCAATTTTTGCAAAAATGTTGATTTTGCAAGAAATGGTGGATTTTTCATTTTAAAAATTGAATAAGGCTAATGGAAGCCCTAACATGGAAGGGAAACACCTAAGAAGACATATAAATACCTTCCTAACCCTAAAATAGGCATAAGGAATTGTCATTTATACGGACAAGTGTTGTAGCATGACATTTTCAAGGCAAAATTACTGATTTTCTGAGTTTTAAGAAATTTTTGGCATTGTCCTTGGTTTTTGTACCTAATGGAATCATAGATAGGGTTAATTAGAATTTTTTTCTTTAGGAATTTTTCTTTTAAATTTGTTTGTTTCATAGTTATAAAAATCTATATGTTTTAGATAGTTTGTTGTCCTATTTTCAGCAACTTGTAGAAATAATGGTGTAACTCACTACCCTGTTGTTGGAATTGTATGGCCTCTTGGGGATAGTGAGTACATTCAATGTACTAAATATTGGAAAAAGAAGGGTCCTTCAAAATATTGGAAAGCATTTTTAAGCTCTTTCCCTAGGTGAGCTAAAGCATGCCGGGCTAGGGAATAGTGTTGGTGTAAAGCTTGTTTCTTGCAGGATTGTGGAGATTTTTTGTAGAATTCTTTTGGAGGTTGAAATAGGAGTGAGGGGAGGTTCCTTGGGTGGAATTTCAAGCTTCTATTAATCCATTTAGCCATCAAACAAGACCAAACAATAATTTTTTCCATACAAACCCTCAAAACCATCTAAATCAGCAAGGGTGTTATACAGGCATTCTAGGGTCTAAAACCTAGAAATTCTTAAAGATATCAAAAATTTAATAGAGGCCCATGAAGGCCATTTGGACTGGTTAGTTGAAGACAAAGGATAAAATCCCTATTTTGTAGGTGAAATAGGGCTAATTGGGGCTCTTCCTTGTAGCCCTATTTTGGAGGAAAAGGGTGAAATCAGGTAGAAACTTAACCATAGAAAGATGTTTTAAGATGCCAAAGGATTACATTGCAAGGTTTTGAGACTCCTTCTATGATCCTACAATTGGTTGAGAAGAATGGTCAAAAAGACCTAGTTTTTTTGAAGACTGTTGAAGACTTTGAATGCTCCTCATTCTTGAATGGTAGCCTGGTAGATAGAAAGAAGTGAAAACTTATCTAGATAGTGTAGTAGGGTTTTAGATTGGGGAAGCTTATCTTGGAAAAGATCCTATAAATCTATATGGTGATCTTGTAAGACACCTTAAGTTTTAGAAGTAGACAAGAAGCATGAATCAATGATTGGTTCATCCCTACTTCTCCCTATCACCAAACCAATTAGACATGTTGAGGAATGTTCTGAATAGTGTAAATCTCAAGTTTGAGGTTTTGTAAATTATTTTTAAGGTCTCAAGTGTTGACTATAGAAAAATAGTGAGTTGGTGCATATATGCTACATGCACCTAAGGCATCATCTTTCTCCCTTGTACTTGCATTTTTGCAACTAAAACCACAAAATAAGATAAAGTAGGTATGATCCAACCAAATTTTCAACTATGGTTAAATGAGTCTATTGAACAAATAAATAAAGTAGTTATGAAGAATAATTCATGCAGTTTCAATATTTTAACACCTTTTATGATACCAAACATAATGGGAGACTAGAAAGTATTTTGCATGTAGTAGAAGTTTGAATTATATAAGTGGGTGTAGAAAAGAGTAAAGAACATGTGAAGCAAGTGAATTGAACAATGCACATATTGTTTCATCTTAAATAAAAAAGTATATTGAGATGTGACTTTCTTTAAAAGGGTTCAAAGGTAGATTGAAGGTCACCATCAACATTATTTTTGTTTAACATAACCTTTCAATATGCTGCTCTTTAAGTTTTCTTGGTAAGAATTAAGTATAAATCTACACAAAAATTCATTTGCATTGTGGCTCATGTCTCTTAGGCCCTTTTTTTATGTCTTTGAATGCCCTTGCATTATCCTCATAGTTACTAGTGTATACATCAATATTTGAATCTCAACATGTGAATAGTTTTTCTTAGTTCTCATATGTAGTCAAGGTCCTTGACATCAATTACAAGTCATAAACATGCATTAACAAAATTCAATTTGGTCTCACAAACTTGATTGCAATTTTTCGCATGCCTAAGTGGTTGGTAGGCCTTAAGACCCAACCAATAATTCATCCTTCTATGTTGACAGGCACATATTGTAATCAAGTATCTAGGAATTTATTGCAAGCTCTTTAAGCATCTTCATATATCATCAAGTTAAGTCCTGCATCCCTACAATCTAGTCTTGAAGACCTAATTGCATATCACCCTCTTAGCACAATCATAGTTAAGTATTTGAGACTTGACTACATATCAACTTGTATTGAACTTATAACTTGTAATGTAGCTCTAGGACCCAATTACATATTGTATCTCTTCTACACTTGCAATCAAGTCTTTGGGGTATGATTACATTCAGTCTTAAAGACAGTTGTAGGAAAAGTCTTGAAGACTCAACTACATATTATCTATAATTCATTCTTGTAATTGAGTTAGTGAGACCCAATTACATACTAACATTGCATATCCACTTGCAATTGGGTCTTTGACACACGATTGCATGCCAAGTCTTTGCATATCCACTAACATGATTATAAACAATTTTGCTTAGTTATGCAAAAAGTTGCAAAGTTGCATTGCAACTTTTATTGCATTTTTGTGCCTAAAAGGCATTTTAACTATGTAAATGAGTCCTAATTGACTCAATACAGCTATTAGACCCTAGATGACAAGCATATGTATTTAAAATACAAAAATTGTGCCCTTGTGATGCAGGCAAAGGGTGAATAACTAGGCCCAAGGTCTCATCCAACTATCCAAACCACCCTACAAGAGTTAACCCAATGGAAAAAAACACAAGGGACAGCAACCAAAGGAGGAGAAGAAAGAAATACTTTTATTGATTCATCAAAATATCCTCATACATGCCCAGCTGAAGGCCTTTTGGGTTATAGCCAAATACAAATACAACTTCTAGATCCATGATCCAACTTCAAATTTGCATTTCCAGACCCATATCCTGTTCTTTCTAAAATCTCTCCCTTTCTCTAGTCTCCTAACTCTAAGCCTAAACACCCTATTTATACTTGCCAAAATGGCTTACAGAACATTCTAGAACATAGAGAAGCCACAATTCAACTCTCAACAAACATAACTACCTATACCAAAATTAAATGTGAGTAGAGTCGGCCCAAGCTAGAACCTGACACAAAAAACTCAACAAACACAAGGAAACTCGATAGCCACTAGAACTCGGTAGCAACTGGCACTTGGTAGCAAATGGAATTTGGTAGCAACTAGCACTCGGCAACAACTAGAACTCACTAGCAACTGAGACTCGCTAGCAATTGGAACTTTGTAGCAACTAAAGCTCGATAGCAACTGGAACTTTATAGCAACTAGAACTCGATAGTAACTAGAAACTCGATAGCAACTGGAGCTCGATAGCAACTGGAACTAGGTAGCAACTAGAAACTAGAACTCAGTAGCAAGTGGAACTCGATAGAAACTAGAAATTGGAACTCGGTAGCAACTGACAGAATGAACAAAATGTGTAGGATTACAAGAAAAACTCAAGATGCTCTTGCATCAGACAACCAGGGTTGGAGAAAAATGACTCTCTTGAATCATGCAAGTGTCACAACCTGAGCTGAATCCAACTCAGATTGAGAAATCTATGTAGCATCTTCAATAGTTCTATTCTTCCACTTCACCAAATATTCATAGTAATCTTTTCCTCTTGTGCTCTTACCAACTCTTTGATCCAGTATTTGTTCAATTTCTTCAATCTACTTCTTAGGATAATCTTCTAATACAACAACTTCATCATCTGACTCATGATACTTATACAAATCAAAAATATTGAATATAGGAGATATATCCATGTCATCAGGTAACTCGACTTCATAAGCATTACCACTTTCAAATTTCTTCAAGATCTTACAAGGTCCAAATTTCTTCATCTTCAGCTTACTATATGTTCCAACTAGGAATCTTCCTTTCTTTAGATGAACCATCACCTCATCACCAACTTGAAAATCATGGTGTCTTCTAGATTGATCGGCATTCTCTTTATACTTATGATTGTTTTTTTCCAACCTCAACTTCACTTCCTTATGCAAGGACTCCATAAAATCAGCAAATTCTTCTCCTGCAACACTTTTCTTTTCTTCACCAGCAACATCTCTCAAATCTGATATACCTCTAGCATGCATTCTGATAACAATCTCAAAAGGTGTCTTCCCTATACTCCTATTCACAAAATTCTTATATGCAAATTCGGCTTGTGCCAATACCATCTCCCAATTACTTGACTTATTCCCAACTAAACATCTCAGCAAATTTCCCAAGCTTTTATTCACAACCTCTATCTGTCCATCTATCTATGGATGGAATGTAGAACTGAACTTCAGCTTAGTACCCATCTTCTTCCACAAAGTCTTCCAAAAATAATCCACAAACTTATTGTCTCTATCTAAAATAATACTTCTTGTTAATCCATGCAATCTCACAACTCTTTAAAGAAAAGTTCAGCAACATGCTCAGAATCTGATGTCTTCTTTCATGGTATGAAATGAACCATCTTAGAAAATCTATCGACTACAACAAATATAGAATCATACCCCTTCACTATTTTAGGAAATCTAAGAACAAAATCCATACTAATGTCAGTCCAAGATTTCTTAGGAACAGTAATAGGTGTATACAAACTAGTATTTTGACTCACTCCCTTTGCAACTTGACAAACTCCACAACTCTATACAAATTTTTGAACATCCTTATACATTTGTGGCCAATAATACTTCTCTTTCAGAAAACTCAATGTCTTATCAATTCCAAAATGTCTAGCTAATCCACCACTATGCTTTTCCTTAATCAAATTCAACCTCATAGGACTTCTAGGAATACACAACTGAATACTTTTGAACAACATACCTTCTTGAATGAAATATTCATTGTACTTACTTATGTGGTCTATCAGATTTGGTGCTCTGCACTCTCTCCATGCATAAAAAAAATTAGGATCAGCATCATACAATTCTTTCATTTCATCAAAACCAAGAACTTCAACCTTCATTTTAGTCAACAAATAGCGTCTTCTACTCAATGCATCAACAACTCTGTTAGTAACTCCACTCTTATGCTTGATCACGAATGTAAAACTCTGCAAGTACTCAACCCACTTCATATGTCTTTGATTCAATTTATGTTGACTTCCCAAGTATTGTAAAGCTTTATGATCAATATATAACACAAACTCCTTAGGAATCAAATAATGTCTCCACTTCTTCAATGCTTGAACAATGGCATAAAATTCTTGATCATACATAGAATACTTCCTTTTAGCATCATTCAACTTTTCACTAAAGAAAGCAACAGGCTTACCTTCTTCACTTAATACAGCTCCTATTACATTACCACTTGCATCACATTCAACTTGAAATACTTTGTTGAAATCAAGTAAATTCAATATAGGTAATTCAGCAACCTTTTGTTTCAAAGTCTCAAAACTCTTATCAGCTCCATGTGTCCACTTGAATTCCTTTTTATCTCCCCTCATTGTTTCAGTCATAGCATTACAAACAGCATTGAAATTCTTTATAAACTTTCTATAAAGACTAGCCAAACCATGAAATGATCTTACCTTTCCCACATTCTTAGGTTAGGCCATTCTAAAATTGCTTTAACCTTCTTAGGATCCATCCTCAATCCATCAGCTGAAATCACAAATCCCAAATACACAATCTTCTCTTGCATAAAAGAACACTTTTTCAGATTAATCAACAACTTTTCCTCTTTCAACCTCTACAATACTTGTCTAATATGCTCAAGATGTTCTTCCTTAGTCTTGCTAAATATTAGAATATCATCCAAATAAACCATCACAAACTTACCCAAGAATCTTTTCAAAACTTCATTCATCAACCTCATAAAAGTACTAGGTGCATTAGTCAAACCAAAAGGCATAACCAACCATTCATACAAACTATCTTTTGTCTTGAAAGCAGTCTTGAAAGCTCTGATACCAACTGACGTAGGCAAAGGGTGAATAACTAGGGCCAAGGGCTCACCCAGCTATCCAAACCATCCTGCAAGAGTTAACACAATGAAAGCAAACACAAGTGATAGCAACCAAAGGAGGAGGAGAAAGAAATACTTTTATTGATTCATCAAAATATCCTCATACATGCCCAACTGAAGGCCTTTTGGGTTACGGCCAAATACAAATACAACTTCCAGATCCACGATCCAACTTCAAATTCACATTTCCAGACTCATAGTCTGTTCTTTCTAAACTCTCTCTCTTTCTCTAGTCTCCTAACTCTAAGCCTAAACACTCTATTTATACTTGCCAAAATGGCTTACAGAACATTCCAGAACATAGAGAAGCCAAAAGTTGGCTCTCAGCAAACATAACTACCTATACCAAAATTAAATGTGAGTAAAGTCGGCCCAAGCTAGAACTAGACATAGACAACTTGGTAGCCACTGGAACTCGGTAGCAACTAGCACTTGGCAACAAATGAAATTCGGTAGCAACTGACACTCAGTAGCAACTAGAACTTGGTAGAAACTAGAACTTGGTAACAACTAGAACTCTATAGAAACTAAGACTCAGTAGCAACTTGAACTCGGTAGCAACTAAAGCTCGATAGCAACTGGAACTTAGTAGCAACTAGAAATTGGAACGCGGTAGCGACTAACAGAATGAACAAAATGTGCAGGATTACAAGGAAAACCCAAGATGCTCCTGCATCACCTTGTGACCTCATTGAGCAACGGGCTTCTAAAACAGCCAATATTGCTAATGGACCACTCAAACAAGTTAATGGAAAATCTAGAAGTCTAAAATCATGACCTTACTAAAAACATGGAAAGAAAATTGGAGAGAGGTCATAAATGTTAGAGTAATTAGTTGTTTTCACTTATTAATTAAATCACTTTGATTTAATTAAATAAGTTTCATATTACTCTAGTTTGCTTGAGCTATCTTGTAGGTGCATATAATTAAGATTTTATTAATTATATTGTGCAACCTAGCTTTTTTAGGCTTTTAGGTTACCCTTTTTGGGTTTCAATCTCCTTTATAAGGATTGATCTCTTTGTATTTTTTATCAAGAATCTGTTGAATAATATTTTCCTTCTTCATCTGAATTTTTCAGATCAAACCCTTACCTCTTCTTTTCTTTTTCTTCTCCGTGATAGGTTTTCTACATGTAGGTTTTCTTGGGCTTCGTGAATTTGTTATGCACTTTTGCTCAAATCCTACATGGTATCAAAGCTAGATCTATTGTAGCTTGTTCAGTGTTTCAAGAAAAAGGGAGAATAAGGGTTTGGTGAATCAAATCTGGTGTTTTTTTGAGTTTTTTTGAGAAAATAGGGGGGTAATTGATTTTTAGAGCAGTTTGAGGCTAAAAAGATGCTTCCATTAGATCCAGAAGGTCGTTTATAGTCAAGATTCATATAAAAAATTTGTTTTTTGGCTTCTGTAGTGTCAAGAAAAAAAAAATTTGCCCCTCAAGAGACCGTACAGACATGATTTTCAAGAAAAAAAATTTATAAAAAAAAAATGTTGTTTTTTGGCTGTAGTCGAGTGGCCACCGACCCACAGCTCAGGAGCCACCGCTGTTGGCTGCGTGATTGCAGAACCGCCATGGCCTGGCTATCATTGACAGGCCACCCACCCATCACCCTTGCCACCGACGTCTTTTGCCCCTACAGCCAACCTACTCAACAGCCCACATGGCATTTTTTAACATTTGGCATAGTCTGCACTTAACACATGGCCAGGGGTGCCACGTTGGCACTTGCTACGTGGCCCCTGCCACATCAACTACCCAGTCAACCCTCTGCCACATGGCATCCACGTAGCACTACCACATGGCATGCCACGTGGCCCTTATTTGCTATGACAACCCCCTGGCCATCAATTTTTTGTCATAAAATGCTGACGTCAACACTGCATCAGCACACTTGTAGGCTCTCTAGAGTCCCTTTTTGACGTACTCATGATTTTTTGGCCATATCTTGAGGATACGGAGGTATTTTTCTATTCCAAAAGAAGCACCATAAAGTTGGTTCCAAGATGGTGAGAGTGGTGTAGGATTTTTTTTGTTTTGATGCAATTTAGTTTCCTATTTTTGTAGTCAAAGTTGGATGCTCTATTTTGCACTCTGGGAGGCGTATCTTGAGCATCTAATCTCCAATTTTGGACTTCTTTATATCACTAGAAAGCTCTTTCTGTGCTCTTTTTAGTGATGCTAGTTGTTGTTCTAGATTCTGCTCTAGGCACATTTTATTCATCCTTCTACATTTTTGCATGTTGGTGGATATCCTAGTTGTTTTAGGTTTGGGGATCGATTTTTTTGCTTCAAATGCTTTGTTTTGGGCTTTACCTTCTGTTGTATTAGCCTTATGCTTTTTTTTATCATTGTTGATATTCATTGTAAGCATCTCTATGCAAACGCATTGAGATAAAGTGCCACTTCTTGCATTTCGAGATCCTTTTCATCATTGTGATTTGTTGTACTTGCACTATTTTATAAAGTGTCATGGGGGATAGTTGATTGCCATTTAGGCCCTCTTCCTTTGTCAAGTGAGTGTCCCTTCCATGGCATTAGCCCCATGATTTCTCGATGACACATGCCTTTATAGGTGTCTGTACCTCACTCTTGATGTGTTTAATTCCTGTGTTGTAGGAGATTTTTGGCCCATCTTTTTAGTTGCTTGTCACCTCACCCCGTCTGCATTAAGGGGGGGTTATATTGTTGTTCTATGATTCCTTGGTTTGATGGTTTGTTAGTGTGAGCTATGTATTTAGTACCTAATCCTACATACTAGGTGATTGCAGTGGCTAGCTACCTATGCATTTCAGTGAGATGGATCATCTACCATATAGACACACTTGGTTCATGCCTTCTATTTCCATGGAGGTTTTATAGATTAGCACCTTTTGACAGAGTTTTGTAGCTTTTCATGCTTCAGTGGTTCTCTTCATGATCTCTCTTGTTTCCTTCTTCTGGAACATTCTTTGCTATCTCTTTTTGGAGTAGGGCTTTTCCCATGTGGTTTTCTCTATTTCTCCAATTTATAGAGATTTCCTTGTATTGGGTACCTGATCAGGCCTTATTGTCGAGACCCACTTTTCTGCTTTCATAGCTGTGCTAGGTTAGCTTACCTCCTAAGCTTCACTTAAGGGGGGGTGTTAGAGTAATTAGTTGTTTTCACTTATTAATTAAATCACTTTGATTTAATTAAATAAGTTGCCTATTAATCTAGTTTGCTTAAGCTATCTTGTAGGTGCATGTAATTAATATTTTATTAATTATAGTGTGCAACCTAGCTTTTTTAGGCTTTTAAGTTACCTTTTTTGGGTTTCGATCTCCTTTATAAGGATTGATCTCTTTGTATTTTTTATCAAGAATCCGTTGAGTAATATTTTTCTTCTTCGTCTAAGTTTTTCAAATCAAACCCTTGCCACTTCTTATCTTTTTCTTCTTCGTGACAGGTTTTTTACATGCAAGTTTTCTTGGGCTTCATGTATTTGTTATGCGCTTTTGCTCAAATCCTACAATAAATGACCCAAACAACTTGATTACATGATTTCATAAGACGGGTGCTCCTGCACCAACCATAGGGCCCTCACCTTTACATTTTTGTTGTGTTATGCTCCAAATGAGCCTTGTAAGTAGAATCAGCGTCAATGGAAATAGGTGTGGTAGTATGGATATTAGATGTCATTTATTACAAGCTTGCAAACACAAAGACTTTTATTGCTACATTTCACCAATCTCAATGTGTCCATGGTAATTGTTCTCTTTTCATTGATGTTTGGGGGTATTTATTGGTGCAAAGCACCAAGGCACTTGGTTTATATTTTGGTTTTCATAGGCTAGAATAAATAACCCTTGGATGAGAAGTCCATGGTTATCAAAGAAAGACACCATTTTGTATGCTTAAGGCACTTTATGCAATTTATAAGAAAAAGTTGCTTGTTAGGAAAATTCCAAATTTTTTATATTTTTGGTCAAGAAATTCTAGGACTGAATTTTTTTTGTTGGTTTTAGGTATATTGGAATCAAGTGAAAAATGTAAAAATTGCACTTTTTGTGCAAAGTTGCATTGTTGAAAGTCGTAAAAGTTGCTCAAATTTTCAACTTAGTGGGAAAAGGGTTATAACTATTAAAATATACAAAGGAGATATATATACCTCATTTGTGAGGTCTGGAGGGCATTAATATACGGATTGGAAGGAGTTGTAAAGAAAGAAATTCAATTTTTGAGTCATTTTTACTGTTGTTTGCATGTTGCACAATATTTATGGACTTTTAGACTAGATTTGATATATTTTTAAGATAGAGATTTGAATCAGCTTTCTTTTTCTTCTAGTATCATAATTCTATGTGTTTTCTAACTCAAGTTATTGCATTTTTAGTGAAACTAGGTTTTTAGGACAACATTTTGGTGCATACGGAAAAAATGGGCCTCTAACTGCAATTTCCTTGGTTGAAATTTTATGGCCACTTGGGAAATGGTATTTAGTAGGGTCCTTTTTAAGATTCCAGGGTTTCAAGACTGGAGGATATGTTTGTGATTTTTCCAATCAAACCCTAGGCTAAGTACCATGAAGGATTTAAACTCTTGTAGCATGTTGGTTTGTGAATGGCAGGAGTTTGGGAATTTGGAAGGGATGAGCATTTAGAAATAAGTAATTTTAGTATTTTCAAATCTTCTTGAGCATTGATTTAATTTACACGACCCTGTTTCCTATTGGTTTCTTTGTAAACTAGTCATCTACTTATCTAGGACATGTTTGGGAATTGACAATCTCAATTTAAACTAAAGTCTCCATTTAAAGGTGGCAATGAGCTTTTTGTTGTTTTGTTAAGATAATTAATATATTTTGATAAGAAATTTGAGGGATCATGCCCAACTTGAGTATGATGGCTTCTCAAGTTCTGTAAATGCAAAGTTGCAATGTTGCTCAAAAAGTTGCTTGAGCAACTTTCAGAATTTTTGCAAAAAAAGTTGCAATGGAAATTTGGGAAGTTATAACTATCCATGCTCAGATATATGAGCATGGGAAACATTTTTTTGAAGGTTAGAAGGTTTCTAGTCAGATTTTCATTTTTAAGCAACTTTTGCAATTTTGCACAAAAAGTGCAACTAATGAAAAGTTCACTAGATTTCACTTCTAGGACTTGGAAAAGGTTCCAAACTATTAAAAAAAACTAAAAACACCTAATCCTAGGATATCTTAACCAAAAACTCAAAAAGACCCAATTTGGCCTAATTAGCAACTTTTGCTCATATCTTGCACAAAGTGGCCTAGGCATACATATCTTGCTCATATCTCTCTCACTATTCGTTGTGGGATCAAACTGTCTATTCTATTAGCTCTAGATGGCTAGGTAAAATCCTAGCCCCAAGCTCATCCCATCCCATTAAGCACTCAAATGTTCTCAGGCATGCCAAACCAAAATGTCCCTAAGGGTCACTAAATGCCATAGAGTATTGATCTTTGATGGGGCATATCTCAGAGCTCATACAAGGTATGGATGTGATTCTAGGTGCTATAGGACCATGTTGTGGAGACTTACAATAACCTCTCTTTCCTTTTGGAGGTCTTATGCTATTTTGATTTTGTGATGTCATCTTGGATGATGTTGAAACTTGTAGTGTTGGCCAATACAATGTTACCAACTACCCAATCTCCCTCACTATTCACTGTGGGATCAAACTTTCTATTTTGTTAGCTCTGAGTGGTTGGGTAAACCCTAGCCCCAAGCTCATCCCATCCTATTGAGCGCTCAAACATTCTTGGGCATGCTGAACCAAAATTTCCCTAAGGGTCACTAAATGCCATAGGGCAGCGATCTTTGATAGGGTATATCTCAGAGCTTGTGCAAGGTATGGATGCGATTCCAAGTGCTATAGGACCATGCTATAGACCTACAATAACCAATCTCACTTTTTGGAGATCTTTCTCTATTTTGATTTTGCAATGCGATCTCGGGTGATGCTGAAACTTGTAATGTTCGCCAGTAAAAAGTTGCCAACTGCCAAATCTCCCTCACCATTCGTCATGGGATCAAACTATTAATTATGTTACCTCTAGGTGGCTAAGTAGACCATAGTTCCAAGCTCATCTTGTCTCGTTGAACATTTGAACATTCTCGAGCACATTGAACTGAAACATCCCTAAGGGTCACTAAATGCCATAGGGCAGTGATCTTTGATGGGGCATTATCTCAAAACTCGTGCAAGGTATGGATGTAATTCTAGGTACTATAAGAATATTTTGTGAAGGCCTACAATAATCTCTCTCTTTTTGGAGATCTTACTCTATTTTGATTTTGTGACACCATCTCAGGTGATGTTGAAACTCATAGTTTTGGCTAGTGCAAAGTTGTCAACTGCCAAATCTCCCTCACCATTTGGTATGGGATCAAACTATCTATTTCATTATCTTTTGGTGCCTAGATAAACCCTAGCCCCAAGCTTGTTCCATCCTATTGAGTGCTTGAACGTTCTTGGCATGTCGAACTGAAACATCCCTAAGGGTCACTAAATGCCATAGGGCAGCAATCTTTGATGGGGCATATCTCAAAGTTCATGCAAGGTATGGATGTGATTCTAAGTGTTATTGGACTGTGTTGTGGAGACCTAAAATAATCTCTCTCTCTTTTTGGAGATCTTAGTACATTTTGATTTTGTGATGCCATCTTTGGTGATGTTGAAACTTGTAGTGTTGGCCAGTACAAAGTTAGCAACTACCAAATCTCCCTCATCATCTGTCATGGGATTGAACTGTATGTTTCATTAGCTTTGGGTGGTTGGTTAAACACTAGTCCCAAGCTCCTCCTATCCCTTTGAGCTCTCTAACATTCTCAGGAATGCTAAACTAAAATGTCCCTAAGAATCAGTAAATGCCATAGGGTAGAAATCTTTGATAGGGCATATCTCAAAGCTCATACAAGGTTTGGATGTGATTCTAGGTGCTATAGGACCATGTTGTGGAGACCTACAATAACCTTTCTCACTTTTTGAAGATCTTACTCTATTTTGATTTTGCGACGCCATCTCAGGTGATGCTAAAACTCATGGTGTTGGTCAGTACAAAGTTTCCAACTACCAAATCTCCCTCACCATTCACTGTGGGACCAAACTATCTATTCTATTAGCTCCAAGTGTCTTGGTAAACCCTAGCCCCAAGCTCCTCTCATCCTATTGAGCACTCAAACATTCTCAAGAATGCCAAACCAAAACATCCCTAAGAGTCACTAAATGCTATAGGGCAGCGATCTTTGACAGGGCATATCTTAAAGCTTGTGTGAGGGATGGATGTGATTCCAAGTGATATAGGACCATGTTGCAGACATCTACAATAACCTCTTTCACTTTTTGGAGATCTTACTCCATTTTGATTTTGCAACACCATCTTAGGTGATGTTGAAACTTGTAGTGTTGACTAGTACAAAGTTTCCAACTGCCAAATCTCTCTCACCTTTCATTGTGGGATCAAACTATCTATTATGTTAGCTCCAAGTGACTAGGTAAACGCTAGCCCCAAGCTTATCTCATCTCATTGAGCACTCAAATGTTCTCAGGCACACCAAACCAAATCGTCCCTAGGAGTCACTAAATGCCATAGGGCAGGGATCTTCAACTGTGGCAACTGGATATGTCATCTCATCCAGTGATGGAGACTCGTGATAGAAGGTAAAGGGGTGACCATACACATCATTTTAAACATGTTATTTTTTATGATAATAAGGTAATCCTTGTTTTTAAGGTCAAGGAACTTGAGGTCACCTATAAACCCAAATTGCCTTAGTCCTAACTATTTTCCTTTTTTTGTTGTTTTTGTTCATAAGTTGACTCAATAAGTGTTTTTAGAGTCATTACACCTTATATAGCTGCATGTTATCACTGAATGGAGTTAGTAGAAGATGTTAATGATCTTCTTGGTTGTCTTAATAGTTATTTCATGGGTTTGAAACATAACCACTTCCCTTTGTGAAGAGTTGCCCAAAAATCAGCAAATTACATGTTGTTGCAAAGAAAATATAGTCATAGGATGTTGGAAGATTGTTTTCACTCATAGGATGTTGAATAATCTCTTGGAAGGATGGAATAGATGACAAACTAAAGTTTTTGAGATAGTTATTAGGTGTTCCTTGAAGTGGCTGAGATGTTAGTTTGAAGCAAGAACTTGGCTATGATCCATTTCTCAAATTTGCTCATTTTTCCCTTATTGCTTCCCAAGTTTTGAATAGGGAAAGTGATCAAGTAGTTTTGTGATGTTGGGTAGAAGTTTGTTCAATATTGTAACCAAGTTGGAAAGAGTCTTTGAAGACACTTATGAAGGTGGGAAAGGTTGTTTTCCTTAAAAGTGTTCTTGTTGGGAATCCACTAGCTTTTGTTGTAAGCACTCTACATCATTTTGGATGCAATTTACATTAAAATGAAATACATGAAATTTACTTTAAATGTAAACAATAAAAGCAAGATATATATTATGATAACCAATAATGTCATACATGAACAAACATATAATATACAAGGTTGCATGGGGACGGGGGTACTTAGGGTATGGGTACAAGTACAACTATTTTTTATAATAGGAGATGGGGGTACTTGGGTATGTCAAACTTTCTTTTTAATTATATTTTTATATTTATAGAAAACCTGAATTTATGAGTCATGACAATGATTTTTCAAATAAAGAACAGTGATAAAGTTTGCGAATGTAATGTATTGTTTTCAGTTTCAAATTTGTTATTTGTTTTTAATAATAATTTATGATAAATGCTTAGATGCATAACATAGAAGGTAGACTTTAGACATGAACAAGAAGATAATAAAAAATATGAAAATGACATATTGTGAATGATAAATATATGGCTTTAACACTAATAAATTTTATTGTTGATCAATATTGTATCAAAGTTTCAAACTGATTAGGTATTGAATTAAGCTTGATAAACAAATAACAGACAAGGAAAACTTTAAACATGAACAAGATCATAAATCATATGATGATGACATATTGGGAATGATAAAATTATGCTTGAATAGTGATAAATTTTATTGTTAATCAATATTCTATCAAAGTTTCAAATTGATTAGGTATTGAATTAAGCTTGATATAAAAAAAGCTGATATACAAACAAAAAACCCAAAAAATAATCAGAAATCTCAATCAAGGTCCTTAGCTATGATGCTCTCCATTGAGTACTAGGTACTTGGGATACATGTACCTGGTACTTGGGTATGTGGGTATGACTACCAGGGGTGTGGGTACAAGTACCCATGCAACCTCATAATATATTATGATAACCAACAATGTCATACATGAACAAACATATAATATATTATGATAACCAATAATTTCATACATGAATGAACATATAATATATTATGATAACCAATAATTTCATACATGAAAAAATATATAATATATTATGATAACCAATAATATCATACATGAAAAAACATATAATATAAAATGATAACCAATAAAGTCATACATTAACAAACACATAATATATTATGATAACCAATAATGTCGTACGTGAACAAACATATCATATATTAACCAATAATTTCATAAATCTAATAATGTCATACATCAAATATATGTCATACATCAAATATAAAATGTCATATATACATCAAATGTATATCAAATATGTCCACTGACATAAAATCCAACATATATGTCCACTAATGCCTATACATGTGTGTCTATCAACTATATCTTCTCCTTCCCATGAGGGGAAGGAAACAAATCCCTAGAGGTCTTCAGTTGTTGTGTGGAGGGAGATGATGGGGATAATGGGGTCTTCCTCACATGTTCGCTTGTCCTCTTGTTTAGGTTCTTCTCTAACTCAAGCTACTACAAACAAACTAGATATGAATCAATAATTAGTGTACATTGAAATCCAATATATGAACACACAAAATTAATTATTTTCTACTGCCATCAAATAGTCACTTTGTACGTCCACCTCAAAGGCTCGTGAATGATTGAGTGTAACAAGGCCCTACAAAAATTCAATCAATATAATCACTTATAAATAACATTAGAAATTTTGATACCAACTATTATAAACAAAAACTAAAACCAAGAAAATTCTTTCATACCTCAGTCAATGGCTCTGAACTAGCCATCACTACAGCAATGCCATGATCATTGAACTGTCAAAGATGAGGAGTCTCAAATGTCAAGAGCTCCATGTCATACAATAAAAGTTACATGTAACATGAAATATGAAAAAAATATAATTAAATGAGTTAAATTAACATGAAACAAATATACCTCTACAAAGCTCGTATCATACCTAGGCTCGAAGTCCCTAGTGAATGTCGATGGTCCTACAGATAACTGATGCACATGCATAATTTTTTTTTGTCAATCCTTAATATAATTACTTAAAAAATATTTGTATTAATTTAAATTATTAAATTGATACATACCTTTGGACTCATCGACGAGATGAAAAATGGGGCTAGGGGATCTCTACTAGGGCTACCAACACTCTTACCCTAAATTTTGAACAATGTTAATACATGCTAATTAATTAGTCATTCACTATACATATGAAATGTGATCAAATTAGTTTATTATAATTGTAATTTACCTATGTGTCGATGCCAAATTTTTGACTCAGGAACTGATCAGTGACTAGCCCCATCATCCATACTATCTCTAGCATGACTGTCAAATGTGCATAAGGATCCACATGATGTGCACATGTGACCATGATGTACAAAAGGCTCCTCCTCAACTAATGGACTTGTGCAATGAATGAGGGTCTACGTCAAAGTAATAATAGCCCCTAAAGTGTGAGTTTCTATATGTTCCTTCATAGCTGTAGGAATAATTACATGCTTGCCCTGTGGCTTGACAATAGGTGCCCTAACTACATTAGGATCACAACGTGTCTTCGACCTCTCAAATGATGACCCCCCACCTCTACCCTAAGATTCTAATATATCAAAATGATTAGGGATCTCCCCAAGGAAAAATTCACAATACAATTTCTTTAAGAAATACATTGGAACCTCATGATTATTGCAGGGAGGGGCATCAAAGACCATCCACCATCTATCACAAAAATTATTTTTAATACCATCATATATGCACCAATGGATGGAGAACCGTTTAATTGTCTCTCTAACAATATTTTTTTCACTGGGCTTTCTAAACAATGCACAAATGCTACCTTTTGCTATTTCTTTTTTTTAAAGATCTTGATATGATATTTTTTGTGCATAATATATTTTTTGTTCATACCTCTTAACATGCCAATTATCCAACTTACCACTAACAGAAGCTACATGGGTCATAATGGACTTGAGGGAGGATGTCAACTATGCTCTCATTGGATTAGCTTGTCCAAAAGACTTCAACCTACCAATTAGTTCTTCTAATTCATTTTTCCCTCTTTCTATTTCATTTATTATGTTGTCTTGTGTGTCAGGAGGAGATCTTCCAATCAGTGCAAGTTGCAAAATTTCTTGTTCTTGCTATGGAGGGTTTTGATTCTCATCTTGTGGAGGGTTTTCATTTGGATCTTATGAAGGGTTTTGGTTTTGATCTTGTTGGAGATTTGGTAGTTCATTATTAGCATTTCCTAATAAGAAACCAATTGCAATATAAATAAATAAACAAATTTTTAAAAAAATTGAAAAAAACCTACAAAACGATACAAATACATATAAAACAATGCAAAAATAAGAGTAGAAAACATACGACAAAATCTTGATTACAAAATTTGGTGATGAGGAGGCATTTTGAGTAGGTGAGTGGCAAAAGTCTTCAATCCTTCAACTCACACACACGCTGTGAGGAGGAAACCATTGCAAAACAAAATGAAAATAAAATGGGTTGCAGGTTTGTAGCCCATTTATTAAAAAAAAAAAGCTTAATAAAGCACATGCGCCATATAGCGCACACATGTTATGGCTTGGGCAGCCCAATCCATAGCATGTGTGCACTATAGTGCATACTCGCTTTAGAAAACTAAAAAGAGGGGTGTCATGTTTTCGACACCCCAACTTGGTGCACACATCCAAGTGTTGATTAGTAGTTAGAGATTTGTCAAGGATTATTTAATAGTAGCTTTGGTTTGTTAGTAATTTTGGTTAGTACTTTGTAATATTTTAAAATTGTAGTAATAATGAAAGTTATGTTATTTTGGTTGTTTAGGAATGTAATGATATTTTAGTTAGTAATTGTTAAATATGAGGATAGTTAATATTTTAGTATTTTATTATAGGATTAGTGTTTAGCTTTTTTTATTAATAGGATTTTTTTGATAGAAATTAAGTGAGGGCAATAGTATGTAATAATAAATTAAAAAAAGTATTAAAGGGTTGTATTTCATAAGCGATAGTGGTATAGGATTTTATTGTAAGGCAAGTGGATGTCAAAATAAATTTAATAATGAATATTTATATGTATTGATTTATTTATAAATGGTTAGGTTATAATTAGGACAAAGTTTTATTATATTGCTAGGACAACCTATAAATGCAGTTCAGTACACCTATAGTTTTGACATGTAAAATGAATATATGGAATCACGTAAAACCTAATGTGTCTTATGTAATTAGTCAAACATATTAATTCAAATTTAAATGCAAGAACTATGGAACCCTAATGATTTCTCAAATATGATGGCACACTTTAATTAGAGTTTTATCAAACCAAATTTTGTAACTCAAACTAGGTGTTCCTGTAGTACTAGAACTTAAGGTCCTATAATGGTGTAGTACATTTTAGATGTCAAATCTACATCATTTTGAAATGAAATAAAAACTCACTTCAATCCTTCTTTAACTTGTCATAACATATTCAATGTAGTAAGTGTTAAACATAGTGTTTATTAACTTTATAATAAAAAATATATATTGTTGTGTTTTTGCCCTAAATTTTGGGCATGACATTTTGGTATCAGAGCCTAAGTTCAACACTAGGAACCTAAAACCGTTACATTTCAACTTATTCAAACTTTAAATTTTTTTGTAGGATGCCTCATATTACATGAAATGTCGGACAAGGAAGAGGTCATAGAGTTGTAGGTATTGGGGTAGAATAGGAGGATGGACCACCACCACCACTACAGAACCCTAACTAGGATATTTTGGATGTCCTCCAGAACTTGATTGGGGTATTCTAGCAGAGGTTACCACCCACAGTATAACCCAAGTAGCATATTTTTGAAGGGGAAGCATAGATATAGGGAAGAGGTGGGTAAGATGTTAGAGAGAGGAGTAGGAGTCCCCACTAAGGCAGGTTGAGGGGCAAGGCAATCATGAAAGTAAGTGAGTGCATCAGTCAAAGCCACCACCTGATGAGACCAAGGAGTTGATACGAATCTAACCATCATTGATTTTGAGTTCCACAAATGGGGTAGTAGCGAAGGCTTAGTTATAGAGTCTATAGCAGTGCTTTGGATTACACACTTATGGGAGTAATCTAAAGGAACAACTTGCAGTCCATCTACTATAGGAGAATGCCTCCAATTGGTGGTAGCAAGAAGAGTCCATAGGAGGAGTCAAGATTGACACCATTACATGGGGGACATTTTTGGCTCAATTCTGCGAGAGGTATCTTTCTGAGCACCTTAAACAGAAGCAGATAGAGGAGTTTCATTCTCTACAAAAGAGGGACCTCAAAGTAGCCTAGTATAAGAGTTGGTTCCTTGAGCTCCTTTCTTATGTTGAATACATAAAGGATGAGAAACTATGGACCCATCATTTTTCACTATGGGCCTTGATCTCTCTCTTTAGGGTGTAGTCTGCTTAGCATTCCCTACTACTTTTAGGTGGGTAGTTGAGATATCATTAGTTTTTGAGGATACTCATGGTAGGTAGGAGTCTCAAGATCGGTCTTAGAACTAAAACCATACCTAGCAATGAGGACAACAAAGATCTCCTTGGAAAGGGAATCAGAACCACTCAGTAGGGTCATCTAAGGGCTAGTAATTCTAGCAACAAAAACCATAGTAGGACTCTAGGCAGAAACCATCATAGGGATATAAATGCTCTAAGCCCAAGTAGTGGTAGTCACAAGGTCCTCAATAGGATCAAAGGACATAAGCCCCACAGTCATAGACAAAAAAGACTCAACAATCCTCTAGGGTTGATTACAATGAACCTAGTAGGACTTAAGGTCCACAATAGTCCATATCACAGGGTGTATAGGTTTATACTTAGGGACCATGATAAACTTGTGGTGGCATGGGTCACCTAGCTAGAGACTATCCACAGGGGCAATCATCTAGTGGTCAAAGAGGGGCTACCTCAAAGCCTACAATTGGTGATATGGGTAGATCCCACAAAGTGTTTGTAGTGGTTGATGATCATCGGTCTAAGCATCAGGCCATAGCTATCAAGGCTATAGGTATGATATGAGGTAATATGGTTGCTATATTATTTGATTTTAGAACTAAAGACTCCTTTTATATCTCCATTTATAGTGGAGGGTTGTCGGCTTATGGTAGTTAGATAGGATGTTAGTTGGGAGATAGATTTAGCCTTAGGAGCCAAGGTGTTAGTTAGTTCCATGGTACATAATTGTCAAATTTAGATCAGAGACATGTCCATGATGTCAGATCTATGCATTACCCCTCTAGGTTCATATGATTTTTCCTTGGCATGGATTGGCTTTATGACCATGGGGACAAGATGGATTGTTGATAGAAGAGGGTAGAATGTGTAGATGAGAACGAGATTTCTAGGGTGATCTTCAAAGTGCAAAGACCCATATCTCTTCATATGATTTTTACTATGGATCTTAGACAATGTATGTGAAAGGGATATAAGTTGTTTGATATCACCAGTAGTGATCGAGAGGAGGATTTAGAGAGGGAGCCATCCCTTGGTGATTTTCCTATTCTATAGGATTTTGTAGATGTATTTCCTTTAGACATCCCTGGTATGCCTCCCCCAAGAGCAATGGATTGTCATATAGATCTTGTGCCTGGGGCTAAGCCAGTATTGAGAACATAATATAGGATGACTACCCATGAGCTTGGTGAGCTCAAGACCCAATTGGAGGAACTCCAAGAGAAAGGTCATATTCGACCTAGTGTGTCATCTTGGGGTGCACTAGTGATCTCTGTGAAGAAGAAGGATGGATCACTTAGGTTGTGCATTGATTATAGATAGTTGAACAAAGTAACCATTAAGAACTAATACTCTATCCTAGGATTGATGATCTCTTCAATAAATTACAAGGTGCTCGAGTATTCTTAAAGATAGATCTAAAATTAGGATATTATTAGTTGAGGATTGTGGAGAGTGATATCCACAAGACTCCATTATGTACGATTTATTATCACTATGAATTAACTGTGGTACCATTTGGCCTCATGAATGCTCCAATTTTATTCATAAGCCTCATGAATGTAGTATTATGTACTATTTTGGATAAGTTTGTATTTGTATTCTTGGATGATATTTTGATATATTATCATGATGAGAAGGAGCATGAGGAGGACCTAAGACAAGTGTTGCAGAAGTTGAGAGAAAACTAGTTGTATGGAAACTTGTCAAAGTGTGCATTCTTCAAAGCTGAGATACATTATTTAGGTCATGTTATATTAGGAATGGGGTCTCATTATATCTATCAAAGATTAGGTTCATCATGGATTGGCTAGCACCCACTAGTACCACTGAGGTGAGGAGTTTTATGGTATTAGCAGGATACTATAAATGCTTTATCATGGGATTCTCTAGATTGGCACACCTAATCACATCTCTTCAAAGAAAGGGAGAAAAGTATGAGTGGACAGAGAAGTGTGAGAGAGCTTACCAAGAGCTCAAGAGAGCCCTCACAATTGCACCAATCTTGGTAGTGCTAGATCCTTCTACAGATTTTGTTGTGTACATAGATGCATCTTTAGATGGTATAGTGGAAGTCCTTATGCAGGATGGATGACCTATTTCCTACGAGTCTAGGAAGTTGAAGACTCATGAACTTTATTACCTTACTCATGACCTATAGCTTGCAGTAGTTGCTTTAGTGAGGTGGTGACACTTCCTTCTAGGGCATAGATTCAAGCTTACATAGATGAGGAATGATAGGAAAAGAAGGTGGATGTAGTTCATTTTTACTTGAGGCTCACAGAGCACTTTATATAGAACACCTTGGTTCTAAGAAGTTTCATGCATATTTGAGGTAGTTATATCATTAACTAAGGATGAGAGTGTAGATTGCTAGTATTATTGCAAGATGTCTTGAGTGTCAACAAGGATAACTTTAAGAAAACCCCTCCCTGAAAAATATAGAAATTTGTGGTGAATCCAACATTACATTTGGGGGAAATTTAATTTATGTTGGCAAAAAAAATTAGACGTAATTTTTCTTCAACCATTAAAAATCTCATAAAATTGAGGTGATTTTGTCCCTTTTGATGCAAAGGGTATATATTGTCTATGGCAATTTTTCCCATTCATTAGAAAATTTTATATATTGCATTAGGAAATTATTCCCGTTTGCTGGAAAAATATATATTTGATTAGGTGATTTCTCTTGTGTATTGGAAAAATATATATATTTGATTAGGTGATTCTTCTTGTCTATTAAAAAAACATATATAATGTACTAGTGAATGTGCTAGAAAATGATGTGATTACTCAATGAATTAATGACTAAAAATTAATCGTATGTTTTTCAAATCAGTGGTTAGATTATCAAAAGATTATGCTCAGACCGAAATCAAAGAGTGATGTGAAAGTGAGGTTTATATAGGATGACACATATTTGGAATGATCTATTGCATTTATGGCATAGTGGAATCTAGTTGAAAAAAAAAATCTTTAATGTAGACATCTTTCTCAATGGTTGCCATTATCAGAAAAGTAGTTGGTTGCCAAAAATGGGATTGCTTGTGGAAGAGGGATCATCGAATGAAAATCCAAGCCATGTTGTCAACCCAAATTTGACTATGGAGGAGGATGAGGAACAAAGTAATTTTACCACTAGGCTTATTACAGCTTCGCAGGTTCTCTCTACTAATCATAGGGACATGTCAAAGAGATCAAAAAGGAGTAGGAAAAGGAAGACCTTTGAGTGATGGTTTTTGAAATGGGTCTTGACCTTGCTAATTTTGAAGAATGAATTGCAAATATGGTGGAACAAAAAAATTGGAACTTCAAAGCTTTTGGGATGTTTTGAAGGATAAAAGAAGTGTTACACAAAGAATCATCAATTTAGTTAGTATTTATTTTGCAAAACATATTGTCAACAGTGTATGAATTTGAAATGTAATGGTTTAAAGAATTATTGCTTCCCTTTTTGAGGGAAACTACAACCATTATTGGTATTATATATATATATATATATATATATATATATATATATATATATATATATATAAAGATGAAATGCAAATAATATAATGCAAAGTAAAACCCTTTTTGTTGACATTTGATATATCAGTGGACAAGGTATTTTCTTTTGGGTTCTAAGCATGTAGCTACTTTAAGGTAATCAAATGATGTATTTAATCATTACTTTCTAAATGTGTATGAATAATAATTTCACTTTCTAGTAAGTACTTACTAGTTAGTAGTAGTACACGGTACATACTACACATGTCGCATGTGACCAGGAATTGATGTATGTAGTAATGGCTTTTTGGGAAATGTTTCTAATAACATTTCATATCTCCAACATACATGTAACAAGTAACATCAATTTAAAGGCTATTGTCAAATGATAATATATCAACAATTGAAGGTATATTTTGGGCCAAACATCTTGAATGAAGCCTAGACCTTGTTCAAGTCTTTAGAATGGTAACACATTTCCTTCCGGCCCATGCCAATTGCAATGAATAGTAAATACATGTCTTTTCACTATTAGTGGCATTCCCTCTTCCATCGTCTTCATACATATTACAAATTTTTTGATATGAACTTGCATTTTTGTTGAAGATTTGTGAAGATTTAATAATTTAAAACAACTCAACTGGAAGTCAGATAGACAAATATCTAGGGACCATTTCTCATCCACTCAACTTATTTATAGGCAATTGAGTTTCTTCATTCATCATTTCTCATCTCTCTTTTTTGTAGTCAATAGTCTAGTAATAGGTATACTTTTAGTGCTCATTCAATTCTGGTCTAGTTTATTTTGTGGTAGAGTGGTAGGCGTTTCTTTGTAGTCAAGATGGACACTTCAATTTGCCTAACATGCAAATTGGAAGAGGAATAGAAGGCCTTTTTAGGTGACATCCCTAATGAAAACCTCTTTGTCAATTTATAGTTAGGTTTTTCTTGTTGTGAATTTTATTATTCTTGCTATGAAAATGGTTTTGGGGAGTGAATTTTTGGAGGATGAGAATAGGTATCATGTCAACATAGACATTATGTCCCATTTTCTAGCATCTCTATTTGAGCTTTGAGCTCAGAGTGTTAGGAATAAGGTGTCCCAACCTTGTATAATTCCTATTCTTATTATTTGTTTTGTAAAATGTATTCCTTGAAAATAATGTTGATGTGTCAACATCTTGAATTGTGTGTAAGGAGATCATGACTAAAACGGTTATGACAAATTCCTATGACATGTAAGAGCTATGTTAGGAAGATTCAATGATAGGTGAAGACATGTGGAAACTAAGATATTTGAGTACTGTACACTCTACCCCAATAGTGGGGTTCGGGGCATCGCCTCAAAAAAAAATTTGGGGTTCCTATTTTCTCATAGAATGGTAAAACCCTAATACGGCTTACCTTTGGGAGTAGCCCTAAAGTGAAGCGCATGTTATAAGCATTTTTAAGGTTGCAAAGAGATGCGATGCAAAAACTATGTATTGTTGGTACTGCGAGTAGCTACTGGAGTCTTCTGTTATTGATGTTGAACTTGCATTGCAAGTGTATTGTAACCTTGTGTTGAAGATAATACATTGTGCAGGTTCTGAAGGGGTGGGGTTGTTTTACTGAAAGGTTTTTCCCCACCGAAAAATCCTTGTGTTATGTGTTCCTTTCTATGTCTATTTTCTATATGCATGTTTGGCTACAATATTGTTATTTACATGATATTGAATCTGTAAGTGTAGAAGATTTTAATAGGATTTGCATCATACTTTCCTTATGAGATTAGTGTAGGAAGCTGTTTCCACACCTGAGTTTCCTGACAAGTGGTATCAAAGCTTGATCAACTTTTGATCCTAGTTGTTGGGTAGGGTTTTTTGAGCTAATCTCAAGTTGAGTGGGAGTCTTGTGTAGAGCATCCTGAATCTTATTTGCAGATTGAGATGGTGAGTTCATCATATGGAAGAATGGAGGTGGAGAAATTTAATGGCACTAATTTTGAGTTGAGGAAACTCAAGATGGAAGACATATTGGAAGATTTTGACCTATGGGAAGTGACTACAAGTGCTACAAGACTAGAAACTATAGCTCAAGCAGATTGGGATATCAAAGACCATAAAGCTAAGGGTCTCATAAGACTCTGTTTAACCAATGCAGTCCTTCTGAATGTTCTAGATGAGAAAACCGCATATAGTTTGTGGGAGAGACTTGGGGTCATGTATCAAGCCAAATCTTTGGTGAACAAGTTGTTCCTGAGGAAGAAGTTGTATTCTCTATGAATGGAGGAAGGTGGATCCTTAACGGATCATTTAAATGCATTTAATCGGCTGGCTGCATAATTGACATCAGTTGGTGTCAAGTTAGAGGAGGAGGATCATTGCTACACACTTTTGTGTTCTTTACTGGATTCATGGGACCATCTTGTGATGGCTCTCAGAAGCACATTAGTCACCTTCAAAATGGATGATGTGGTTTCTTCACTTCTATCAGAGGAGATGCGGAGAAAGGCTTCCATTTTGAAAAAAGAAGCCCTTGCTGTTCGTGGGAGATCCACGAAAAGAGGGAAGAAAAATGACAATAAGTTTGACAATAAGGGTAGGTCCAAATCTCGTGGGAAGTCAAAGACTTCCAATAAGTCCAAGGCAAAATCTTGGAACTGTGATAAAACTGGGCACTTTCGTAAAGGCTGTAAAGAGCCTAAGAAGAAGAAGAAAGCCTCAGTTTCTAGTTCTAAAAAATCTCAAGAAGATGGTGATGCATTCATCATAGCTTTGGCAGCCCATGCATCTGATGATGTGTGGTTGGTTGACTCGGTGCATCTCTTCACATGACTTCTCATCGAAATTGGTTCTCAAGATATGATGAGTTCAATGGTGGAAAGGTGTACTTGGGTGATGATTCTCACCTAAAGATAGTTGGACATGGAAGGGTCACTATCAAATTTCCTAATGGATGAGTAAAGGGAATCAATGGAGTTATGCACATTCTAGGTTTGGCACGAAACCTATTATCTGTAAGTATGTTGAATGATGTAGGTGTGTAAGTTATTTTTTCTAAAGATGGATGTAAGAAGATGAGAGGAGCTATGGTTCTTGCTAAGGGTACTAGGAGAGGTACTTTGTTTTAGCTTGATGCACACATTTCTCAATGTAATAGTTCTTCTATTTCAAAGAAGAGAGTAGCTATCACTTCATCCCCACCATCTGAACGAGTAGTAAAGAAGACTGTGATTACTGGTTCTGATGGTAGTGCAACAAGCAAACACTTTGGAAGGAAAGCTTCCTGCAAAAAAGACAATGTTGTGGCATTTGAGATTTGGTCAGATTGGTGAGAAGGGTCTCAGAACCCTGAAAAATAAAAATCTCATTGAGGGGTTAAATGATTGCAATCTCAAGTTTGACTTCTGTGAATACTGTATATATGGTAAACAATCGTGTTTAGTTTTACTCTAGTTCTCACAAATCTTCTGATGTTTTGGATCTTATTCATTCTGATGTATTTGGTCCTGTAAAAGTTCCTTCAATCTCCAAGTCTATATTTTTTGTATCTTTCATAAATGATTACAGTAGAAGGACATGGATTTATTTCCTTAAAAGTAAGACACAAGTCTTTAGTCAATTCAAGGAATTTAAAGCCCTTGTAGAGAATTAGACTAGTAAGAAGATTAAGTGTGTGAGAACTGACAATGGTGGTGAGTTTTTCTCAGCAGAGTTTGAATAGTTCTGTAAAGAACAAGGTATCAAGAGGCATAAGAAAACTCCGTATACCCCACAACAAAATGGAGTTGTAGAGAGAATGAATAGGACACTGATGGAGAAGGCTAGGAGTATGCTTAGTGGAGCTGATTTAGAACAAAGGTTTTGGGCCAAAGCTGTGGCCACTGCTTGCTATCTGGTTAACAGATCTCCTACATCAACTCTTGTTGGTAAGACACCCATGGAGGTGTGGTCTGGTAAGAAGCCTTCAGTTAGACATCTTCGTGTTTTTGGTTGTGAAGCTTATGCACATGTTCCAATGGAGAAAAGATCTAAGTTGGAAAACAAAGCTGTTAAATGTATTTTCATTAGGTACAGTGCTGGTGTGAAAGGATACAAGCTTTGGGATCCTGTGACTAGTAAGGTGTTGTATAGTAGAAATGTTATTTTTAGAGAGCTAACATCTTCTCCTATTGTGCTACAACTAGATGAAAAAGAAAAGGAAAAAGATGTTGTTCAGTTGCCTCCTACCCCTAAGAAGACTGAATAGAGAGACCATGTTGGGTCTAATGATGAGGAGAGCTCTTGCAGCTCTAATAGTTCAGAAGAAGAGGAAGAACAACCTCAACCTTAGCCCTTGAGGAGATCCACGAGAGAAAGAAAGCAACTAGAAAGGTTTGGTTATTCTATGTTAGATTCTAGTTGTGCTTTTGCTTTGATTACTAACACTTATGAGCCTAGATCTATGAAAGAGGCTTTGGGCATGGAAGATGCAAGTTCCTGGATTGAGGCTATGGATGATGAGATGGATTCATTAGAGAAAAAAAAAACATGGGGCCTTGTGCCTTTACCTAAAGGGATAAAATCTGTTGGTTGTAAATGGGTGTTCAAGAAGAAATTTTGTGTAGATGGCAGTGTTGAAAGGTACAAAGCTAGATTGGTTGCAAAGGGGTATTCACAGGTAGAGGGAATAGATTATGGTGAAATATTCTCTCCTATTGCAAAGTTGACATCCATTAGATTTATGTTATCTCTTGCTGCACCATATGATGTAGAGATAGAACAAATGGATGTGAAGATAACTTTCCTTCATGGTGATTTGGAGGAAGAGATTTATATGTCACAGCCTGAGCACTACATTGTTAAAGGTAAAGAATCCTTAGTTTGTAGATTAAAGAAATATCTATATGGTTTGAAGCAATCTCCTAGGATGTGGTACCTTAAGTTTGATGCCTTTGTGTTGTCAATTGGATTTGTAAGATCGAAATTAGATCATTGTGTTTATTTCAGAATTGAAAATGATTGCCTTCTTATTGTTGCATTATATGTTGATGATATGTTGTTGTTTGGGAAGGGTAAGGGTATGATTTTTTATTTTAAATCTCAGTTGTCAACACAGTTTGAGATGAAAGATCTTGGGGCAGCTAGGTATATCTTGGGTATGGAAATCAGTAGAGACAGGTCTAACAAAAAACTTTGGTTGAGTCAGAGTAAGTATGTGAAGTTTGTGTTGGACAGGTTCAACATGGCAGATTGTAGACCACTATGTTTTCCTATTCCTATGGGAACAAAGTTATCTGTAGATGATTGTCCAAAATCTTCTAGTGAGGTGGAGGATATGAGTAGAGTACCTAGTGCAGTTGGCAATCTTATGTATGCTATATTTTGTACTAGACCAGACATTGCCCAAGCAGTGGGAGTCCTAAGTCAATTTATGGCTAATCCTAGACAAATACATTGGGATGCGGTTAAGCGAGTATTCAGATATTTGAGGGGTACATTAGATTACTCCATATTTTATCATGGTAACTCTTTTGGATCTCCGCATTCAGTTGGTATTCATGGGTTTGTGGATTCAGATTGGGTAGGTGATATTGACCGCAGGAGATCCACCAGTGCTTATGTGTTCACTATGTTTGGTGCTGCCATCAATTGGATGAGCAAGCGACAACCTATGGTTGCTTTGTCCACTACAGAAGCTGAGTACATGGCTGCTACTTATGCTTGTAAGGAAGCCATTTGGCTTAAGAGATTGTATTCTGATGTTGGTGTTGATGCATAACAGATTACTATTTGGTGTGACAGTCAGAGTGTTGTTTTCCTTGCAAAGAATCCAACTTTCCATGCCAGAATGAAGCACATTGATGTGCAGTATCACTTTGTGAGAGATATGGTGGAAGATGGAAAGGTAAATTTGGAAAAGGTAGATACTTTGAAGAATGTTGCAGATGCATTAATGAAACTAGTGAGCACTAAGAAGTTCATATGGTGTTCGGAGTCTATGGGCCTTTCGGCCTATAGCGGTTAGTTCCTGTTATGTTCCTGTTGCTCTTACAAGGTGTTCGACAAGTGGGAGAATGTTAGGAATAAGGTGTCTCAACCTTGTATAATTCATATTCTTATTATTTGTTTTGTAAAATGTATTCCTTGCAAATAATGTTGATGTGTCCACATCTTGAATTGTGTGTAAGGAGATCATGACTAAAACGGTTATGACGGATCCCTATGACATGTAAGAGCTATGTTAGGAAGATTCAATGATAGGTGAAGACATGTGGCAACTAAGATATTTGAGTATTGTACACTCTACCCCAATAGTGGGGTTCAGGGCATTGCCCCAAAAAAAATTTTGGGGTTCCTATTTTCTCAGAGAATGGTAAAACCCTAATACGGTTTACCTTTGGGAGTAGCCCTAAAGTGAAGTGCATGTTATAAGAATTTTTAGGGTTGCGAAGAGATGCGATGCAAAAAAGGTGTATTGTTGGTACTGCGAGTAGCTACTGGAGTCTTTTGTTGTTGATGTTGAACTTGCATTGCAAGTGTATTGTAACCTTGTGTTGAAGATAATACATTGTGTAGGTTCTGAAGGGGTGGGGTTGTTTTACCGAAAGGTTTTTCCCCACCAGAAAATCCTTGTGTTATGTGTTCCTTTCTTTGTTTATTTTCTGTATGCATGTTTGGCTACAATATTGTTATTTACATGATATTGAATCTGTAAGTGTAGAAGATTTTAATAGGATTTGCATCATACTTTCCTTATGAGATTAGTGTAGGAAGTTGTTTCCGCACCTGAGTTTCCTTACACAAAGAAGCAAGGGTTGACATTTTTTTGCTTCTAAGGAAGACTTTTAAAGAAGAATATTTGGTCAATAACATTGATATTATTTCTCATATAGAATTAGGGGTGGGGATCCCTTGGGCGGGTGAAATCTACAAGCTTCTAGAACCTGGCCAGAATGTGGCCTTGCAACCATTTCTATTGGGCTTGACTACTAGATATTTGAAGCACCATAAGAAATAGGCATGAATTGGATTGGGTGTTCTCTAAAAATGGTATAACCTGGATGAAGTGGCATAGGATAACCCGTGGCTAGAAGAATTCACAACCTTGGTCTAGTCTCGTGCTTTCTAAAATGACTAGTACAGTAGCACTAGGGTTTTCCCATGAAGTCTAGTTTCACTTTCTATTTTGTTTAATCAAATTATAATCATTGTACATGTCTACCTCAGATTATAATTTTCAAGGAATATCAATGAAATTTTTGGGGTTCCATATAAAATTGTATTTCATTGTTATGCTTACTTATGTAATATTTTGGCATTTTTGAATATTTCTATTAAAAAAAAAAATTTTATTGGCAAAAGTGGATGAACCACTGAATATATTATATTAATAAAAACTAGTTCAATAGCTCAACTAGGAAAGAACCAAAAAGAAAACCTAGCATTGTGATGATATGAACAAGTATTAAACATCAATATCTACAACATATAATATCGATGAATGTAATTAAAATTACAAAATGAGGGAGTATTCCCATCAGAATTCAAAATTTATCGAGTTATTATAATTTCAAAAAAAATTCTACTAGATAGGCATGGAGGTCTCAAACTAAAAAAAAAATATAAAAAATCATTAAGTACATGCCATTTGAGAAAAAAATCCCACAAAACAAAAGACCTTCAAACCTAAAAATTTTCATTCCTCCATATTCTCACATGAAGCACCCATAGTAGAAGAATGGGTCATACCAATTTACAGAGAGTTTCCCCACCCAAATTCCAAACTCAATAATGGAGCAACCTTCCAACCTAAGCCCAAACCAGTAGTAGCATCATATGTAGTATCTATCTCTCAAACATGTTCTAGTTCATGTGATGTAGTCTTGGTCAGTGTACCAAGCCAATGCACCCAATTAGTAATTACTATGGCATCTTAAGAATCAAGGCCTAAATCTTGGAATGCACTTGACAAAGGCCCTTCATGAATCTGATAATCAAAGTTGGATAGGCTCAAAAAATCTAATATAGCAAAACTAGTGTGCCTAACTCTATCTTCTAATTGGTTACCCAAAGCCCTTATAGTGATTTGGAGAGAAAATTTCATAATGTGGGGGTTCTATTTTTCAAACACTTTTTGAAGAGCATCAAACATGACCATGTATTCATGTCACCCTAATAACTGAGATCTTTGGAAGAGACCACCCATTAAAGCATGCCCAGACCATAATCATACTACTGAATGGCATTTGTGAGTTTATTTTCATTCCCAAATTGAGGAAGAAGCACTTCTACTGCAAAAATTTCCAAAAAGTGAACTGACTATAACAAGTCCATGATGTTTGAAAGAAAGATGGGAAATGTTTCATAGAAGGGCATAGAATTGCTTCACCAATTACCTATCAAAGACCCCAAGGAATTGAAGGAAACTTGATGATGAACATCATTTCCATAGCCCTATCATCAATACACAAGGATACAATAGCCTCATTGACATTGGGGTTAATCCATATATGATAATTTTTGGGCAATAGAGACCAGTGAAACTGATTATAGGATTCACACTTGGCACGTAACTCCAAAGGCGAAGACATTTTTTAAGCAGGATTTGTCAAAGATTACTCAACTTTGATGATGTGTGAAGTTGAATAAGCCACTGTCGCCATTTATAAAAACAATAGCAAATACCTGTATAGGATAATAATTATTCACCTATTGTGAATACATACTGAGTATATGAAGGATTAGAGTATATTACAAAATTGATCTCCATATTGATCTCACCATATGTAAATAAAGCCACATGGCCAATGTGAAATAAAAATGCACCTAGGTGATAACAGGTTACATGACACTGGGTAGTGAAAAAGAAAATTGCAAGAATTACCTTAACATCACCTAGAACATGCCAAAATGATTTGAGAAAGCCATAATTTAATTCCTAGGAGATGTATTTAAGAACAATGTACAACTTAGTGACAACCAATCACTTAGTCCATACGTCTCACTTAGTCATCATTGCCTCGCTCAGTCAACATACCATCACTTGGTGCCTGAAAAATACTCAGTCAACACTGGCCCAAGTTACTTAGCAAACACTATGGATGAGAAACTTGGTCAACACTATGGCCTGAGTTACTCAACAAACACTATGCTTGAGTAACTTGGGAAGAGCATCACCCTACCTTGCATGGAAAGAACTAGAGCTTAGAAAGCACTAGAGCTCAACAAGTGTTGGAGCTCAGCAGGAGTACAGGAGCTTGGCAAAGACTGAGTAGTCATCATAATAAAAACAATACAAATATGAGTAAAGATGCCAATTACTGTTGACAATCCACTATCTCATAATAAATCAATTTCTGCAAATCTTTTTGATGCTCCATGGGTGCAGAAGGTTGCAATGTAAAAATTGTGAACCCATCACAACCAAGGTTAGATAGGAAATCTGCAACTTTATTTCATTCTCTATATGTATGCAAAAATGTCACTTCATTAATTTGGTCAAGTAAACTCCAAATTTTTTGTAGAATATAATGAAGTTTCCATGATGACATTTGCCTCTTAATACATGCATTGATTATAACTAAGGAGTCACCTTCAATTTGAACCTATTGAAAGTCCCCTTTCTTGGAAAGAAGTAAACCTAAAAATAAAGCTTCATCCTTTGCTAAATTTTTAGTCGGGAAGCCATTGAAATTGCAAGAAAAAAATCTTTGCAATCTCTAATACAAGTTCCAATACCAGACTTACCTGGGTTTCCTCTAGAAGCCCCATCAAAATTAAGTTTCACAAATCTTGGTTGTGGAGGCAGCCAATAGATTGAGGATCTATCAATTTTATCTTGATTTATTTTTACTCCAACTCCTAATGGAATAGATATTAATTTCCATTCCATGTGGTAATATGTGGATTGATTTTACAATTACTAACACTGGCATTAGTAGTATTCGAAATCAATCATTCAATTCCCTGTAGGACTTTTACTGGGGATGAGAAATCTTTTTTGAAGACCCTCTTATTTCTTTCCCACCAAATCGCCCAGATTACTAATGTAGGAATGCATTTCTAGATTCCCCAAAGAATGCATTAGGAAATAGGATAGGCCATGTGACCCACCTCACAATATGTATATAATAATCATGCTCTAGGCCATGCTTAGGAATAATGTATTCAATCTAAGGATTATTTTTCCCACTATGAGCTGCATTTAATCTTGTCAACCCAGGGACGTATACTTGAAATGGTCGACATAGTATGTGCACTAGGTCTCTTAATGAGTCACTATGCTTATGTTGTAGGAAAGTAAAATGCAAGGAAAAGAACTTATACTATTGTTTTAGGAAACTAACACACTTAATCTATGAATACTATAAATACAATGAAAGGCTAACATAAATTCTAGCTCAATTCATCCATTATAACTATTCTCACAGATGCTGCAGGAACATTCACAAAGTATGATGCTACAGGAAGGAACCTACAACTACTTGCAATATGAAAAATGATTGGAAATAAATCTATATTATCCTAATCTAATACACCTCCCAAGTGGGCCCCCTTGGTCAGCTTCAACTAAACTACCAACATAGGATAGAAGCCAAAACTTATTTCATTACATTTCATAAATTCATTACATAGAAACAACACATGGAACTGTAAAAACACAACTCACTGTAAAAGTTAACAATCTGTTCTCATAAAATTTCTCCTTCTAACTAGATAAACTAACACACTTGGTTAGATTCCTATATATAGGAGATCGACACTTATTCTGAAATAGAAAAGTAAACAACCTAGCTATATACCTGCAGGAGAGAAAGAAGGAAAATAACAACTCAAGGCAGGAAGAAGAGATAATGATTTAAGGAAAGAATAATAAATTCTAAATAACTGCTTGCCATAATAATAAATGTAGAGAATGCAGTAAGTCTTCATAGCTCCTCCATACTCACTATCATGTCCTTTGGAACTGTTATGACTTTTCTCCACCGTGGCTACATCTCAACATTCTTTTCTTGTTGAATGTTATTGGTTGTCTTCAATGTTCATATTTGAATTCTTTCAATCATCTTTAACTTCATTGATAAAAAGTTAGTTATAATGCAGGGATAATTGCAAATAAGCATTTTCAAATTAAATCCAAATATAAGAACACACATTTTGATAATTATATGAAATACTGCATCATATATATGATATTGGCAAAAGATGGCATGCTGTCTACCCATAGGTTAACCATTAGTTTAGGTAAACATAGGTTCACAAATGTCTTGATGAAAATGAAACAGAGTATTAACAAAGTGTTTAAAAACTATCATGAAATAGAGGCAATAATTAGCCTCATCATCTGCCCCCTGGTAAACTAATGCTTGTCCTCAAGCATGGCATTTCCTAGTCAGTGACCTAAATTCCACCACTTCTGCTCTTCCTTTCTTGATGCTCTTGAAGGTATAATAGAAACCTCATGTTCTTTCCCAAACCTCCCTTCTATTTTCCTCCTACAATGAGTCAAGTCTATCAGCATTAATTTCATATAAAGGCCACATGAGCATTGGAGGTTGCGTAGTAAGTGGGCACCATAATTTGAGTCTAGCCTATTTTCCTAACTCTAGATACTTTGGAGCTTGGTGAAGGGCAACTTCCAAGTTGATGGGACTATGTGGCTTTGACTTTTTAAGTGACTTAGGTAATCTGGCTCATCTACTTCTAGCACCAGTCATAGCTCTTTGGAAAGCAAAGTATGGAAAGTTCTCATAGTTAGCATAGGCCTTGGCTCTAGCAGCAAAGATCCTATCCCTTACTCCCTTGTTCTTATCCCCATAAGTTAACTTAAATCAGTCCATAAGAACTTTTTCTAGTTTACTACTTTTGGCTCTTAATGGTAGGGGTTCTATCCTTTCCTCATCTCTGTAATTATTTAGCTGCCTATCATAGTTTGCTTTATTATACATCTAGGACATCAAAGCTCTTAAATGTATATCCCCTATTGAAGGTAAAGGGTTCCATTGGGTTTCTAAAGGGATAACAAAATTATGCACATATAATTAACAAAGCAAATATTGCTGCCAAGATGGTAGAGTCTGATATAAACCATAAAATTCCTGGGCTGATTTAAACTTTGCATTGATATTCTTAAGGGTTAGCATGATTTGGAACAAGAGAATTTTTATTAAAAAAATAGAGAGCATAAACTCGAGGTGGTAGTCTACAAGCAAGTGCTTGATCAGCCAACTTGAGGGCATGATCCATCCTTTGTTTTTTATTTTCCAACTGCTCCTTTAAATTTGTAATTTCTACATTTAGAGACACTATATCTTTCTTCATTCTTTTCCTCTCCTCTTCACACAAGGCCTTGGCAAACATATGTTGTCCAAACAATTGAAAAAGGAGTTTCTACAGGGTGATTGAATTGTTGTCTTCTTCATGATTTATTTTCCTCTTTCTCTGTTCCCTCCATAATTGTTCTACAACATCAATAAACCATGTTGATTAATAGGGGACTAGGGTAGTATTTGGATCAACTTGCTCAGGAACTGTTTCATCCCTACAGCTTGAAGTACCTAGTTGGTCTACCAGGGTATCATTTGGATTTTCATTAACCTGAACCCTACATTCCTCGTTAGGGTTTTTAAGAATGTTTTCAGTTTTAGGGTGAGGAGGAGAGTGGTCAGGAACAATTTATATAGGGGATTCTTTAGTAGATGGCTTGGATGAGGGGGATTCTTTGGAAATTTGTCCTCTTATTCTAGGACTTCGCCTTATAGGGGTTTCTTCTAATATCATAACTTTCTTCCTACCTCTTCCTTTTGGTGTCTCTATTATAGAATTAACTACTATAGGACCCTTCTTAGTTCTCTTTTGCCTCACAACTGTAGGGTTTGGCTCTTCTTTTACTGGAACAAAGATTTATTTTCATTTTCTCTTTGTTCGGCTAGAGGTAGGTCTCTAGGTTTCTTGAACAGATGAAGGCACAGTCTCTTGCACATTTTGTAGAACATTTTCATGTATTTTTTCTTGTACATTTCTTTGCACATTTTTTATTTCAGCCTCTTGGGTGCTTTGTTCAGCAAGTTCATTAGTGGGAAGTACATTCTCCTCACTAGGCTGTTCATGGAGGGTAGCTTGGGGTTGTAAGGTTTTGGCTTGGAAAAATTCTATCCATTACATGGGAGAAACATCCCTAAGTGACCTTTCTATGAGTAATTTAATTAGGGCATGATGGGTGATGAAATTGACTTTTCCTTTTTGAGTTTGTTTCGCACTAATACATAGCATATTGTACAAGAAATTGGAAACATTAATTGGATGATTATGCCTTATACAACTTAGCAATTTAAAATGATGTGCATGTAAATATGAAAATTTGCCTTCGCATGTGAGGTATCTAATAATGTGCATGGCTAGTTCATAGTATAGTGACAAAAGAGATATTCTCTTACATCCTTGCTTGCTAATGTCCATCTGAGGGTCAGTTGGTGCAACAATTTGAGCTCTAGTTGACCTTGCATCATGAGTGTTGGGATAATGTTCTCCTATTGTCGATAACCCTGTTGTAGACACCTAAATTTGATTACACTATTTTAGTAATCCTATTTAGTTATCTAAAAAAGGCATCATTAATTAAATTCTTATTTAATTAATCCTTTTTCATCCCCTAGTTGATTAATTTAATTAATCATCTATAGTCCTAATTGATAAATCAAATAATCTATTATTTATCAATTAAATCCTATTCTTCTATCTAATTCCAAAAATCCCCATTTATTAAATAAATCTATTTGATAAATGAAATCCTCAAATTCAAAAACCCCTAACCTATCTCTAATCCTCCATTTAGCCTAATCCACCCCATCCACCCATACTAACCAAGCTTAGCCACTAACTCACCCACCCTCATTAATGCCATCCACTTGCACATCTCTAACATCCCTAATCTAATCCTAAACCCAAGCCTAATCCACCCCCTAATGTTGTAACATTCCTTAAACAAGTTTAAGACTTTCCTAATCCAAACCAAAGTCTCCCCTCAAAAAAATGCAACCACTAAGTCATGAGTGCTCTTACAAAACATAAAGACTCTTACAAGCCCACTCATGACTCTTACACCCATCTTCCACACTCTTCCCTCTTCCACACTCATTCCTCTTACATCCCTCTTACATACTCAACCCCACTCATCATGCCCTTAACCAAACCTTAACCCTACCCTCTCACACTCATCCTCCTTGTGACAAGTGTCACCTTCCCATTGGTGCTAAACAAGCACAATCCATGTGCTCCCCTTTGAGTGCATCTTAGCCCTCCTTAAGCCTTCATCCATCCTTGCATCTAAGCCCTCCATCCCTCTACCCCTTAGCCTATAAATTGAATCCCATCCCAAGCCATTTCATCAACAATCTTTGAGCTAAAGTTACCAGGCCATTTTGAGAACCAAAGCCATCAATATTACCCTTATAATGCCAAATTGAGAGCTCACAAAGCTACCAATTTGCCATTACCCATCTCCATTGAAGCAACTTTTGAGCATCTTGAGCATACATCCACAGCAAAAGGACACATCTACAGAATCAAGAAAGCATGGATTGTTTTCTCTTGTGAGGTTTGCACTTCTTGTTTGCTTTCTTTGTCTAAGCATATATGTGAATTTAGTTTTTGGTTTGTGAATGTTTACTTTATTTGTTAATGTTCTTTGCACACTGATTCTGGTTCTACATTTTGGCACGCCCGGTGGGACCCCACTATGGGTCATTTAATCATCTATTTTCATCTATATGTCATTTTTCTAACCATCTAATGTTTGTTGTTGTTTGAGTGTGTTGTGAGGGTGTTTTGCTTGTTTTTGCAGGTTAAAGAACGCATTTAGGAAGAAGAAATACCATCTAAAGAAAAAAAAAATTGCATTTTTCAGCTTTTTTTGGCGCAGTTTTGGCGTCTGCAACCTGTTCTGTCTGCGAAAATCGACGTCTGCGAAAATCCGCGTTTGCGCAAATCGACATTTGCGAAAATCCGCATCTGCACAAATCGACATCTGCAAAAATTTGCGTCTGCAAAAATTGACGTTTGTGAACATCTGCGACTGCAAAAATTGACATCTGCGAAAATCTGCGTCTGCGAAAATCGTCGTCTGCGAAAATCCGCATCTGCACAAATCACCTGTGTTCTGTGCTGCAAATCTGTTTTGTCCTCTTTGTATTTTGATAGACTGTCTTCTCTGCTTGCTTATGTTCCATTTCTACTTTATTATTTCTGCACTTTGTAGCTTTAAAAAAAAAAAGAGTATAAATCAAAATTTGACTTTTAGTGGTTCCGTAGGATTTAGACCATTTTAAGCATTTTTACGCGTAGAAAAAACAACAAAAAAAGTTAAAAAAAATTTTCCCATAGTTAAGCTCTCATTTTTGAAGATTTTGGCTAACTAACTAAATTGCTTTTTTTTTTGTCTCATTGCAGGTTGGAGCACATATGGAACCACTAACCATGTTTCTTGCAGGTTTTCATGTTGCTAAAAAATGAACTTGAATGTTTAACCATTTGTCTTTGAATGCATGTTGCTAAAAAAAAAATGAACTTGAATGGTTAAACACATTTTTCATTGAATGAATGTTGCTCAAAAACACCCTCTTGAATGTCATGGATTAAAATCAACTTTCTTTGGAATGCATGCTTAAAATAAAAAAATCCAATCTTGAATGCCAAGGATCAATTAACCATTACAAATCTCTTTTTCACATGCAATCTAGGTAAAGTTTGATTTTTGGACATTTAAGAAACTTTGTTAAGTTAAAATACAAATTTACAAAAATCAATTTGAGTAGTTCCTTGAACTCACCTCTTTTCTAATCACCCATCAAATATTAACCATTGGTTGCAATCTCAGCGCCATTTATGGGGATGGGTCTACTTGAAAAAGGTGTTAAATGTTCCACAATCTAACTCACTCACTTGGTCTTTGAACGTTTGCTTTAACTTTATCAAAATTCTTAAATGGCCAAAACTCTAGATTAAATTGATCACACTTCAAGTTTGGGCACTAAAATTGAACAACAACTGACGTGGAGAGCCTTCGGGCGCGCGCTTGAAATCAAATCTCACACACTTTTCTTTTGGGTTTAAAACAAACTCACACTCAATCTTGAATGCCTTAAAGAAAATTAATCGATACTTGACGTGGAGGGCCTCCGGGCGTGCGAGTTTGCTTTTGTTGACCCTAACTCTTCTTATTGTTTGCATTCTTCGATCGATTTACTTTTGTTGGTGCTTCAAGTTGGAATTGAACATTGTCTCTTAAACATGAGTGCTTGCAAAGTCTAGATTAGCACACATAAGAGTCAGTTGGTAAAAGAACAAGCGTGTTTTTTAGCCCAAGGTCATCCGAGTCTTCTCTCCCCTTGTCGTCTTTCGAGGCCATCTTGGGTGCATAAGATTAGGATCCAAAACCTTGTTTCTTTTTAGGAAGCCTGCTTGGGGATTTCGTCACCCCTTGGACGACCTCAACTCCAGCGCTCCGGCGGAGTATAAGAATCGGGAGGTGAATCGAAAGACACCTCTCTTGGGATCAAGATTTTGTCATTCGAACTAAGCCTCAAGGAACTTTATACCCTTGAGAAGTGAAAGAGGAGAAGTGGGTTACCGCTCCTCTCGGCTGTGTGACATCTTTTTGGTCTCATCTACGGATTTGGGCCTCACGTACTTTGCGTATATCGAGGACTCCCTAGATAAACCAATTGTCAGCCTTGCAGAAAACCATCTAGGATGTTAATGTGTTTTGGAGTGACTGATCGAAACATTTGTAGAACATACACACTCCTTGGCGCAAGTATCACATTCTGAGAACCACAAACTTCTATCTGGGTGTTCCTATCTATTGCTTGTTTTTATTTTACTTATTGAATGAATGTTTGCCAAACTTGGTCAATCCTAGCTTAGGGCACACTTAGCGTAGTCACTGCCTATTTTGGAAGTTGAACAAGTTGAAGCAAAACAACTGAGATTTTTCCCAAAGCCAAGCAGATTCAGGAATTTATGTCGGAACAACCCAAACCCAAACAGAAGTTTCACAAGGTCAAACTCAAGCCATCTCTAGCATACCAAGAACTTTCAGCCAAGAGAAAAGAAATAACACCAAGCCCACGAATTTCCAAACTTCACAAAGCAGAGGACAAAGCTACCGACGAAGCACTTCAAGAGGCCTGGTTAGAGCGCACCATCAAATTTAGCCAACATCCAGGAGTTAATCCTGCTTATGCCTTACCAACTAGGCATGATTTCTATGATTAGAAACCCTTGTTTCTCCACATCTTCTTGGATAAGCTTCACTTTAGAGTCATCTTTGTAGAAAAGCCAGCCATCTTAGGTTATCCCCTTAAGCATTATTAGCTCATCCATATCATTTAGAATCATACCATCTAGCCAGTAATCGAAATTCTGCATATCTAAGCTTTCAAAATTGTTGTCACCTTGCTAAAAGTTTGCCATTCCTAAAATCTTCCAAATCCACCAATCTCACCAAGGTTATCCCTTTGACATAGCTTTGTCTAGGGTAATCTAGCTTTGTCACTTGTTATCCCTCATCACCTTGAGCTAAAGGTTTGGATTCACAAGTGGTCAATCTCGTGTTCTTCCTAAAGGATCATCAGTCTATCCTTAAGTTGACACAATCACCACCAAGCTTGCACATAGGAAAGTAGACCTTTTGTGCTTTGACAACATATCTTTGAAGTTAGAATCCCCAACCCAATCCTCCTTAGGTTTTTTCATATAGCTTTGCCTCAACCTAGGAAATCATTTGCATAGAAAAGCCTTCCCCCTTTTGCATCCATCAGCATTATTGCATCTCATCCCCAGGAGCATTTTTCATGCCACCCGTCACTCGCTTAGCCAAGAAGAAAGAAACAATGGAGCCCTATCATTTGGATCGAACAGCCTCACCCCCCTTGAGCACTCAGCCATCCTTCAGCCCAGAGCAAGCTATGCCATCACCTACTGACATTGAAGCTTTCATGAACCAACCAGGAAATGCAGTATTGGTAAACGCCATTATAGACAAAAACAAAGAGACAATCATGGCTAATTTTCGAAGGGACAATGTAGGAACCTTTGACTTTGGAAGACCCCCTCCATTATCAGATCCACCTCACCCATTGTTTGGGTAGCTACCACCACCCATAGGCTCTTATGATCCAAATTATCCTCAATATATTCCAAAAGAAGAGCCTCCAGCCAATCCATATGACCCAACAGACCCAAACATACCATCATCCACCCAAGTTGAAATCTCCATGCCGCAAGCCAACCCAGCCACCACCACTCCATCCTTGGTTCACACCTCTCCACTCCAAACCCCCTTTACCCAAAACATCTCACCATTCACCCCCTTCACTATTGCTGCTGCTCCCCAACCTAGCCTTCCCAATCCACCCATCTCCCAAATCAGTGCTAGCATCTTTGGCCAACCTCAGCAATATACAACAGGGATGCCACCCATGGGGCCAAGTAATCAACCTTTCATCACCCCCAGCTTGTTCACCACAGCCCAAAGCACAATCCCATCATTTCCATTAGGTCTTAGGAGCTCAATAGCACTAGCCACAAATCCACAAGCTACTACCTTCACTCCACAAAGCTATCAAAACCCACAAGCTACTGCCAATCTTCTACCAAGCTCCCAAGTGACCCTAGCTCCCACCACCACTCTACCAAGCTTCCAAATCCAGCCACAAAGCTATCAAACCCCATCAGTTCCATTCCCAAGCTTTCAATTCCCACCACCTCCACCACCAACTAATCCATTACCTCCAATTACCAACTACTTTTCAATGCCACTTCTAGGAGGTAATCCACCACCCCAGCCAACCACCAATTATTTGCAGATGCCATCCCAAATGGGGGCACAACCCACATATATTGGTCAAACCCCACAAGCCCTCTGATCCTTTCCCCAAGCCTCACAACCATCTTATACCTTACCTCCACAAAGAAATCCATTTACCCCACAGCCAGCTTATGTTCCTCAATCCCAACCTCAAATCCCATATCAACAGCAAGCCTCGCAGCACATGCAGCAATATGCGCCACCTCCCCCTCAACAACCCGTCATCCACCATGCAGCTGCCCAAACAATGTACAATCCCTATCAGCAAATCCCTCATAACCATCCACATTCAATGGCCCCATCCAGCACATACCTACCTCAAGGCACTCCTACATTAGGGGCACCCCAACCATCACCTATCAATTCAGAGTGGGAGCAAATGAAGACAGCTCTGAAAGCCATCCAAGAAGGGAATAATCCAAAGACATTCAAGTTTGAGAATGTGTGTCCTTACCCATTTGACAGAGCCATTACCACGACACCATTTCCCAAACACTTTGAGGTACCTAAATTTGACAAATTCAGAGGAAAAGGAGACCTTGTCACACATATCAAAGAATTTTACATGCATTGCCAGGACGTGGCATACAATGATGTCTTCCTCTTGTGCCTTTTTCCCAAAAGCTTGGCTGGACCAGCTCTTGAATGGTTTTATAGAATCCCCTATGGCACAATTAAAAACTTTGCTGAATTATCTGAGGCATTTGTAGCCCAATATGCCCATCTTGTTGAAACAGAGCTATCAATAGTTGATCTTGTCCAGACCAACCAAAAAGGTGGAGAAAGCCTTGCCGAATACTTGCAAAGATGGCAAACCCTTACCACCCGCATATCCTGCACCTTGCCAGAACGCCATGTGGTGAAAATGTTTATTGATAATGCACATCTCAACTTGGCTCACCACATGACCATGAACTGTTTGCAGACCTATAAGGATATCAAAGAGAAAGGAATGATCCTTGAGCAAGGACTCATCAAATATGGTGTGGTAAAGATTTACAAAGAGACCAACCAAAATCAATCACATTCCAATGACAAGTCTAGGTATTGGAACAAAAACAAGCATGTTGCAACAAATGGGGTTACTGACACCAGACATGTGAATATCATTGGTCCTTCTCAAAACCAGTCTAACCCACCATATCAAACAAACAACCAACAAGCTACCAATTACCAACAACGAAATAACCAAAGCTATCAAAACCACAATACAAGACCCAACTTTCAAGGGTCTAACAATCAAGCTAATGCCATCAATGTAACTGCAGGGTAAAAGCCCAGATTCCAACCTGCACCTAGAAACTATACACCCCTTGGTGAGCCATTGGATATTATTTTTGAGAAATTGGCTAAGGAAAACCTCATCAAATTTCCTCCTACCCAGCAAATTGATCCAAGCCAATCCAAAGCTGCATGGTACAAGGACAATGAGTATTGCAAGTTCCATAGGGTAAACGGTCACACCACCCTCAGATGCATGAAACTGAAAGACTATGTGCAAGACCTCATTGATCGAAAGGAAATCACTGTTGGTGCCCAAACCTCTCCCAATGTAGGCTTACAAATTTATCAAAATGCTTTTCCTCCACACAACAACCAAAATCCTGGAAAAGCACCTATCCAAAACAACACCAACAACCGCCAGCCAAACCAACAGCATGGGAAGAACAATGACCACACTTCATCCTATATAGACTATGGTAGCCTTATAGGTTGTATATCTAAGAAAGAGCCTTCTGTCAATGTTATCAATATCTGAGGACCAGACAATGAGTGTGCGGTCACCACTCGAAGAGCGCAATTTAACATCGCAGGCCCACCAGTTTCAACAACACCATCAGCTCCATCAAAAACCTGGTACAATATCTTGGAACACCTTGGGAACATGCCAGCCCAAATATCCATTTTAGACCTTCTCCGCACTAGTCCTATGTACAAAGACATCCTTGACAGTGCTCTCATAGAATCCCGTGTCCCTTCTAATATCAATGCTACTAATTTTCGTAATCTTGTTGGACACCTTTCATCCTCATGTGCCCTATCTTTCAAACCCACCGACATACCCGCGATTGAGCCAGATCACACCCTTCCACTTCGCATAGCCATCATGGTATCCAATTTTGCCGTGAAAAGAGTAATGATAGATAATGGATCAGCCTTGAACATTTGCACCCTAAAATTCATAAAACAAGCTGGGTATACTGAGGCAGATATGATCAGTGAGGTTATCACCATCAAAGCTTATGACAACTTGGAAAGGACCACAGAAGGGACTATTTTGCTACCAATCAAGGTTGGGCTAGTCATTCAAGAGACAGTTTGCCATGTTGTTGATCTAAACCTACCATTTAACATCCTCCTCGGTCGCCCATGGATTCATGCTATGAAGGCCATTCCATCCACCTACCATCAGTGCATCAAATTTCCGCATCAAGGCACTGAGGTAACTATCCATGCCGATCCAGAACCCTTTACTTACTGCAATGCGGTTGAAGCTTCATATACAAACCATTTCCCTGGAATAGACATCGGCACAGCCATCGCCAGCTCATCCCACACTTGTAATGACGCAGAAACCATCCTTGCCTCCACCCTATCTACTGTAAAGATCAACAACAAAGGATGTGGAGAATATAGTCTATCAGATGCATTTGCTGTCGGAGCAATCCCACTTGATCCACATACCCATGGACGGCCAACATATCACAAAGCTAAGGAGATTCCACCTCCTTGATACAAACAGTTTGGCCCAACCACCTTTGTGTCCTCAAAAACCCCTCTTCATGAGGAGCTCACTCCAGTTATCAACAATTGGCTACATAAGGATGCACCTCCAAGAAATCAAGCACGCCTTGATCACTTCAGCCAGAAGTATCCCCAACAACATAAGCTCATCACTGAAAAATGGAACTATCAAGGAGGTGGACTAGGACCAGAAGAAAGGGGCATGCAATGTCCCATCGAAGCACATGATTGGGAAATAAAGTCAGGTCTTGGCTTTGGCATACCCACAACTGGGGGCACCAATGAGAATGGTCACGCTTTTTCGAACATCCACCGCGACCTTGTCAAAATTGAAGACATTCCTGAGGAAGTTGAAAAGAGAGCCTACGATGATATCCCAGACCAAATCTTCCTAGGAGACTCTGTTCTCCAAGAACTATCCATCCATCTCATTGACCTACCACTTGCTCATCCACAACTCATAGATTGGGACCAACCAAGTGTCATACATATTGATGAGTTCGCATCAGAGGAAGCACTTCTAAGATTCATGGGAGCTGAAACTCCTCATAAGAAGACAAAGCCAGATTCTGCCTACATCTACAAGCTAGATCCCAAGGGGTATTTTGGAGAAAATCCCCAACCTAGTTTCGATACACCCAAAATTGGAACTAAGGTAAATCTGGGACTAGCTAAGGCAGCGAAGAGAACCCCTCAGCAAGAAAATCCAGAGCCACAAGCAGAACATGAGGATTTAGTATTGCCTCCTCAAGATAATCGACCAGAGGTGTCTTCTATTCTAATAGAGGATACTAGAGAAGTCAACATTGGTTCTTCAGAGATCCCTAGAATTGTTCACATTGCTGCATCCCTATCACAAGACCAAGCTGACCTCCTCTTTGAGGTTTTACGAGAGAACATTGGCCGATTTGCATGGTCATATCAGGACATGCCAGGACTCGATCCAAAGCTTGTAGTTCATCATCTTGCAGTCGATCCAAAGATCAAGCCCGTCAGACAAAAGCTTAGGAAAATGCACCCCAAGGTGGCATTACTAGTCAAAGCTGAACTAGAAAGAATGTTAGCTGCTAAGGTTATCCGACCTATCGACTACTCAGAATGGATCTCCAACATGGTCCCTATCACTAAGCCTTCCGGTGACATCAGAATCTATACTGATTTTAGAGATCTTAACAAAGCTTGTCCAAAGGATGATTTTCCCTTGCCCAACATAGATATGATTGTAGATCTTACAGCTGGACATGAAATCCTGTCCCTTATGGATGGATTTTTTGGGTATAATCAGATCAAGATTGCAGAAGAGGATCAGCATAAGACAGCATTCACTACCCCCTGGGGAACCTTTTGCTACACCATGATGCCTTTTGGCCTAAAGAATGCTGGGGCTACCTATTAAAGAGCTATGATAGCCATTTTCCATGATCTTATCCATAGCATTTTGGAAGATTATGTGGACGATATCCTGGTCAAATCTCACACCTTCATAGATCATCTTGTTGACCTGGAAAAATTCTTTGATAGGTTGGCCCAATATTATCTCATGCTAAATCCCAAGAAGTGTGTCTTTGGGGTCACATCTGGCAAGCTTCTAGGCTTCATAGTTTCTAAACAGGGTATAGAGATCGACCCCAAAAAGGTCAAGGCTATCTTAGACATGCCTCCTCCCCAGACACTGTGACAGCTTCGCTCTCTTTAGGGAAAACTTCAATCTGTCCGGCGCTTCATCTCCCAACTTGCAGATAAGTGTACACCATTTTCACACTTGCTAAAGAAGAATGAGAACTTCAAGTGGGATCTTTTATGTTAGCGCAGCTTCGATCAGCTCAAGCAGTATCTCACCAATCCCCCTATCTTGGTTCCACCAGTTCCTGGTCGTCCCTTGATCTTGTATATATCAGCAACACCTACTGCTCTAGGGGCACTTCTAGCACAACATGATGATTATAGCAGAGAGAGAGCCATCTACTATATTAGTAGAACCCTAGTTGGTTATGAACTCAATTACACTCCTATGGAAAAAGCTTGTTTGGCAGTTGTTTTCTCAACTCAAAAGCTTCGCCACTACATGCTAAGTCATACCATCCAACTAGTCTCCAAGATTGACCCTCTCAAGTATATGCTCTCCAGAACAGCACTTACAGGCCGTTTGGCCAAATGGGTTATGCTACTAAGTGAGTTTGACATCCAGTATGTGGACAGAAAGGCAATCAAAGGGCAAGCTATAGCAGATCACCTAGCTGATGCACCTCTAGTAGATGCATATCCTTTGCTCACAGAATTTCCAGATGAGCATATCTGCCTAATTGAAGAACAGCCCCCATGGAAGCTTTATTTTGATGGCTCATACACCTCTCATGGATCAGGGGCAAGAATATTATTAGTTACACCTCAAGGAGATTACATTCCAAAAGCCTTCAAGCTACAATTCCCTAGCACCAACAATATAGCAGAATGTGAAGCTCTTGTAGCAGGATTAAAGATAGCTGCAGAATGGAATATCACTGAGTTACAAGTCTTTGGTGATTCCCAACTCATCATCAAACAAGTCTTAAATGAATATCAAACCAAAGATGAAAAGCTATTACCCTACAAAGAGCTAGTTGATCAGCTGACCCAGCATTTTACAAAGCTTCAGTTTACACAAGTGCCTCAAATGCAAAACAAGGCAGCAGATGCCATGGCCACTATCGGCTCGCTCTTGAAAATTCTCCAAGAAGCTATGCAGTATGAGTTTTTAGTTGAGCAGCTCCTCACACCTGCCTATGCAAATGAGGATTCAAACCGTGTTTGTATCTTGGTTGGTCCCCAATCCCCTTGGTACCATGAAATTCACGCTTACCTTAACGATGGTATCATATTCCCTCACCTCACACGTACCCAATGCCAGAACCTCATCCGAAAATCATCCTACTATGTTATCATAGCCAATACCCTATATCGTCGGGGTTATCACGATACTCTCTCTCGATGTTTAGATGAAAATGAGGCTGCGATGGCATTAAAAGAAGTACATTCTGGACTTTGTGGTGCCCACACGAGTGGTATTGTCCTAGCACGACAAATCCTTAGAGCAGGCTACTATTGGCCTACCATTGAAGAAGACTCTTGTGACTTTGTCAGAAAGTGTCTCCCATGTCAGCAGCATGCAAATCTTGTGCACGCTCCAGCACAGGATCTACAGCCTATTGCACCACCTTGGCCTTTCGCTTGTTGGGGCCTTGATCTAGTTGGAACTATCACCCCTCTCTCATCTGATGGACATAAATGGATAATAATAGCTACAGACTATTTCACTAAGTGGGTGGAAGCAGTCCCCCTAGTCTCAGCTACAGGAGTTCAAGTCTCCAAGTTCATCTTGTACCACATTGTTTGCCGCTTCGGCATCCCATCCACCATCTTCACTGACCACAGAGGTAACTTTGAAAATCTCAACATGGAAGAATTATGCACTTCCCTCCACATCCATCACCGCTTTTCTAGCCCATATTTCCCACAAGGTAACGGTCAGGCAGAGGCAACTAATAAAACCCTCCTCAAAATCCTAAAGAAAGTTGTCAATGATTCCGGCCGTGATTGGCACCTTCAAATAAATCCGGCTCTATGGGCCTATCGAACTTCCTTCCGTACATCCACAGGCACAACTCCATACTCCCTAGTCTATGGTGCCGAAGCGGTATTACCTATAGAAGTTGAACTTCCCTCACTACGCATATCTTTGTGAGGGCAAATCTCAGATGAAGAATACAGAGTAGCTCGACTCACCCAGCTAGATCTCTTAGACGAGAAGAGACAACAAGCCTATGACCATCTCACAGTCTATCAAACTCGTCTCAAAAGGAATTTCAACAAGAAGGTGCTCCCACGACACTTTCAGCCAAGTGACATGGTCCTCAAAGAAAATATGAAAGTCCAAGCAGATCGAGAAAAGAAAGGCAAGTTTGAACCTACATGGCTTGGTCCCTATGTGGTTACTGCCTCCTTTGGCTCCGGAGCCTATCAATTATCTACACCAGAAGGAGAACTCTTGAATGATCCCACTAACATCATTCATCTCAAGAAGTTCTATGCTTGAAGATCCTTGGTATACCCAGCTTTTGAAAAAATACAAAAAAAAAATAGTAAAGAGAAATAAGCGTCCAATGGTGAAAACTTGGCAATTCAAGCACCTTGGATAGGTACCTTGGTGAAAACCTGGTAATTCAGGCGCCTTGTGTGCTAAAGACTAATCCATTATCTATCACTATCTTATCCCTCATCCATCCACCCACCATCCCATAAAATACCTGCTTGTTCCCTTGGTGTTCCAATCAAATATCCAAAATCTGATGGAGCTTGTCAATACCTCCTGTACAACTTGTAAATCTTGTACCAAAGCTTGTATTATACCTTGTAAATCTTGTACCATACCTTGTATATATTTGAATCTTGTCCAAAGCTTGTACCATATTCCAGCTTGTAAATAATCTTGTATCCTAGCCTGTATCCTATCACATGCACACACAGAATCCCATTTTCCTTAAGCTTTTCACAAACCATCTACCTATCCACCTATCAACTATTATAGACATCCCATCCTTCACAAAAATTTCCATCTCACAAAAAAAACCAAAACATTAACAAACTTGTACATTTGTAACATATCTTGGTCTGTCAGCTTATACATCCTCTTTAGCTTAGTATCATTGTATCTATCCGACTTTCGTGTTAGTTCATCCTTGGTCAACATCTTGCACACATCGCACACCTTGGTTAGATATTCCAATGCATCCTTTAGCTAGATCTCCTGTCACCAAAGTGTTATCCTTCTTAGTTCAGCTTGCCAGACGCATCACTCATCCCGATCCATCAGCTTAGGTGCTCTCCGATAGGTCCTTGCAGGATATAGCTTTCCTCATGTCTAATCTTGGTCTGTTAGTACCTCATCCTACCCATCTCGTTGGCAAACAGTTCTCTTTTGGATTTTCACTTTCTTTTGATTTGGGATCTTCCCTTTTGGGTCTTGAAATATCTTTTCCAAGCAATCTCCTTGTTCCCTCCTCAAGGTTGCCATGATCTTCCATATCATGGTATGCTGCGAATGGGGCAATTAGAGCGTAAGGTCTTGATCAGGTCTTTTGCTTGTTTTCTTTTTCTGCTTGTGGGTTACCTAGTGTCGTTTCCATGCTGCTTCCTCTGGGATTCATGTGTGATACTAGAGCAATCCTTGTGTGTTTGTTTTGAGTCAGTTTGTCAGTCCTTTGGACGGTTGGTGAAAAAGCCTTGATGTTCTTGGTAACCTTGGCAATTAACCAATAGTCCTATAGCAAATCTAGTGCTCAACTACATGGTGGCACTTCTCTTTGAAGTATCCCCCCGCTCAAAAAGCTTCAATGGATTCCTTTTATAGCACTCCGCTCCTCCATCTCCCCCTCCAATCTTGGAAAGTCTTAAGCTTGCTTTACTATTGTGCCTCTGATTTCCCTTTATCATTCTCCCGTAGTGAGAGTTTGAGCTAATTCAGCCCCTTCTCTTCGCCAACCAGCGTCTTAGCTCGTCTCAATTTTTTGTACTTTTCAAGAAGTCGTCGACCCTCATTTCTCTCCCCGCCGCCTTCTTGAGGGGGCATCATCTAAGTCTAGTCTCTCCTCTTCTTATCCGAGACTGGGGCAACCTTGTTGCTAAAACATCTTCCTCGTGTCATCTTCATTCAAACTTCTTTGAAATAGTGTTGTCTCAACACTATGTCAAAGAGGGGCAAAATGTAGACACCTAAATTTGATTACACTATTTTAGTAATCCTATTTAGTTATCTAAAAAAAGCATCATTAATTAAATTCTTATTTAATTAATCCTTTGTCATCCCCTAGTTGATTAATTTAATTAATCATCTATAGTCCTAATTGATAAATCAAATAATCTATTATTTATCAATTAAATCCTATTCTTCTATCTAATTCCAAAAATCCCCATTTATTAAATAAATCTATTTGATAAATGAAATCCTCAAATTCAAAAACCCCTAACCTATCTCTAATCCTCCATTTAGCCTAATCCACCCCATCCACCCATACTAACCAAGCTTAGCCACTAACTCACCCACCCTCATTAATGCCATCCACTTGCACATCTCTAACATCCCTAATCTAATCCTAAACCCAAGCCTAATCCACCCCCTAATGTTGTAACATTCCTTAAACAAGTTTAAGACTTTCCTAATCCAAACCAAAGTCTCCCCTCAAAAAAATGCAACCACTAAGTCATGAGTGCTCTTACAAAACATAAAGACTCTTACAAGCCCACTCATGACTCTTACACCCATCTTCCACACTCTTCCCTCTTCCACACTCATTCCTCTTACATCCCTCTTACATACTCAACCCCACTCATCATGCCCTTAACCAAACCTTAACCCTACCCTCTCACACTCATCCTCCTTGTGACAAGTGTCACCTTCCCATTGGTGCTAAACAAGCACAATCCATGTGCTCCCCTTTGAGTGCATCTTAGCCCTCCTTAAGCCTTCATCCATCCTTGCATCTAAGCCCTCCATCCCTCTACCCCTTAGCCTATAAATTGAATCCCATCCCAAGCCATTTCATCAACAATCTTTGAGCTAAAGTTACCATGCTATTTTGAGAACCAAAGCCATCAATAAGGGGTATGACACCTAGCCACTTGTCTACTTAAGGAAATATGAAGATTTGGAAAAATCTTTATGAATAAATGTATTCATTGGTTTTTAGCAACCTTTCCTACCCCTACAAAATGAGGACAAGTGTCCACACTTGTCAGACTTGATACAGGGGTAGAAAACTGACATAATGTCGCCATCATATAAAGAAAGTAGTATTAAATATAAATAACAAAATCTGTGGACTATAAATGAATTATAATTTGAAAACCTTATACCTGTTAAGTGGTTTTTACACATACCAAAAAGGTGGCAAAAGTGATATCAGTGATAGCATCTCATAGGGTTTATTGGAAACATGAGAAATTGATTATGTGGAAAGTGAGTGGAAGGAAGGTAAAGAAATGAGATGAGGTGGATGGGTGGAAGGTAAAGAGATGAGATGGAATGAGAAAGTGAATGATAAAGTGAACTTTATGTGGACATAAAGTTTTTATTATGAACATGCATAAAGAAATTAATGTTGAAGAGCGGCGAGTAGAAGGTTGACACCTTTGGCTGCAGGAAGAGTTACCTTGTTTGTATTTGAATTTGGCCGATGGAACTGCTAAAGGAAGTCCTCTTTTGTCTAGGGCCATTTATATAACTTGATTTTATGACCATTGACTAATATTTAAAAGGTACTAGATCAATGGTAGTTAATTGAGAAGCTCCATTATCAAACACATGACTGATTTCATATGGACCTAGCCATCTTGTCTGCAACTTGCTTGGCATATCTTTAAATCTAGAATCATATAGTAGTGCCCAGTCACCAACTTGAAATTATTTACTAATGATATGGGAGTTATGCCATTGTTTCCTTTGTTTTTGTACAATTTTAGTGCATTCCAAAGTAGCTTTGCACATTTCATCCAAAGAGTTAAGAAGTAGAAGACATTCTCTCTGTGCTACAGAAAGTTCAGTGTCTAATTCCAATGCAGTTCTCAAAGTTTTATATTCAAATTCAATGGGGAGCATTGCTATCTTTCCATATAGGAGCTTGAATGGTGTGAATCTTGTAGTAGTCTTCCAGGTTGTTCTGTAAGCCCAAAAAACTTCTTGTAATCTGTTGATCCAATCCCTACGGTGTAGATGAACTATTTTTGTAAGAATATTTTTCAACTCATGATTTGTGACCTTTGCTTGTCCATTGGCTTGAGGGTGATAAGGACTAGATTTCTGGTGCCTTATGTTATATTGTTTCATTAGTTCTAAGATCATATTAGAGGTAAATTGCACACCTTGGTCAGTGACTAGCTCTTTGGGTACATCATAACAGGTAAAAATTGCTTCATATAGAAATTTTGCAACTTTTTCATCATGAGCATGCTTTATAGCTTTAACTTCAACCCATTTTGTCAACTAATCAGTGCACACAAGAATATAGGATTTCCCATTAGAGGGAGGATCAATTGGACCAATAAATTCCATGCCCCATTTGTTAAATGGTGTTAATGCCATATGTGGGTTAAGAGGCATTCCATCTATGCTTGTTGGTCATCCCATCCTTTGACACTTATCACACTTTCATGTATAGTTGACTGCATCTTTGTGAAGTGTAGGCCAATAATAACCAGTTGTCAAGATTTTCAAGGTTGTTCTTTTGGCTACAAAGTGTCCTCCACATGGTTCATCATGACATGCATGTAGAATTTCATATGTCTCATCCTCTCTCACACATCTTCTCATAACTTGATCAAGTCCAGTGTAAAACAAGAGATTATCTATCGAAGAGAAATAGAAACTCTTCTCTATAAGCAGCTTGTTTTCCTTGTAAGAAAAATATTATGGTATTTTATTAGGTACAAGGTAATTAACAATGTCTGCATACCATGGAGTTTGAATAGCAATGTGAAATAAATGCTCATCTAGAAATGCATCACCTACCAAAGTAGTGTCAGTATCATCATGATGGATTCTTGATAAATAATCAGCTACAACATTAGCTCTTATAGGCTTATCAACAATAGTTATATCAAATTCTTGCAACAAGAATAACCATCTTGCTAACCTACCTGTTATAGCAAGTTTATTCATGAGATATTTAATTTTTGCATGATTAGTATGAACAAATATGGAATAGCCAGTTATGTAATGCAAAAATTTGTTCAGGACATAAACTACTGCTAGCAATTCTTTTTTTGTCACTGTGTAGTTTAATTCTGGTCCATGAAGGCTCTTGTTGATGTAATATATTGCATTTTCAAGATTTTGAGATTGTTGTGCTAGAACTGCACCTATGTCATAATCAAAAGAATATATATATATATATATATATATATATATATATATATATATATATATATATATATATATATATATATATATATATATATATATATATATATATATATATATATATATATATATGGAAAGGTAAATTCCAATCAGGGCCTTGTAAAACTGGGGCTGTAGTTAGAAGTTTATTAAGCTGGAAGAAGGCTTCATTACATTCGGATGTCCAACTAAATTCAGCTTCTTTTGTGAGTAACTTATACAAGGGACTAGCTATTTTGCTGAAATCTCTTATAAAATGTCTATAATATCCAACATGACCTAGAAAAGATCTTACATCTTTTGATTTTGTAGGTATGGGAAATGTTTGAATTACCTCTATCTTAGCTAGATCCACTTGTATTCCTGTAGCTGATATGAAATGACCAAGTACCACACGTTCTTGCATGAGCATGAAATATTTGTCACTATTAAGTGCCAAATTATGTTCTTGACATCTTACCAAAACCTTTTCAAGATTCATCATTGCTTCCTCAAAAGTGACTCTAAATGTTGTGAAAATCATCCATATATATTTTCATGCAATCATGTGATATATCAGCAAAGATGCTAATAACAGCTCGTTGGAACATTGCAGGAGCATTACATAGACCAAATGGTAAAATGGAGTATGCAAAACTACCCCATGGGCATGTAAATGTAGTTTTGTCTTGATCTTTAGGAGCAATACTAATTTTATTATAACCACTATATCCATCTAGAAAAGAGAAATACTTCTTTCCAGCTAGAGTGTCCAGAACTTGGTCTATAAATGGTAAACAAAAGTGATCATTTTTTTTGGTCTTGTTCAATTCTCTGTAATCTACACAAATTCTCTATTTCCTCCCTTTTTAGGGACTATGACCAGGGGTGACACCCATCTACTATTAGGTATAGGATAAATAAAACCAGCATCAAGCAATTTTTATAGTTCAGTTTTAACTATCTCTCTAAGGCTTGGATTTATCCTTCTCTGAGGTTGACGGAGTGGTAGACAGCCTTCATTAATGTATATCCTATGAGTTCACAATGTAGGACTCAACCATTTTATATCACTATAGTCCCATGCAAAGGCCTTTTAATGCCTTTGAAGCAATTCTTTTAACTGTTCCATCTGCATGGGTGTTAATTTGGGATTAACATGAAGATTATGACCTTTAGACAATTCAATAGTAGTAGTAGACTCTATCATAGCAGCTTCAAAAAATTGACTTGCTTCTAATTCACATGGTAAGAGTGGATGAAGAATGTTAGGTTCTTTAAGAAAAGTACAACTTTCATCACATTCCTCATATATGATTAATTCCAACCCAGAACTTTTAGATACATCTTTTTCTACCACACAACTATTAGTAAGGATACTCTTAAGTACTGAATTGTCCTCTTACAACTTTAGAAATGATTTTCTATGCAACATCATGAGTTGTACTATTGAATTTAACTCTTCTTCTTCATCCCCTAAATCTAGCCAAACACATGTGCTCAAATCTGGTAATGATTATGCTAGAGGATATAAATCAAATTTTTTTGTTGCTTGGCCATTGGATATGGTCATATTCCCTAATATACAACTTATATTTGCATCTGTTGTGCCTAACCATGGTTGACCTAGGATGAGAAGGTAGCCAAATAGATTAACTTTGGGGGATAGAATCATGAAGTCTACAGGATACTCTAAAGAATCTAAGGTTACAACTATGTTTTCTATCATCCCATCAGGAGTGATAGTAGAACCATCTGCAAGTTGCAGAATTGTTGGAGTAGCCCTTAATCCCTCTATTTTCAACTTCTTCATAGTGTCCTTGGTCATGAAATTTATAGCAGTACCAAGATCTATTAAGGCATTCTTAATAGACTGGCCATTTATACTGACATCCACTACTGGACTACTTGGATCATAATATTTTGGTGTGACCAATTTTCCTAACATAATGTTAGCCAATTTTCCCACAACATGGATTGTGGTGGGGTCCTTGTTCTTCCTTCCAAGCTTCTTCAGGCAAGCATCTCTAATGTTTTTTCCATAAAATGGAATATCTTTAATATCTTGGAACAGGGGAATTTGGACATGTATGTTCTTCAACTGATCAACAATATCAAAAGGTTGTTCCTCTACTTGTATAGGTTTTCTTTGTATAAACTTTTCTAGAAAAGGAGGTTCTACTACTAGTTGAGCTTAGGTTGACATAGTAACATTGGTTGGGTCAACTATTTCAGAAACTAAGGGTTTTGATGCTATAGGAGGATCCGATATTTCAATTATAAGGGGTGGTTTAGGTGTTGGTAAAGTTGTACCAGATCTCAAATGTATATCTGCAACACTCAGAGCGTAAGCAAGATACTGTTGAGCATCAACACTATACATGGGTTGTTGCGGTTGTTGGCTATTTGGGTTTGGTTGAGGTTGTATAGGTAACTCTGTATGCCTTTGAGGTCTAGGATTTACATGTGGTGGCACTAGAGTGGGTTATTGAACTGGAGGTGGTAATTATGAAGTACTGGTATTTTGGTTAGGCCACTAATGAGAACCCCTCCATTGGTTCGTAGACTTCCAATTCCCTTGGGGTGGTTGCCATTGGTTCTACTAGTTTTTCCAGTAGTTTTGTTGGTTCTGCCATTGGTTATTATATTGGTTAGGCCAAGATGATTGAGAATTCTGAGGCCATTGGGGTTGTCATAGATTTTTTTGCCCAACATTATTCCAATTAGGTTGATATTGTGGAGGACCTTGGGGATTACAGTTTTGCAATTGATTACCATACAAATTTGAATTTTGTAAAGGGTCCTAAGGCATACCTTGATGTTGGGCCCATGGTCAGTGTTGAGCAACAAAAAATACTTGCTCATCACCTCCATCTATCTTGAGGTACTTAATTGGAAGATGTTGGTTCTCTATGCTTGCAACCAATTTACATTGGCAATCCTTCTTCTACTTTCGACAATGAGGGCAGTATTTAGCTAGTTGTAACTCAGCTTCTGCATGCTTCTTCTTTGTATTCATTGTGTCAAAATGTGTAGCAACATCATTGATGATGTCCTATTTGAAATCTAACAATAGATTAGATATCTTGAGCTTTGAAATACCTTGGGTAATTCCTTTAGTCACTGTGGAATGAGGTCCTCGACCTTTCTTCATTGTTGACCTTGAATAGTTCTAATAGATCTTCTTAAGGTCATCCCAAGAAGCTTGATATACATCACCACCAACCATCAGGTCTAATGCTTCTAGACAGTCATCATTCACACCTCTTAGAAAGACTAGATTTTGTGAATCTTCGAATAGCACATGTTGAGGGTTCTTCTGCAATGTATATACGAAACGTGAAACATAGTCTTCTAGTGTTTCTTCCTCCTTTTGTGATATCCTAAAGACATCATCTCCTCTTGAACCAGATGCTTTACAATACTCTTTATACTTATCCATAAACAGAGTTTTCATCTCATCCCAAGTTCTTGCTGCATTGGCTCCTAAGCTCATGAACCATCATAGAGTTGATTCTTTCAATGTTGTTGGAAACAATTTGAGCTTATGGGAATCATTGTTGTAGTCAAAACTATGATGAAGTATGTCAAATTCAAACAAGAAAGTATCAGGGTCTTTGGTTGCAAGACCATAGAACTTTGGAAGAGCAGTTGGAGGTATGTTTTTGAGATTAGCATTGGTCACAAGACTTGGAAGAGGGAATGGAAAAGTAGGTTGTGCCATTATTGGAGGTATTAGATTATGAGGTTGTTGCTGAAAAGAAACATTAGGTACAGGGTTATTAACAACTAGTGGATTTAAGGCAGTGTTATTAAGGAAACTGGCCAAAATTTCAGCAAAAGGTTGAAGACCACTTGTATCCACAGGTTGTGCTTTTGAAGATGATTTTGTAGGAAAAATAGGGCATGTGTCTTCAAAAGGCAACACAACTTCCTCTTCTTCAATTTCTTTGTTCAAATAAACAAACTCTCATGGAAGAAATCTGCCATATTCATCTCATCATCTTCCTCTTTGATGCATCCAATTAAACTCTTCATATTGGCAAAGGAAGCTTCAAAACTAGAAATTCTAAAAAAACTTTATCTAAGAACTATGACTCAAAAATGCCCCTAGCTTGATACCATCCCCGTCAACTACGTAAAAAATGACCCGACTTACAATAGGTATATAATAATCATGCTCTAGGCCATGCTTAGAATAATGTATTCAATCTAAGGATTATTTTTCTCACTATGAGGTGCATTTAACCTTTTCAACCCAGGGATGTATACTTGAAATGGTCGGCACAGTATGTGCACTAGGTCTCTTAATGAGTCACTATGCTTATGTTGCAGGAAAGTAAAATGTAAGGAAAAGAACTTACACTATTGCTATAGGAAACTAACACACTTAATCTATGAATACTAGAAATACAATGAAAGGCTAACATAAATTCCAACTTAGTTCATCCACTATAACTATTCTCACAGATGTTGCAGAAACATTCATGAAATATGGTGCTACAGGAAGGAACTTACAACTACTTGCAATACGAAAAATGTTTGGAAATAAATCTATACTATTCTAATCCAATCCACCTCCCAAGTGGGCCCCCTTGGTCAGCTTCAACTAAACTACTAACACAGGATAGAAGCCAAAAACTATTTCATTACATTTCAGATTTTCACTACATAGAAACAACACATGGAATTATAAAAACACAACTCACTATAAAAGTTAATAGTTTGTTCTCATAAAATTTATCCTTCTAACTAACTAAACTAACACACTCAGTCTGATTCCTATATATAGGAGATCGACACTTATTTTGTACCACTGCTCTATGGTCCATAGAATTGTAGGCCCCCTGGTTGCATGAGTATGGGGCTTCTGCATTAGGATCTACTATAGCCTATAGTTCCAGTGGGCCCTACAATTCTATAGGCTGGGTGTGGGTCCTACAATTCTATAGGCAAGCATGAGGAGCCAGCCAAACCATTCCACCTATCAATTCTATGGGGCTGGGAATAGGAAATAGAGTTTGTCTTCTCCCATATCTTTGTTTTATTTTATAGCTCCACTTCGGTCCTATCTCGTCTTGATGAGGGCCCCAAAAAAGAATGCTCAATATGAATGTTGATACCCAGCCTAGAAAATTAAGGAACAAGAATAATCTTTACATGTAATGCAAATGTGAGCCACACAAACATGTGATGAGCTAGCTGATGATGAACTAGTGCCAACATCATCAACATGGGGAGGCAAGACTGACCTAGTCTGAGATATCAATAGGCTAGTCAATCTATGAATGGCTCTAATGGTCTAAGAGCTAGTCTTTGCAATAATATCAAGATGCTACACTTGAGGAGGGGGGGAGACATCAGTAGGGGGCACAAAAGTGTCAGCTTTCTTCTATTGGGAAGAGGGTCTATCCTAAGGAGCTCCTAGTCCTACACCCATGTTGGACTTCATGCTCCAATAATTCACTTTGAGTTTCAACACAAATTCTACATACAATTTTTTAAGGAAATAAAATGGCACCTCTAAATTGCTATGTGGAGGGATATCAAAAACCATCCACCAACGATCTCAAAAGTTTGCACGTATGTCATCATTTGTGCACTATTTAATCGATAATTTGGGTTTTTTGTGATCAATTGGTAAACCGATTTTTCGGTTCACAAAAAGGCTAACCAAATCATCTTTGGCTATATTGAGGGCCGCAACCTCATCATAGTCCAAGCCATGATCAAACATCTCATGCATCTAGTCATGGCAATGAAGAGTGGCATTATGTTCGTTGGTAAGGGTTTCAATATTACCTGTAGACACCTAAAATCCTTTAGAAAATAAATTTTTTTTTTTTTTTTAAGTCTCTGATGACATCATCATTTATTAATTATTTATTTATTTAATTTATTTGTTTATTTTTATGCCATTAAATCCCCTTGTCTTAATTTAAAATATTTAATTAAGGAATCCCTCCCAAAAATGTTTAAATATTATTTCCTTGTTTATTAATTATTTAATTAATAAATTGATCAAAAATTTCAAAATAAATATTTAATTTATTTTTTGCCCAATACTTGGCCAATTTCTTTAAGATCACTAACCTCTTCCAAAATCTTCTAATCCTTCTTTAATTTCGATTAAAGGCTAATCCCATCATTTTCTACCCCTAATCCCAACTCAAAATATTTAACTAAGGTTAAATATTAATTCTCATATTTATTAAAAATGTTTTAATAAATATCTCCTCAAACCATACCTATGAGATAAATAAACTTTATTTATCCTAACCCTAAGCCTATCCTAAACCCCCTTCTTAGCCTAATCCACCCCATCCACCCATACTAACCAAGCTTAGCTACTAACTCACCCACCCTCATTAAATGCCATCCACTTGCATATCTCTAACAAGCTTAGTCTAATCCTAAATCATCTCTAATCCCACCCCTAACCTTGTCACATTCCCTAAGCAAGCTTAAGACTTTCCTAAGCCAAACAAAGTCAACAATCTCAACTCCCTCCAAAATATCCCAACCACTAAGCCATGAATGCTCTTACAAAGGCCATAAAGACTCTTACAAGCCCATTCATTGCTCTTACAAGCCATTAAGAAGGGTCTTTATGAAGATATTATCCCTTGAGCCTCTTTGTTGACTCATCCTTGCCCTTTCCTCCATCCTCTCACCCTGTAACATGTGTCACTCCCTGATTGGCTGTAAGGAAGCACAATCCATGTGCTCTCCTCTCATGCAATCTAAGCCCTCCATAAGCTTTTTCCTTTCCTTCCATCTTAACCCTCCATCCTTCAAGCCTCTTGCCTATAAATTGAATCCCCTCCCAAGCCATTTTATCACAACCTTGAAGCTAAAGTTATAATGTTAGTTTGAGAAACAAAGCCCTTAACCATACCCTTATGATGCCAAATTGAGAGCTCACAAAGCTACCAATTTGCCATTTTTCATCTCCATTTAAGCATAGTTTGAGTATCTTGAGCATACATACCAATCATTCATTTAGACTCATCTACAAAGCAAAGAGCTAATTCCTATTGGGAGAGTCCATTCATTTGGCTCACATTCCTAATTAGGGGTTCCTCTTTAGTCTCTCTTATATGTTATATTAATCTTTGTTAGTTAATGCTTTGTTCTCTTAATAGATTAGTGTTTCTTGCTAACATATTAGTGTATACATTACCCACTATGGTGTTTAACGTGGATAACATAGGAGCTAATGCGAGTACATTATTATATGTTCTTTGCAAACCCCTCAATTCATTGACATTTTTAATTATCAAATCCTTGATTCGAGGAGGGTTTTGAGGGGGTAAAGGATCATTTGGTGGATGATTTTTTGGAGGCACTGGATCGTTTGGTGGGGGGTTATGAAGAATATTATTCCTTGCCTCATGGTCATCATTTTGATCAGCCATTCCTATTAATTTGCAAAACATAATTTATATTTAAAAAACCTAAATTTTAACAATTTTTGTCAAAAAAAATCCTAAATTCTAATAAATTCAACTAAAACTAAAAATTTTATAATAAAATTTATTAAATTTATATTAAAATTCATTAAAAAAAAAAAAAACCTATTATCGTGTATCCGATAGTAAAACGAATATCCACGCTGAAAACTAATATATATCTATGCAACACAACCCACGGGTTGCTTTTTTTTTTTTTAAATAACACTATCACTTTTTGGGTATCCAATATTATATCGGATACCCAAAAAGTGACAGTGTTATTAAAAAAAAGATCAACCCGATATTTGACATGACTCGCAGGTTGTCTTTTTTGAAACACCCCGTGGGTCAAAAACAACTTATTATTAATGTATTATATTATACTATTATATTATATTATATTATACTATTATATTATATCATATTATAATATTATATTATATTATATTATATTATACTATTATATTATATTATATTATACTATTATATTTTATTATACTATTATATTATATTATATTATAATTTATACTATTATATTATATTACACTATTATATTATATTATATTATTATATTATATTATATTATTATATTATATTATATTATACTATTATATTATATTATATTAGTAATTTATACTATTACATTATATTATACTATTATATTATATCATATTATAATATTATATTATATTATACCATTATATTATACTATACTATACTATACTATTATATTATAATATTATATTATATTATATTATATTATATTATATTATATTATATTATTATATTATATTATTATATTATATCATTATATTATATTATATCATTATATTATATTATATTATATTATATCATTATATTATATTATATTATATTATATTATATTATATTATATTATACTATTATATTATATTATACTATATTAGTAATTTATACTATCATATTATATTATAATTTTTGAAATATAAAAATATTAATCTTCATAAATAATATAATATATATTTATTATTTTATAATTATATAATGTAATAACTAATTTATTATTTCATATTACTTTATATATATTTCATACTATATATTTTTAAGGACATGTTATCGAGTATCCGAAATTATATCAAATATCCAATATAATATTGGGTATCTGATATCAAATTAGATATTTAATAAGGGTCGGACGTTGCTTTCTAGGTTTGGTACCTGGATAAGTGAAAAAAAAGTCAAAGCATATTTTGAAGTGCTTTTAGATGTTTTCAAACTCTATTGTTTTCACATCGCCACTTTTTGGCACACCATGATCTTGCACATACCCACATTGTGTTCCCAATGTAACTTAAAATTTGAAAATTATGGAATGTTAGAAGACAAAACAACTCATTGCAATAGATACAATCAAGAGGTTTCATATGTATATTCACTATACCTAAAGTCTGTCATCACAAGTGAAAACAAACAAGTCATACAGTGTTCAATAGACAACTCCATTATTGAACAACTACTACCAACCTTGAAAGACACAAAAGTTGAGGACTATACACAAGAAAAATCAAAGTTTATCATTATACTCAGAGATTTCATTGTCAAAGTTTGATTCATGTTGAACCATAACAATGCCATCAATCATGTCGTGACATATGGAGATTGAACAATTGCATGAGTTTGATATCCAAGTACACTCTCTATGTCATATATGTATAATTAAATAATATTTATGCACTAATATGCTATGAGATATACTCTTGCTCTATCAAGTTGTATAACATGATTGCCTAGATGCTTCGCTAATGTAAACTATTATTAAAATACAATGTGAAATTGCATCACATGCTTTATCCTATTGCATATCCAATGTATAAAATAATATCTAAGTTGATACTTGTCATATGCATAAACTATACTTAGGTAGGAACTTTGATGCTTTGCATCCTTGTACTTGTCGTAGGCAATACTATTCCATTCACCTCTATTCAACTAATCAATAGTTTTGCACTCATAGACCAATCATAAATTAGTATTTATTCCTTCTTTGATTATTAGTAGAATTGTCATAAATATTTATTAAATAGTCATGTTATATAATTTATTTATTTCAATTATGATTGGCTCAATCAATTTGGTCTTATAGGGCCCTTTTTCGGAAGCGTACTCCATATTTATGTTTTTTTATCAAGATTTTAAGATTTAAATTATATTCTTAAGAGAAATTTAACTTAAATTCTAACTTATATTTTACAAACTATTTATGTAAATTATTTAATGAAGTGTTTCAATTAATACATTGACTTACATGTACAACAATTTTACCAACTATATTATTTTCAATAACAAGGATTATATCTTACAAATTCTCCTCTCTACTTTAACAAATATGATATATTTCTTAACTTTATTTATAATTAATTATTTAGTTTACAAATAAATCAAAACTCCTTTTTAATTAAATTTAAGAGAAAATACCTTTTAAGTCTCTACTATCTTTATAATAAATAGTAACATGTCAAAATGTGAAGAAAAAAAACTTATAATAGCTAGAATTTGCTTTCATGGTATACTTTGAAACTTCAAGGTAACATAGTTATGCCTTTAAGAAGTTTGTATATGAATTGTTTTTTATAGGTAATTTTATTTAACTTTTTAAGGTAAAAAGGTGAATAAGGATAATTTAATTGTAAACTAAATAATTATATTTAGTTCTTACTTTTTGAACTTGTATCTATAGAAATGGAGTGCTTATTGTATGGTTTCTAAATCGATATTTTTAATATCTATTTTTTTCTTATTATTTTTCTAATTAGATGTTCTAATTACGTTAGAGTTTAATGTGATGTTTTTTAAACAATATTGGAATCGAAGCTCAAAATGCACATTTTAATCTTGTGGGTGACTTAAGACCTCACACTCCAATTATATAATTTAAAAAGTGTAAGAAACATAAATATTTCTCTATATAAACAAAAATGCATCCATAAAATTATGTTGAAAAAATGTTTATTAAAGTTTATAAAAATAAAACAAAAATATATGATTTAAATGTTGGGAAAACCATGTAATCATAGACAAATATAATATTTAACATATATCTAACTATTCACGTTATTATTGCGCCCTCCTTTTGGTGCAAATGCTAATTATTTTTAGAGAAAGTACATGCCACTATGTGGCACTTGTTTTTGTAAGATATTAAAGAAGTTAAAGATATTCAAAAAGGAAAATAAATAGACTATTTAGAAAAATAGATATTTATCTATCTTATTATATTTGTTGTAGGCAATATACTATTGCATTCATTTTCTCCTATTATGAATTAGTTTCCACCAATTAGAAATCATTGTTTTTTTGTTATTTAAACATTTGTAAAGTTTTATTATTATTTTTATGAATTTTATATATTATAGGAATTATTTCTCTCAAATTTGATTGGTTTATTTCATTTGCTGCTATAGACCACTTTTCTTGAAGGCTTCCTCCATCTTCATTTTCTTTTGGCAAGATCTTAGAGGGTAAAAATTAGTTTAGATTTTTATTGCTAATAACAATTAATTAGTGTATTGTATATAGTTGATGAATGTAAAGGTATATAAAATCTATAAGATTACAACTAATCTTTACATTTTTTAAGTTTATATTTTTATTTGCTAGTAACAATTAATTAGTGCATTGTATATAGTTGATGAATGTAAAGGTATATAAAATCTATAAGATTACAATTAATCTTTACATTTTAAAAAAAAATAGTGGAATCGAATGGACAATAATAAATTTAGTATTATTTTTGGAGGGGGTGAATTCTACATTTAAATTAAATATCAAATTTCAATCCTGTCATAAAAAATAATTGGTAAACCCTTTTCAACCTAATGTTTAATTATTTTGTATGATAATACCTAAATTAAAGTTAAAATTAAAATTTATAATATTTTTTTAATATATAAAATTCATTTACATTAAACTTAAAATTTCTAGATTCTTATTTTTACTTTAACCAATATATTTCTAATTACTAAACTATAATATATTTTTAAAATTAATATAAAGATATAATTGTAGACACCTAAAAACTTTTAGAAAATAAAGTATTTTTATTTTCTGAAAAATTCCTGATGACATCATCATTTATTAATTAATTATTTATTTAATTTATTTATTTATTTTTATGCCATTAAATCTCTTTATCTTAATTAAAAATATTTAATTAAGGAATCCCTCTCAAAAATGTTTAAATCTTATTTAAACATTATTTTCTTATTTATTAATTATTTAATTAATAAATTGACCAAAAAACCCAAAATAAATAAATAAATTATTTTTTGCCCAAAACTTGGCCAATTTCCTTAAGACCACTAACCTCTTCCAAAATCTTCTAATCCTTCTTTAATTTTGATTAAAGGCTAAACCCATCATTTCCTACCCTTAATCCCAACTCAAAATATTTAATTAAGATTAAATATTAATCCTCATGTTTATTAAAAAAGTTTTAATAAATATCTCCTCAACCCAAACCCTTGAAATAAATAAAACTTTATTTATTTCTTAAAAATCTAATTTATCCTCATCCTAAGAAGTTTTAGACTCTTCTAGAAAGTCTTATCCTCATCCTAGGAAGTTCTAGACTATTCTAGAAAGTCTTTATCCTCATCCAAAGTCTAGACTCTTCTAGAAGATGTCTTTAAACCTAATCCTAATCCCCTCCTAACCTTGTCACATTCTCTAAACATGGGTTAAGACTTACTAACCCAAGCCAAAGTTAACAAATATCTCCTCTTTCACCCACCCTCATTAAATGCCATCCACTTGTCTATCCCTAAGCTAATCCTAAACCATCCTAATCCATCCTCTAATCATTTGCACAATCCTAAGCAAGCTTAAAACCTTCCTAATCAAGCCCAAGTCAAAATTCCTCTCATCTCCTTCAAAATATCCCAACCATAAAACTTTATGAAGCCCACTAGGCCATAACTGACTCTTCCAAGCCCTTTTATTGCTCTTACAAGCCATTATGAGGGTCTTTATGAAGATTTTATCCCTTGAGCCTCCTTTGTTGACTCATCCTTCCCCTTTCCTCCATCCTCTCACCCTGTGACATGTGTCACTCCCTGATTGGTTGTAAGGAAGCACAATCCATGTGCTCTCCTCTCATGCAATCTGAGCCCTCCATGAGCTTTTTCCCATCCTTGCATCTTAGCCCTCAATCCCTCAAGCCTCTTGCCTATAAATTGGATCTTTCCCCCTTACAAAACAACACAATTGGACTAAAGTCATAATGCCATTTTAAGAAGCCATTTTACATCAAAACCATACACTCACACCCAAATTCCAACTCCATTTGAAGCCCTTTTTGAAGCATAAGCTTGAGCATACATCTTATCTATTTAGACAAAGCCACTCAACAAGAGAGCTTCTTATTGAGAGAGCCCATTAATGGCTCATATTCTTAATTGAGAGATCATCTTAGTCTATCTTGAAGTTTATGAATTTTGTTTAGTTTGTAGAAGCTTTATTTAAATTTAGTTTCTATTAGCATACTAACATTGCTCATATACATTTTGGCACGTCCGGTGGGACCTCGCATGGGTCATCTTCATTAGCTTTTTTAGTCAAGTTTTGTATGTCATTTGCTAATTTTGGCTAATTTTTCTTGTTTTTGTGATTGGTAGGATTGTATAAATTGGTTTTATAGGTCCACATGAGCATGAAGAAGACAAAGGAACTCATAGTCTATCTCATAGTGTTTGCAGATTTTTCAAGCTTATAGGTGGACAAAGCACTTGGAATTCTTCTTCCTCTTCTTGTCTATATTCTTCTTATTCCATCTACTTCTTCTTCTTCTTCTTGTGGGAGATCTTGGCCATTTTTTTTTTAAGGAAGAAAAATCATACACACTTCTTTTTAGTGCTTAAAATGAAACCCTAAATCATACTTAAATCCATTAAAAAACTAAAAATTTGCAAAAAAAAAAAAAAGCCTTTTAACAAGTGAAACTAAACCAATCCAATCATTTGCATCCTTGCAACATCAAGGTTTTAGATGCATTCATGCAAAGTTAGGAACACTTCATTTTTGGAAATTTAAAAAGAACTTCAAGTTTCCATTTCAAAAGGTTCAAAATCAACACTAAGTGCACACTAAAATCTAAATCAAACTCAAAGCATCAATCAAGGATAAAATGAACCTCATTTGCAAATATTTTAAAGTTCTTTTAAAAATCTCATGAAAACTAAGAGTCCTAAATGGTTGCCAAAATTGTCCTAAAAGCTTTGTTATTTGTTCCAAACAAATGTCTTGTTGCAAAATCTTGAATGTTTCTTAGGTTTTTCATGCATCAAAACAATCTAGGAATATCATTTTTGGGCTTAAAACATGCAAACTAGAACACAAAATCTTGAATGAAAAGCAAAGTCCAAAGAGTCATTTTCACTTTTGAGTCCAAAAACAATCTTGAATGATCTAAGGTTAAAACAAAGCACTTCAAAGTTCTTAAAACAACACACAAAATCTCAATCTTGAATGCTAAAAGAAAAAAAACTTAAATGTTTAATCACTTGTCTTTGAATGCATGTTGCTAAAATCACTCTTGAGTGCCATAGATTAAAATCAAGTTTGTTTTTTTTTATGAATGTATGATTAAAACAAAAAATCCAATCTTGAATGCAAAAGGTCAATTAACCATTGCAATATCAAACACTTCATTTGGAGCTTTTAAAATTGAACAAAACAAATCTCTTTTCCACATGCAATTTAGGCAAAGTTTGATTTTTGGACATTTAAGAAACCTCGTTAAGTTAAATACAAATTTGCAAAAATCAATTTGAGTAGTTCCTTGGACTCACCTCTTTTCTAATCACCAATCAATTCAACCATTGGTTGCAATCTCAGTGCCATTTATGGGAATGGGTCTACTTGAAAAAGGTGTTAAATGTTCCACAATCTAACTCACTCACTTGGTCTTTGAACGTTTGCTTTAACTTTATCAAAATTCTTAAATGACCAAAACTCTAGATTAAATTGATCACACTTCAAGTTTGGGCACTAAAATTGAACAACTATTGACGTGGAGGGCCTTTGGGTGCATGCTTGACAATCGAGTTTCACACATCTTTATTTTGGGCTTAAAACAAAATCACACCAACTCTTGAATGCTTTAAAGGAAATTAATCGATACTTGACGTGGAGGGCCTCCAGGCGTGCAGGTTTACTTTTTTGTTGACCCTAACTCTTCTTCTTGTATTCATTCTTCGATCAATTTTGCTTTGTTGGCACATTTCAAAGTTGAAATTGAACATTGTCTCTTAAACATGAGTGCTTCCAAAGTCTAGATCAACACACATAAGAGTCAGTTGGAAAAGGAACAAGCGTGTTTTTTAGCCCAAGGTCATCCAAGTCTTCTCTCCCTTTTTCGTCTTTCGAGGCCATCTTGGGTGCATGAGATTAGGATCCAAAACCTTGTTTCTCTTTTTAGGAGGCCTGCTTGGGGATTTCATCACCCCTTGGGATGACCTCAACTCCAGCGTTCCAGCAGAGTATAAAGATCGGGAGGCGAATCGAAAGACACCTCTCTTGGGATCAAAATTTTGTCACTCGAGCTAAGCCTCAAGGAACTTTATACCCTTGAGAAGTGAAAGAGGAGAAGTGGGTTACTGCTCCTCTCGGTTGTGTGACATCTTTTTGGTTTCATCTACGAATTTGAGCCTCACATACCTTGGGTATATCGAGGACTCCCTAGCTAAACCAATTGTCAGCCTTGTAGACAACCATCTAGGGTGTTAATGTGTTTGAAGTGACTAATCGAAACATTTGTAAAACATACACACTCCTTGGCACAAGTATCACATTCTGAGAATCAAAAACTTCTATCTAGTTGTTCCTATCTATTGTTTGATTTTTTATTTGTTGAATGAATGTTTGCCAAATTTGGTCAATCCTAGCTTAGGGCACACTTAGCATAGTCACTGCCTATTCCAGAAGTTGAACAAGTTGAAGCAAAATAACTGAGGTCTCTCAAAGCCAAGCAGATTCAAGAATTCATGTCAGAACAACCCAAACCCAAACAAAAGTTCCACAAAGTTAAACTCAAACCATCTCAGGCATACCAAGAACTTTCAGCCAAGAGAAAGGAACTAACACCAAGTCCTCGAATTTCCAAACTCCAAAAAGCAGAGGAAAAAGCTACTGACGAAGCCCTTCAAGATGCCTAGTTAGATCGCACCATCCAATTTAACCAACATCCAGGAGTTAACAATGCTTATGCCTTACCAACTAGGCATGATTTCTATGATTAGACCCCCTTGTTTCTCCACATCTTCTTGCATAAGCTTCGCTTTTGATTTAGAGTCATCTTTGTAGGAAAGCTAGCCATCTTTAGTCTTCCCCTTAAGCATTTTATCTCATCCATCTCATTTAGAATCAAACCATCTAGCCAGCAATCAAAATCTTCACATCCAAGCCTTCAAAATTATTGTCACCTTGCCAAAAGTTTGCTATTCCTAACATCTTCCAAATCCACCAATCTCACCCAGGTTATCCCTTTGACAGAGCTTTGTCTAGGGTAATTTAGCTTTGTCACTTGTTATCCCTCATCACCTTGAGCTAAAGGTTGGGATCCACAAGTGGTCAATCTCGTGTTCTTCCTAAAGGATCATCAGTCTATCCTTAAGTTGACACAATCACCACCAAGCTTGCACATAGGAAAGTAGACCTTTCATAATTTGGCAACATATCTTTGAAGTTAGAATCCTCAACCCAATCCTCCTTAGGTTTTTTCATACAGCTTTGCCTCAACCTAGGAAATCATTTGCATAGAAAAGCCTTCCTCTTTTGCCTCCATCAGCATTGTTGCATCTCATCCCTAGGAAACATTTTGTATTTTCATGCCACCCGTCACTCGCTTAGGCAAGAAGAAGAAGAAGGAAACAATGGAGCCCTATCATTTGGATCCAACAGCATCGCTCCCCTTGAGCACTCATCCATCCTTCAGTCCAGAGAACGCTATACCATCACCTACTGACATTGAAGCTTTCATGAACCAACTAGGAAATGCAGTATTGGTGAATGCCATTATAGACAAAAATAAGGAAACAATCATGGCTAACTTTCAAAGGGACAACATTGGAGCCTTCAACTTTGGAAGACCTCCCCCTTTATCAGATCCATCTCACCCCTTGTTTGAGCAACTCCCAGCACCCATAGGCTCTTATGATTCGAATTATCCTCAATATGTGCCAAAAGAAGAGCCTCAACCCACAACATATGATCCAACAGACCCAAACATACCAACCTCCACTCAAGTTGAAATCTCCCTTCCACAAGCCAATCCAGCCACCACCACTCTATCATTGTCCATACCACTCCATCCCAAACCCCCTTTGCCAAAAAAACCTCACCATTCACTCCCTTCACTATTGTTGCTGCTGCTCTCCAACCCGACCTTCCAAATCCACCCATCTCCCAAATCAGTGCTAGCATCTTTGGCCAACCTCAATAATATACAACAGGGATGCCACCCATGGGGCCAAGTAATCAACCCTTCATCACCCCCAGCTTGTTTACCTCAGCTTAAAACACAATTCCATCATTTCCACTAGGTCCTTGGAGCTCAGTGCCATCAGCCACAAATCCACAAGCTTCTACCCTCACTCCACAAAGCTATCAAACCCCACCAGCTACTACCAATGTTTTTCCCAGCTCTCAAGTGACCCAAGCTCCTACCACCACTCTACCAAGCTTTCAAATCCAACCACCAAGCTATCAAACCCCATCAGTTCCATTTCCAAGCTTTCAATTCCCACCACCAACTAATCCATTACCTCCTATTACCAACTATTTTTCTATGCCACTTCTAGGAGGAAATCCACCACCGCCAAATACCATTTACTTGGCCTCTTTTTCCATGCAGACACCTTCCCAAATGGGGGCACAACCCACATATATTGGTCAAACTCCTCAAATCCAAAGTCAAGTTCCACAAGCTACCCGATCCTTTCCCCAAGCTTCACACCCATCTTATACCTTACCTCCACAAAGCAATCCATTTATCCCACAGCCAGCTTATGTTCCTCAATCCCAACCTCAAATCCAATATCAGCAGCAAGTCTCACAACATATGCAGCAATATGTGCCACCTCCACCTCAGCAACCCATCATCCACCATTCAGTTGTCCAAGCCATGTAGAATCCCTACTAGCCCATACCTCAAAGCCATCCATATTCCATTGCCCCATCTAGCACATACCTACCTCAGGGCACTCCTACATTGGGGGCACCCCAGATGTCACCCATTAATTAGAAATGGGAAGCCATGAAAATAGCTTTGAAGAACATCCAAGAGGGAAATGATCCAAAAACCTTCAAGTTTGAGAATGTGTGTCCTTACCCATTTGATAGAGCCATTACCATGACACCATTTCCCAAGCATTTTGAGACACCCAAATTTTAAAAATTCAGAGGGAAAGGAGACCCTATCACACATATCAAAGAATTTTACATGCACTACCAAGAAGTGGCATATGATGACATCTTACTCTTGTGTCTCTTTCCCAAAAGCTTTGCCGGACCAGCTCTTGAATGGTTTTATAGAATCCCCTATGGCACAATTAAAAATTTTGCTAAATTTTCTGAGGCATTTGTAGCCCAATATGCCCATCTTGTTGAAATAGAGCTATCAGTAGTTGATCTTGTCCACACTAAGCAAAAAGGTGGAGAAAGCCTTCCTGAATATCTACAAAGATGGAAAACCCTTACCACCCGCATATCTTGCACCTTGCCAGAGCGCCATTTGGTGAAAATGTTTATTGATAATGCTCATCCTAGCTTGGCTCACCACATGACCATGAACTATTTTCAGACCTACAAAGACATCAAAGAGAAAGGAATGATCCTTGAGCAAGGACTCATTAAAGATGGTGTGGTCAAGATTTACAAGGAAGCCAACCAAAATCAATCACATTCCAATGACAAGTCTAGGTATTGGAACAAAAACAAGCACATTGCAATAGATGGCGTCACTGACACCAGATATGTGAATATTGTTGGTCCTTCCCAAAATCAGTCTAACCCACCATATCAATCAAACAATCAACAAGCTATCAACTACCAACGGTAGAATAACCAAAGCTATCAAAACCATAATCCAAGACCCAACTTTCAAGGGTCTAGCAATCAAGCTAATGCCATCAATGTAGTTGCAGGGAAAAAGCTCAGATTCCAACCTGCACCTAGAAATTATACACCCCTTGGTCAACCTTTGGATGTCATTTTTGAGAAATTAGTCAAGGAAAACCTCATCAAATTTCCTCCTACCTAGCAAATTGACCCAAGTCAATCCAAAGTTGCATGGTACAAAAACAATGAGTACTACAAATTTCATAGGGTAAAAGGTCACACTACCCTCAGATGCATGAAACTGAAAGATTATGTGCAGGACCTCATTGATCGCAAAGAAATCATCGTTGGTGCCCAAACCTCTCCCAATGCAGGCTTACAGATATATCAAAATGTTTTTCCTCCTCACAACAACCAAAATCCTAGAAAAGCACCTATCCAAGCCAACAACAACAACACCAACAACCGCCAGCCAAACCAACAGCATGGGAAGAACAATGACCACACTTCATCCTATATAGACTATGGTAGCCTCATAGGTTGTATATCTGAGAAAGAGCCTTCTGTCAATGTTATCAATATACAAGGACCAAACAATGAGTGTGCAGTCACCACTCGAAGAGCGCAATTTAACATCGCAGGCCCACTAGTTTCACCAGCACCATCAGCTCCATCAAAAAGCCAGTACAATATCTTGGAACACCTTGGGAACATGGCAGCCCAAATCTCCATTTTAGACCTTCTTTGCACTACTCCTGTATACAAGAACATCCTTGACAGTGCTCTTATAGAATCTCGTGTCCCTTCAGATATCAATGCTACTAATTTTCGTAATCTTGTTGGACACCTATCCTCCTCATGCGCCCTATCTTTCAAACCCACTGACATACCCATGGTCGAGCCAGATCACACCCTTCTGCTTCGCATAGCCATCATGGTATTCAATTTTGTTGTGAAAAGAGTAATGATAGATAATGGATCAGCCTTGAATATTTGCACCCTAAAATTCATAAAACAAGATGGGTATACTGAGGCAGATATCATCAGTGAGGTTATCACCATCAAAGCTTATGACAACTTGGAAAGAACCACAGAAGGAACTATTTTGCTACCAATCAAGGTTGGGCCAGTCATCCAAGAGACACTCTGCCATGTTATTGATCTAAACCTACCATTTAACATCCTCCTCGATCACCCATCGATTCATGCCATGAAAGCCATTCCATCCACTTACCATCAGTGCATCAAATTTCTACATCAGGGCACTGAGGTAACCATCCATGCTGATCCAGAACCCTTTGCTTACTGCAATGCAGTTAAAGCCTCATATACAAACTATTGCCCTGGAATTGATATCGGCATAGCCATCGCCAGCTCATCCCACACTTGTAATGACCCAGAAACCATCCTCACCTCCACCTTATCTATCGTGAAGATCAATAACAAAGGTTGTGGAGAGTATAGTCTATCAGATGCATTTGCTATCGGGGCACTCCCACTTGATCCACATGCCCATGGACGACTAAAATATCACAAAGCTAAGGAGATTCCACCTCCTTGATACAAACAGTTTGGCCTAACAACCTTTGTATCCTCAAAAATCCCTTTTCATGAGGAGCTCACTCTAGATATCAACAATTGGTTACATAAGGATGCACCTCAAAGAAATCAGGCACGCCTTGATCACTTTAGCCAAAATTATCCCCAAGAACATAAGCTCATCACTAACAAATGGAACTATCAAGGTGGTGGTCTAGGATTAGAAGAAAGAGGCATGCAGTGCCCCATCGACGCACAGAAGTGGGAATCGAAGTTAGGTCTTGGCTTTGGCATACCCACAACTGAGGGCACCAATACAGATGGTCATACTTTTTCGAATATTCACCGCGACCTTGTCAAAATTGAAGACATTCCTAAGGAAGTTGAAAAGAGAGCCTACGATGATATCCCAAACTAAATCTCCCTCGAAGACTCTGTTCTCCAAGAACTATCCATCCACCTCATTGACCTATCACTCGCCCATCCACAACTCATAGATTGGGACCAACCAAGCGTCATACACATTGATGAGTTCACATCAGAGGAAGCACTTCTGAGATTCATGGGAGCCAAAACTTCTCATAGGCAAACAAAGCCAGATTCTACCTATATCTACAAGCTAGATCCCAAGGGGTATTGTGGAGAAAATCCCCAACCTAGTTTCGATACACCCAAAACTGGAACTAAGGTGAATTTAAGACTAGCTATGGTAGCGAAGAGAACCTCTCAGCAAGAAAATCTAGAGCCACAAGCAGAAAATGAAGATTTAGCATTGCCTCCTCAAGATAATCGACCAGAGGTGTCTTCTATTCTAATTGAGGATACTCGAGAAGTCAACATTGGTTCTTTAGAGATCCCCAGACTTGTTCACATTGTTGCATCCCTATCACAAGACCAAGTTGATCTCCTCTTTGAGGTCTTAAGAGAGAACATTGGCTGATTTGCATGGTCATATCAGGACATGCTAGGACTTGATCCAAAGCTTGTAGTTCATCATCTTACAGTCGATCCAAAGATCAAGCCCGTCAGACAAAAGCTTAGAAAAATGCACCCCAAGGTGGCATTATTGGTCAAAGCTGAATTAGAAAGAATGTTAGCTGCTAAGGTTATTCGACCTATCGACTACTCAGAGTGGATCTCCAACATGGTCCCCATCACTAAACCTTCTGGTGACATCAAAATCTGCACTAATTTTAGAGATCTTAACAACGCTTGTCCAAAAGATGATTTTCCCTTGCCCAACATAGATATGATTGTAGATCTTACAGCTGGACATGAAATTTTGTCCCTCATGGATAGATTTTCTAGGTATAATCAAATCAAGATTGCAGAAGAGGATCAGCATAAAACAGCATTCACTACCCCTTGGGGAACCTTTTGCTACAACATGATGCCTTTTGGCCTAAAGAATGCTCGAGCTACCTATCAAAGAGCTATGACAGTCATTTTTCATGATCTCATCCATAGCATTTTGGAGGATTATGTGGATGATATCTTGCTCAAGTCTCATACCTTCATGGATCATCTTGCTGACCTGGAGAAAGTCTTTGATAGGTTAGCCAAATATCATCTCATGCTAAATCCAAAGAAATGTGTCTTTGAGGTCACATCTGGCAAGCATCTAGGCTTTATAGTTTCTAAATGAGGTATAGAGATAGACCCCAAGAAGGTCAAAGCTATCTTAGACATGCCTCCTCCCCAGACACTGCGACAACTTCGTTCTCTTCAGGGAAAGCTTCAATCTGTTCGGCACTTCATCTCCCAGCTTGCAGATAAGTGTACACAATTTTCACATTTACTGAAGAAGGATGAGAACTTCAAGTGGGATCCTTTATTTCAGCGCAACTCCAACCATCTCAAGCAGTATCTCATCAATCCCCCTATCTTGGTTCCACCAGTTCCTGGTCGTCCCCTGATTCTGTACATATCAACAACACCTACTGCTCTAGGGGCACTTCTAGCACAGCTCGATGACTATAGCAGAGAAAGAGCCATCTACTACATCAGTAGAACCCTAGTTGGTTATGAACTCAATTACACTCCTATGGAAAAAGCTTCTTTGGCAGTTGTTTTCTCAACTCAAAAGCTTCGCCACTACATGCTAAGTCATACCATCAAACTAGTCTCCAAGATTGACCTTCTCAAGTATATGCTCTCCAGAACAGCACTTACAGGCCGTTTGGCCAAATGGGTTATGCTCCTTAGCGAATTTGACATCCAGTATGTGGACAGAAAGGCAATCAAAGGGCAAGCTATAGGAGATCACCTAGCTGATGCACCTCTAATAGATGCTTATCCGTTGATCACAGAATTTTTAGATGAGCATATCTGTCTAATTGAAGAACAGCCCCCATGGAAACTTTATTTTGATGGCTCATACACATCTCATGGATCAGGGGCAGGAATATTGTTGGTCACACCTCAAGGAGATTACATTCCAAAAGCCTTCAAGCTACAATTCCCTAGCACCAACAATATAGCTGAATATGAGGCCCTCATAGCAGGAATAAAGATAGCTATAGAATGGAACATTGCTGAGTTACAAATCTTTGGCGATTCTTAGCTCATCATCAAGCAAGCCCTAAATGAATATCAAACCAAAGATGAAAAGCTATTACCCTGCAAAGAGCTAGTTGATCAACTAACCCAGCATTTTACAAGGCTTCAGTTTACACAAGTGCCTCGAATACAGAACAAAGCAGTAGATGCTATGGCTACTATAGGCTCGCTCTTGGAAATTCCCCAAGCAGCTACATAGTATGAGTTTTTAGTGGAGCAGCTCCTCACACCCGCCTATGCAAATGAGAATTCAAATCGTGTTTGTATCTTGGTTGGTCCCTAATCCCCTTGGTACCATGAGATTCATGTTTACCTTAACGATGGTATCATATCCCCTCACCTCACACGTACCCAATGCCAGAACCTCATCCGAAAATCCTCCCGCTATATTATCATAGCCAATAGCCTATATCGTCGGGGTTATCACAATACTCTCTCTCGATGGTGTTAAAAGAAGTACACTCTGGACTTTGCAGTGCCCACATGAGTGGTATTGTCCTAGTGCGACAAATCCTTAGAGCAGGCTACTATTGGCCTACCATTGAAGAAGACTCCTATGACTTTGTCAGAAAGTTTCTCCCATGTCAGCAGCATGCAAATCTTGTGCACGCTCCAGCACAGGATCTACAGCCTATTGCACCACCTTGGCCTTTCGCTTGTTGGGGCCTTGATCTAGTTGGAACTATCACAGCCCTCTCATCTGATGGACATAAATGGATAATAACAACTACAGACTATTTCACTAAATGGGTGGAAGCAGTCCCCCTAGTCTCAGCTACAGGAGTTCAGGTCTCCAAGTTCATCTTGTACCACATTGTTTGCCGCATCGGCATCCCATCCACCATCTTCACCGACCACGGAGGTAACTTTGAAAATCTCAACATGGAAGAATTATGCACTTCCCTCCGCATCCATCACTTCTTTTCTAGCCCATATTTCCCACAAGGTAACGGCCAGGTAGAGGTAACTAACAAAACCCTCCTCAAAATCCTAAAGAAAGTTGTCAATGATTCCGGCCGTGATTGGCACCTACAAATAAATCCAGCCCTATGGGCCTATTGAACCTCCTTTCGTACATCCATAGGCACAACTCCATACTCCCTAGTCTATGGTGCTGAAGCGGTACTACCTATAGAGGTTTAACTTCACTCCTTGTGCATATCTTTGCAAGGGCAAATATCAGATGAAGAATACAGAGTAGCTTGGCTCACCCAGCTAGATCTCTTAGATGAGAAGTGACAACAAGCCTATGATCATCTCACAGTCTATCAAACTCATCTCAAAAGGAATTTCAACAAGAAGGTGCTTCCACGACACTTTTGGCTAGGTGACATGGTCCTCAAAGAAAGCAAGAAAGTCCACCATCCCATAAAACACCTGCTTGTTCCCTTGGTGTTCCAACCACTATTGGAGCTTGTAAATACCTCCTATACAGCTTGTAAATCTTGTACCTCAACTTGTAAATCTTATACCTCAGCTTGTAAATCTTGTATCATCCCTTGTATCATACCTTGTATATCCGAATCTTGTCCAAAGCTTGTACCATATTCTAGCTTGTAAATAATCTCGTATCCTAGCTTGTATCCTATCACATGCACACAAAGAATCCCATTTTCCTTAAGCTTTTCGCAAACCATCTACCTATCTGCCTATCAATTATTGTAGACATCCCACCCTTCACAAACATTTTCATCTCACAAAACCCAAACATGAACAACCTTGTACATTTGTAACATATCTTGTTCCGTCAGCTTGTACATCCTCTTTAGCTTAGTACCATTGTATCTATCTAGTTTTTGTGTCAGATCCTCCCTTCTCAACATCTTGCACACATCGCACAACCCTTGGTTAGTTATCCCAATGCATCCTTTAGCTAGATCTCCTGTCACCAAAATGTTATCCTTCTTAGTTCAGCTTGCCAGACGCATCACTCATCTAGATCCACCAGCTTAGGTGCTCTCCGATAGATCCTTATAGGATATAGCTTTCCTCATGTCTAATCTTGGTTCATTAGTACCTCGTCCTACCCATCTCGTTGGCAAATGTTTCTCTTTTGGATTTTCACTTTCTTTTGATTTGGAATCTTCCCTTTTGGGTCTTCAAGTATATTTTTCAAACAATCTTTTTGTTCCCTCCTCAAAGTTGCCACGATCTTCCATATCATGGTATACTGCGAATGGGGCAATCTGGGCGTAAGGTCTTGATCAAGTCTTTTGTTTGTTTTTCTTTTCTGCTTGTGGGTTACCCAATGTCAGTTCCACTTTGATTCTTTCGAGATTCATATGTGATGCTGGGGCAATCCTTACATGTCTATTTTGAGTTAGTCCGTCAGTCCTTTAGACAGTTGGTGAGAAGGCCTTGATGTTCTTAGTAACCTTGGCAATTAACCAACAATCCTATAGCAAATCTAGTGCTCAACTACATGGTGGTACTTCTCTTTGAAGTATCCCCTTGCTCAAAAAGCTTCAATGATTTTCCTTCATCTTATTATCCCCCATCCATATCCAACATCCATCTCTCCTACCCCAGCTTATGCATCAGTATCTCTTTGAATCAGTCCTCGCCTTTAGCTTTAGGGATCCACAATCCTAGTCTTAGGGATCCACCAATCCAAATCAATCCACCAAGCCTCATCTTTCGAGATCCAAAATCCTAGTCCTAGGGATCTCCGAAACCCATCTTCCACCAATCTGACTCTTTGAAATCCTGTTGCATCATCTTTTTAATCCCCTCATCCATCTCCCCATCCTGGATTCCTTTTATAGCGCTCCGCTCCTTCATCCTCTGCAATCCCTGAGAACTTAAGCTTGCTTCCTCTTGTGCCTCTAATTCTCCCTTTATCATTCTCCCGTAGTGAGAGTTTGAGCTAACTAAACCTCTTCTCTTAAGCCAATCTGAGTATTCTTGCTCATCTCAAATTCTTGTTCTTTTCAAGAAGTTGTCGAGCCTCGCTTTCTCTCCCCGCCGCCTTCTTGAGGGGGCATCTTGCAGTCCATTCTCTCCTCTTCTGCTCTAGCCTTGGGCATCTTATTTTCTTATCTTTGATGCCATGCCACTTACGGCATCACATCAAAGAGGGGCAAAATGTAGAAACCTAAAAACCTTTAGAAAATAAAGTATTTTTATTTTCTGAAAAATTCCTAATGACATCATCATTTATTAATTAATTATTTATTTTATTTATTTATTTATTTTTATGCCATTAATCCCTTTATCTTAATTAAAAATATTTAATTAAAGAATCCCTCCCAAAAATGTTTAAATCTTATTTAAACATTATTTTCTTATTTATTAATTATTTAATTAATAAATTGACCAAAAAACCCAAAATAAATAAAAAATTTATTTTTTGCCCAAAACTTGGCCAATTTTCTTAAGACCGCTAACCCCTTCCAAAATCTTCTAATCCTTCTTTAATTTTGATTAAAGGCTAAACCCATCATTTCCTACCCCTAATCCCAACTCAAAATATTTAATTAAGATTAAATATTAATCCTCATGTTTATTAAAAAAGTTTTAATAAATATCTCCTCAACCCAAACCCTTGAAATAAATAAAACTTTATTTATTTTCTAAAAATCTAATTTATCCTCATCCTAAGAAGTTCTAGACTCTTCTAGAAAGTCTTCATCCTCATCTTAGGAAGTTCTAGACTATTCTAGAAAGTCTTT